>VXAL01018995.1:6710-29390 GCA_013399475.1 Chauna torquata
GGCTTGAGTTGATATCAGGCTTAGACTACTGTTCTAAACCTGTGATTAACTACTGCAGACGCTTGTCACAATAGGTAAAATTTTGTCTTTGGTTGGAGAAAAAGGATTTCATTCAGTGTCTATGTTGCAGTGCNATGACACTGGCATTTAGTGATGGTGAATTTCTAGACAGCAGAAGTTCTGCAGATTTCTGTTTCTCTGTGTGATTGTGAGCTTAAGTGAAAAACTTCGGAAGTGGCAAATATATTAATTCATCAGTATTAAATGTCATCTTTAAAGTCTGCAGTACAAAGAACAAAGCAGCAGGAAAGTACACAAACTTCTCTTTTTATTTTTGTTTTGTTTTCCAAATCAGACAGACAATGGACTCAAGAGTACACCTAAAATCCTTGATGACATTTTTGCTTCCCTGGTGCAGAATAGAACCATTACAGATTTGCCTAAGAAACCTCAAGGACTGACTATAAAGCCTACAATAATGGGCTTTGATACGCCTCACTACTGGTTATGCGATAACCGCTTACTATGTCTTCAAGATCCCAACAACGAAAGTAATTGGAATGTCTTCAGGGAGTGCTGGAAGCAGGGACAGGTATTTAAGATATTCAGCTTTTGCTGTTTTCAAGTCGTGCTTTGCCCTTTTACTTGAAAGGCAGGTACAAACTTACTGCAATGATAAACAACACTAAAACTTCATCAAATGTAATACCTGAACACTGTTAGATCCTTGGGTAAAAGGATGTATATTTTATTATTTGAAATCCGTTTATAAACACAATGCTAAACTTATGGCTCTGTATAAAAAGCTGCTTTGTATCTTGAAATAAAGAATGATGAAATGCACGGTATAATTCTGGTGTGGCAGGCAGAGCATTAATTTTACAAAATGTGATGTTTGCAAAGTGCCTGTGTTTAAATGTTCAGTACATTTTATGGATTACCCTGTTCTGCTTGGAATTAGAATTTTTGGTGTTTAGTAAGTCTTCAGGATGTTTTCTTCTTCCTTCTAGCCTGTAATGGTGTCAGGAGTGCATCACAAATTAAATGCAGACCTCTGGAGACCGGAGTCTTTTAGGAAGGAATTTGGCCAACAGGAAGTAGATCTGGTTAACTGCAGGACCAATGAAATCATCACTGGCGCTACTGTAGGGGATTTCTGGGATGGGTTTGAAGATATTTCGAGTAAGTAGTGTGAATTTTTTTTTTCCAATAGGTAAAATATTTGGCAACAATAATCTTGCCCTAGCATAAATTTGCTATCCTTCAGCAGTCTCAACCAGAACAAAAGATACTCCAGGCTTTCTCTTTGTGGACAGTGTCTGCAACATATTCTCACCATGTATGCTTGCAGGATGATAGACTGGGTAGAAATTTTGTCAGCCCCGTTGAGGGCTCTCCCTGAGGGGCATGTTTGGCTGCCTTTAGTCTTTTGGGGAAGCATTCTGAAAAGTTTGGGAACTTCCTAATGAGTAGGTTCACTTGTCAGCTTTTTGCCTAGCTGAGCGAAACATGTTCATGTGTCAGGTTGATGATGTTCATGAGGTAATTGGGTTTTCCTGTTTTAACTTGCAGGTGCCTCCTTATTCCTAAGAAACTATAGTTATTCTATATAAAAGTGGGTTTAGGGGAGGTGAGCATGAGGTTTGGCATTGTTTTCACTTCAGGAACAAACAAATACTTGCCATGGCATCTGGGTTTCTGCCTCATCTATTTGTGTGATGCAAACTTCTGGAACGTGGTACTTGAGGCAAGAAGAGTGGGAGCTGGAAGGCTCGCTTATGGCTCTCATTTCTGTTACTTGATCTTTGAAAAGGTTTGGCTTTACCATCAGCTACTCAAGCCTCAAACACAGGATAGTTGCCTGAGCTAAGCTGTAGGACGTCCTTGGGGAGGGGAGCTAATAAAGGCCATATATCTCATCTAAAAACTCGTTATTGTCTCAGCAGTAGTACCTGACTGTGGTGAACTACATGTCTTTGATTCTACATGAATAGTTGCAAAAGGAACATGATTATAAACTAAGATAAGGATTTCTTTGTGTTAATTCTTTGCATTTTGAGTTGTACAAGCTATTAAAAACTTAAGACTTGTTAACATTCGGTGATAGGTCGTCTGAGAACAGAAGAAGGCGAGCCAATGGTGTTGAAGCTTAAAGACTGGCCTCCAGGAGAAGACTTCAGAGATATGATGCCTTCTAGGTATGAATTTGCAAAGAAATTGTTTGTTTGTGTAGTATAACACCAAAATAATAGAAATAGTGTTACATTTTGACGCCTGTTTCAGCTTCAAAAAGCAGTTGGTCACAAATGAACTGTTTTGTTTCTCAGATGTCTGACATAGTTGGAAATACTGAAGAAGTTAGATGATTGTTTGTGTAGCTCGTTGATAAGTAAAAATGAGTGCTGAAAATTACTAATGATTCCTTAAACTTCTGAAACTTCAAAATGAAGGCTTTTAGAAAATCTAAAGTTCAGGTTTCGTGAGGAAAATCCTTTCAACTATCTTAAATATTATAACTTTATCCGATATTCGTTGAGATAATTGCACAAGGAAATAACATCACAGTTGCAATATGCATTACAGCAGAGCAGTTAAAAATTTGTACGTCTGTTGCATTCCTGTCTTACCTGTTTCGTTCCATTTCATGGTGTAGCATTGTCCAGTAAAACCACTGGGGCAAGGAGTATGGTTTCTTGATTGAAGAAAACTTTTGTTGCTGTTGGTTTTAGTCTGCCTTCTTTTTATCACTTCGTAACACTAATTTGTGCTGTATTACTTTAGGTTTGATGATTTGATGAAAAATATTCCATTGCCAGAATACACTAGGAGAGGTGGCAAGCTCAACCTTGCCTCTCGACTTCCCAACTATTTTGTACGACCAGATTTGGGCCCCAAGATGTACAATGCATACGGTAAGGATTTTTTTCATGCTGTAGGTCATGCTGCCCACACATTTGAATCAAAACTTACTATAAATTAAAAGAATCCTTCTTGTTGTAGACAATTAGATTAATTGCATTAATCTGAAAACTTAACTTTGGCTCATTTTTAAGTACTAGTGATGTCCAGAGCATTATATGGTGGTGTTAAATGTTTTTGTCTGGGTGGGCTCAAGCCAATAACAGTCTATTCCCAGTTACTTCCAATAAACTTGCTCCACATGTGTATACACTGCCCCTGTTTCTTATAGCTGGCCACGTGTATTTGTTGTTCTGTTAGTTCTGGCACAATTCTCCTTTTTAGGAGAAGTATCATTTAGTTTTTAGTCTCTTCCTTAGGAGTTTTTTCCACTCTAGCTCATCTGCTGTCACTCAAAAAAGCATTTAAAACTTTAAGTATGATCATGGCTGGTAGAGAGATCCTGACTAGTAAGTACTGTAGCAAGAAACTGTTGCTGTGAGAATATTTTATTCTAAGCTGCTCTGGCAGAAACCCTCTGGTAGCCGGACTTAAACTTGACTTCTGTATATCATACAGGCTAGGCGTAGGTACAGATTGATGTGTTAGTCTGTAAACTTAACACATGGGATGACACAAACAATATGGTGCAAGGTCCTGGCAATATAGTAAATTGTTGTCCTGGAGGCATTTGCTCATGAAAGTAAAAGCTCTCTGGGCTTTTCAGATAGATCTGCTTAGTGGCTTAAGATTTCTTTTTGCTTTGCTAATGTAGTGACTACTTTTTTTTTTCAGGCTTAATAACACCAGAAGATAGAAAATATGGCACAACAAATCTCCACTTAGATGTGTCTGATGCAGCTAATGTTATGGTTTATGTGGGTATCCCCAAAGGTCAGGCTGATCAGGAAGAAGGTAAAGTCTGTCTTTTGTTCTGGAGGGGGCTATTTCTGTGGTTGGAGCAAAGGTCCTTTTAGTGTAACTGCTCGTGTTCACTCTTAACAGAAGTGCTTAAAACCATACAAGATGGTGATTCTGATGAATTGACAATTAAGCGTTTTACTGAAAGTCGAGAAAAACCTGGAGCTCTGTGGCACATTTATGCTGCTAAAGATACAGAGAAGATCCGGGAGTTCCTTAAAAAGGTAGGTCATTATATCTTAAAAACTGGTTTGCTATCTGTGTAGACTTAGAAATATGTATCCTTGAACCTTTTTTTAAATCTCCTTCCTATCCCATTTATTCTAGAAACCAAAACCAAATGTACTTGGGTTGTATCACAGACAAAAATTCTCAAGTGCTATGAATCTTGTAGGATCTGCGAAGGGTAACAAGATGAAGTTTGAAGTTACCCTGGACCTAGACACACTGCTTTTGTCCACACTTTTTATAGCACAAGTAGTGAAGTTATATAATGAACAAAAACACAGCGGTGTTAGATTTCAGCAAAAACACAATTTAACCTTAAACTAGATGCATCTGAAGAACACGCACATGAGATGTTCTTGGGAAATGTCAGAGTAGTGTGGCTTATAAAGTTCTCCCTTGTTTTTTTACTTCTCCTACACTGTTTTTTCCCATACCTTTGCGGTTTAGATTGAGGGAAAAGTATGAGGTTCTTCAGATGGCTTTCATGGGAGGGAAAAGGTTTAATGGAGGAAAGAGATGTGATACTACATCCAAAAGGGCTTATATCAGTATTTAATTCATCATAAATGGTCTGGAGTTCTTGGTTGTCTTGATTCTGGAACTTCTTTGCACTAGAAGTGAAAATCTTAATGTTTTAAACATTATAATAGGATGGTCTGAACAACTTCTGGCCTTGTCAGCCTGACTATTGTCTTGAACAAAAGCTTGAAGCTACAGCAGATTTGATTAAGATTTGTTCTTTGTTAATACTATACCTGATCAAACTTGATACTGAATTTGATAAGCAGTAGTGGTTTTTGTGTTTTGTATATCTCACCTTTTCTCAGTCTCTTGTAGCATACTTGCCTGCAGGCGTGAGGCTTTCAGCAGCTTGTCTTCGGGTAGAACCAAGCTGTTCATCTCCTCACAAATGAGTTTTCAGGCTGCAGTCCTGGTTGTAAATGATTGCCACAGCAAAAAGGATTTATACTGGAACTCCTCTTAGAAATTCAGAAATTCTCTTCCCATGTCCTCCTGCCCCTCAAATTTCTCTTATTGTGCCTCCCAGCCGGGTATCTTCTGGAAATTGTGTTAGCATCCTCTGTTTTGGTCAGTGAGCACACTGACTAGTGCTGGCCTCAGGGCAGGTGCTCTGTATGTTTTTTCCAGTTACAGGCTATAGTCGTGTAAGAGTGCTGATCACATATGACAGTGGTTCCTGTTGTGAACACGAGTCACTTAACCCTTCTGTTTCTTCTTTCTTACTGTAAATTGGAATTGTTTGCATATAGTATATCCACCTTTGCAATAGGTCTGTGAAGCAAGTGGAAATGAGAAATGACGCAGCCTTGACAAACAAATGAAGGACTGGATAAGAATCCAAGCCTTTTATTGTATATAACTCTTACACCAGATCACATGGTGCAAGTCTGTCTGGCACGCATGCACACGTACACCTTGATTATCCTCTAGGACTGGTATATTATAATAAGTCTCTCTTCCTGACTTTTCAGGTTGCTGAAGAGCAAGGTCAAGAAAATCCTGTAGATCATGATCCTATTCATGATCAAAGTTGGTACTTGGACCGATCTCTAAGAAAACGCCTTCATCAAGAGTACGGAGTTCAAGGCTGGGCTATTGTACAGTTTCTAGGAGATGTAGTTTTCATCCCAGCAGGAGCTCCACACCAGGCAAGGACCAGTGGCACTGTTTACAGCCTGACCGCTTGGGCAGCCTTTTGCACGTATGGCTAATACTTGTTTGTTCTGTCTAGGTTCATAACTTGTACAGTTGTATTAAAGTTGCAGAAGACTTTGTATCCCCAGAGCACGTCAAGCATTGCTTCTGGCTCACTCAGGAATTTAGGTATCTGTCACATACACATACAAACCACGAAGATAAATTGCAGGTAAGTTATCAGTGCTCAAGGAGAATCCTGTCCCTTTTCTCCCTTTAAAATAAATAAATAAATATCCTCACCAAACCCATAATGATTTAACCATCCGTACATCCTTTCATGTTTGGATCAGCTTTAATGCATTGGACCTGAAAGAGGAATTTCAGTAGGCTTTTGAACTGTTACACATGTTCAGTAGATTTGAGGAGGCCTTCAGAGATTGTTTTGAAATGTTACCTTCCATTTCTGCTCTTTTTTGTTTGTTTGAACCCACAATACTCTCCTCAGGCTACTAAGTCTCAGGTTATATCCTGTTAGAATTTGAGCCTTGTTTTCACAAGTTAGTGATGTAAGTGAAGCTTGCGCAGATGAGCATGTCTTATACTGAAAGGAGAGCCACACGGGGCGCAGAGAAGGTGGGAAGTTGTGTAGGTGTTTTCTGTATGTCATTGTCCTCCAAAGTGACCCAAACCATGCTGTTTAGTTTTAAAACTAAATGCCTTTTGTCTTCCTCCTAGGTGAAGAATGTCATATACCATGCTGTTAAAGATGCAGTTGGGATACTGAGAGCTAACGAATCCAGCCTTAGCAGACCATAAAGTAGAAAGCCTTAACCACACACTATGAAACAGAAGCGCTGGCAGCTGTTTTAACTACTCAGTCAGGACCTCTGTGGACTTTGAGATTATATGAATGTTACCTCATCTTCCTTTCAGCAGTACCAGAGGATCGTGGTACTATGTTCTGTGTATTCTTCCAATGTTTACAAACCTGATATGTATATGTAGTAATATGTATGGACTGTGGCATACTGTGAATGCTCAGTTGCAATAGAACTTTATATGGAGTTGCTCTCCAAACTGTACAAAATACCTCCTATAGAACTGTCGGAAACTATTCCAAATTACTCATTTGCAAAATATTATCCAAGACATTGTAAAGCTCCAATTTTTAAAATATATTTCAGGGTGGGAGGAAGTACGGAGCCACCCAATTTAATAACCAATTTACATAAAAATAAACTAAGAATGCAGTTCTGTAATTTCACATTAACATAGAACTAGCATTTAAAAGTAGCTTTAAGCTATTGTATAGTAACATAGAGATGGGGATTTACCATCTTTAGGTAAACGTATTTAAATTTCTAAATGTTAAAAAACTTTTAATCAAATGTCTTCTGTTTGAAACTGATCTTTAATTTGAACTTATGTTTGATTCTCTGGTTTTTAACACTGAATGGTCTACATAAAATTCTTCTATTTCAGATATTGCTCCTTGCCCAGCTTCTTCAGTTGACTCTTTAAAATGTAATTAATTTGCTGCAGTGCTTTGAAATGCAAAAGCAAATTGTGTATCATACTGTTTATACAGTTTTCTTTTTAAAGTATCTGAAAGCTTAGAGTATTTAATTTAGCAATAGATCTGTTTATAGCCTTTTTTTGGTTAACCAAAACATGGCTTAGCTTGATTACTGTTTCTCAACCAATACTGGTACTATGGTCTATATCAAATTAGTTTTGCAGCTTCAATCTTAAAAAGCACATTGCTCTAAAATTACTTAGACTGAAAACATCATGGAATTGTAAAAACAAGCAGAGAGGAAATGCATCTGTCATCTAACAAGATAAGCTAAAATAAAATGAACTTTTCTGTTCCTCAGTGCCCTTTTCAGCACTGAACTGTGCAGGATAGCTGTTGGGATGAGCAAGGTGGGAGGGGATCCTTGTTAGCCAAAAGTTGCTTTTCTGAATTTCATGTTACAAGGTGACACACTGCAAATTCCCCTTCCAACAGTACTTACCTGCTACTAATGATCAGTGTTAACTGTTCTGTCTCAGGTGGCAGTATCTTTTTTTTTTTTTTTTTTTTCCCCTCAGAGAAACTTCCTCTTACACATTCTTCAGTGTTGGAACTGGAGCTGAGACTGTATTGACTTGCAGGGAGTTAGAGTCTCTTAATCAACTTAGCACACAGTGGGCGATAAAAGGTTTGTCTACTGTGCATAGGTACGCTTACTTCCTTTGTCTTAAAACTGAGGCAAAAGCAGTTACCTAGAACGAAAGAAGCAAAATGAAAACCCCAATTAACTTGACTCTGGTTATTGCCTCTAGGTTGGGGTGCTGTGCTCAACAGCTCGGCCCAGTATGTGTGTCTTCAGTGGCCTGCTCCAGGGGAGGTCATCTTGTGCATGTGACCTGTAGTCGATCTTTGACCATTTACAGCTGGGGTAGCTAGTGGCTCTGGCTGCTTGTTTTGCCTGTGGAAGAGGCATTCAACAGCACAAGAGACGATCCATAAAGCTGGGTGAGACAGTTGTGAGTCAGTTACGAGTGCTGTGGTGTTGCTCCTTGTGCAGGGAAGTGTTCCAATTCACTTAGCTTCTGCTGCTAGTTTAAATTCTGCTGAACAATTCCATGTCTTTGCTGTGTTCAGCGAGAACTTCCCTCCCTCTTCACTTGCTGAGGCCTCTAGCTGACAGTAAATAGACTGGCCTGCTTCTAGTTGCCTGAGCTGGCTTCTGCAAGGAAAAACAAAATGATTTGGCACTTTGTGTTTGAACTAGTTAAGTGTCCTTCAAGACAAGACAACGTTTCAGATGAATGTTCTTTCTTGCAGTAGCAAGTTTAAAGTAAATGAAATAAAGCAGTTTTAATTGTTTTTCTTGGATCCAGTTAGACAGGGAGGGGGGCGGCTGGCATACTATCTTGCCACCCAGGGAGTGAAATGAGTCATGCTGATTTTATACACACACGCACTCACACATACATATGAAGAGACGCGTTGCTGAAGTTGGATTTTGAACTTTCTTACCACTACTGTTACGCAACCTGTTTTTATCCCAGCTTTCAACTCCTGCATCTTACTGCCTTTCCAAGGGCTTTTTCTTCCTTTGTGATCTGTCCTCTCTCAATTGTTAAGACCACAAGAAACAAATTGTCCTGTTTGTCAGTTCTTGTTGCCTTTTGCACTGGAATGGGAACACTTGAGTTTGTTACCCCAAACATGGGCACAACCCCTGAAGCATTAGGGTTACGCTGACTGCTGTGATATGTGCTTCTGTTTGCTACTCTCCAGTGTGAAGGTGAACAGTGCTTGGCTCCTCCTTGCTTTTTATGGCTGAAACTGGATGTTGTTGGACAACACCCAGGTTTCAGTTTGTGTGCCTTATCTGCTCCTCTACCCTTGCTGCTGGAATAGAGTTACAGGCTTAATTTTCTTTTGGCAAGTCTTAAAATTAGAAACTGTTTCCTTTGACTGGGATGCTCCTGTGGTGTTGACATGTTCAGGTGGGAGATGAACACAGTGGATGCTTGCTCTGCATACTGCCTTTCGAGAGTCAAGACACTAGTTTTGCCTGAAGTTTTATCTTTGGGAGGAGGGACACCTCTCCTTGTGTTTTGGACCCTTCTGACCCTAACACTGTGCTGTTTAAACAGGAGATAACTTTTCACAAATTGAGGTTGTGGGATGGTGACGCAGTAGTACCTGGCGTGACTAAGATGATGTTAGGATATCTGAAGTGAGCTCCCCTTCCAGTTCAGTACTTCAGTGACTGTAACACAATGCCAGATGCAGGCCTGGCTAGTGGCTGGCTGCCTGTGAAACAGCTGTTTTCTGTTACTGGATTTGCAGATGAGCAGAGTGGGTAACTTGCTGCTGTTCAGCTGTGGTGCGCCACAGCTGTTTTCCTCAGAGGTCTTGTGGGTACCAGGTTTAATTTTATAAATCTTGAAAGACTGAAAATTTTATTAGATGGGATCAGTTCTGATCAACTGCTGGCTGCAGGAACACTGCACATCACACTGCTTCGCACAGCCAAGGGCTGAAGAGGTAGTAACTGTGTTAACACTGGTGCAAGTGTCGGGGTGTCTTGCCTCTGCCAACTGGTTTCTCGTCACTTTCATGCTGATTGTTTAAGGCTGCCTGTTCAATCTGCTTGTTGCTCTTCCCCAGCTTGGCTCCTTTTTCCTTGTGTGTGCAAGGTGCTGGATAGTAGAAAAGACAGTGTTGCTCTTGCCCTCTGTTCAGTGAAGAGGATGGGAAGAGTACTGGCACTCCCATCATGGGGTGCAGACCTGTCAGTCTTCACCTTGCTCCTTGACAGCCCCAGGGGCTGGAGGTATTAACCTGTCCTTAAGCCCTCCTCTGCCTTCAGGCAGGACTGCTCCAGCTGAAGAGACTGGGCTGATGAAAAGGGCTGCTCCCAGTCAGCTCCAGGGAAGCAAAGAACTGCAGGAGGCGGTAGGGCTGTCACTTGCCTTTTAGGAGTACTGCTTATTCACAGGTACCTTGGCGTGAGAAATAAAAACACTTCCGGAAGTGGCCAAGATCAAAAGGGTAGGGCTTGTGCTCACCTCCGAGAGCAGCAGTGGTTAGGGGCACGTGCCCCACACTAGCTGGGTTCTGTGCCTTGCTGAAGTGCCTGGCAGCCTGATGCTGCCTCTGCTAAACACGACTCCCCCATGAACACAGGATGCCTGGACAGCACTGGAAGAGAACACTTATTTAACAGCTGCTCTGACAAAGCTTTTCTTTAACTGTGCTGTGAAGTTCTAAATGCAATGAGTTCTATAAAAACCAAAGGGGAGCTGTTAAAGGTAGATAGTTTTTGTGAAAACAGTTTGAAATGATGCAAATTAACAGTTGCTCCTGTGCATTAGTTTAAAAGCAGCTTTAATAAAATTTGCAGTGAGTCAGAAAAACAAAGATCTTACACCACTGAAAGTTTTTTTGGTAGCAGATTAAGCCAAAGTGCCTTTTAGGGAAAGATGATACTTGAAACTAAGAATACACTTCAAGACTTTATAACTAAAAATACATAACATTACAACACCCTTGCCCTTTCACCATAACCTTTCACAGGTGATACAGGCTGAACAGAAAATGGTAAAATCTCTACAGCCTGCAGTCCCCAAGAAATATATTACAGGAGTTTCTTGAAGAATACAGTCCCTGGGCAGAAAAAAAAATATATTACATAAAGTATTCTCACAAAGTTTTGCATTTTGAAGGTAGCAAAAAAAAAAAAAAAAGCAAACTGTACACATTCATTTCCTCCTTAGCTACGGAGGGTAGCTAATCGTGACTGCATTGCTTCAATGTCTTCTTCCTCGTCAGCAGCAGCAGCAGCAGTTGCTCCCATGGGTTCTGGCTCCGGAAGAGCATCTGTGACTTTACTAGGTGCTTTACCCAAGGCCCCTGTAAACAACATAAAAAGACCCCTCAGAGTGCATTAAGTCTTAATTTAATAATCAGCAGCTTTCAGGTACGTGTATTTAAAATAATTCAGCCAGCTACTGTCTGACTTTATAGGCCCTGGCGTGGTGGCTGATGCTGCTGTACTTGTCAGGCTCCTGTTGGATACTGCTCTGGCAAGAAAACTCCACACCCCACTCCTGAGCCCATGCTCTCCCTTCTTGCTCCCCTCACCCCTGCACTGCTCAGCTGCTCCCACACCACCCTGCTGCAAAAGCCCGCTGCTGGGCAGGAAGGGAGCTTCTCTGAGCAAGGGAACAGGACCCAAGAAAGCACAGCACAGCAGGACATGAGAAACAGAGGGCAACATGCCAGCAGCAGCTCACAAGGTCAGAGCAAACTGCAGGTCAGGAGCTGGGGCACTTTGCAGTCAGTTATTTCACAGCTGAACACTGTTCTGGTACTTTCAGTTATCAGCCTATTTCACAAGAAATTCACGTAAAGAGCATTCTAAGCATTACCTAAGTCAAATAACTAAAAAAGTAGCTTCATGAAGTGTAAGCCAGAAGGGTTTGTTTGTTTGGTTTTTATTCAAGAACTCTAGACCCTAACAGCATTTTACAGCCAGGAACCGCAACACACAGCCTAAGAATGGAGGCAATGAAGCAAAGCTGAGTTCCTGGCTTCAGTAATAACAGCATATCTGTTCAGTCATATAAATTTCACCTTGTTAAGAGGATCCATTGTACAGACAAATATTGATCTGTTAAAGCCTAAATGATAGAACTGCACAGACTTCAGCTGATGCTTTATTATTTATGCTTTGATGAACTTCACTGGCCTTCACAGCCCACATTCCCAGAGAAACCAGTTTGTCAGGGCACTCTTTGCCTATTAGAGAAGGCAAAGACACCACCAGGAGGCCACAGTTGTTAAGCCAGAACAGATGAAGGTTTAAATTGCAGCACCTTGTTATTTAACAGAGCAGGAGCAAGACTCCACCCTCTGCAAACACACACAGACTCACCAGCTGTAATTTCAAAAAGGATTTTATCAATTTCCATCTCAGCTTCCTCTTCCATTTCCTCCTCATCCTCCATGCTTTCAAAGGTGTCCTCTAGCATTTCCTCTATAATGCCAGCCTAACACAAGAAAAAAAGGCAGCATGTGATGTCCTTGGAAACAGCAGAGAAGACAGTTCCCACTTTCAATATCAGATTATGCCTATCCAGGCATTTAACAACTGCCGCAGGCATGCTGCTCGCTTGCTGCTCGTGCTTTTCTGAACAAGGCTGTTCTGTTGTGTGAGGGCTGGCCAACATGCTTGCCTACATTTTAAGCATGTAGCTGTACAACCAGTGCACGAAAAAAGCAGTAAGAGAACTGAGGATCAAATGTGTGTTCTCACATTCAGACCCTGCAGCTATTGTCACGTCTAAATGTTCTACAGACCAGGTTACTGCAAGTTTGCAGTCACAGATGCAGTTGTATTTCACATGCTTCAGTCATAAAGCGTAAGTTGTGTAACAGGCTGTAAACTTTGTCTGACATAAGCTTCCCTTTTTTCTATCTGCATTTAAAAACATTCCCCTGCAGGGCCTGCAACCTACATATGGCCAAATTGTTCTGGTGCATAATGGTAAAATTGTTAAGAAACAAGCTGATTTGACCTCACCAGTCTAGAGCTGTATGTAAGAGGGCAAAAGAACAAAGTTTTGACAGTTGAAAATAACCACAATAAAGAAGCAGTACACTTCAAAATCAGCATGCTTACATCAGATGGAGAGACTATGCTAGGTGTTCTAAAACCAGTATCAAAACAGCTATTTTGCCTAAGATGGGATTTTCACTTTCCCTCTCCACAACAGGCTGTGGTGGGTGTTTCGTAACATTTTCCTCCTTGAAAGCAAGAAGTTCGGTCTCCCTCAGAGCAGATGGAAGCTCAGGGTTAAGGGCAGTCACTGGGCTGCAGATGAGAATCCTGCTTCTAGACTTGGTTTCCCTTGGAAGTAGGATCACCAACCACAACCCCTCTGTAGGGGAACTAATCTTCTTCCTTCCATCCTCAACTTCAGCAGCTTTTTTCTGCTTTAAAGCTTTACACCAAGCATGTTGCCGATATCACTGAATCATGGTTTTCCCCACATACAGTAACTTACTGGATGGAAAGTTCCCAGCCATTAACGTGCTGCTTCAATTTCTGCTCGTTAGAGCTACACTAGACAAGCCCTCAGACAAAGGGGCCATCTAGGCAGTTGCACAGTGCTCCAGCATGCTGGACAACCACCTCGTGCTCACCCAAGTCTTATTTATTTTACAGGTCTTACCTTCATCATCTCTTTGGACAATTCTCTCATTGTTGCTTGGATTTCAGGGATTTTTACTAGATTCTGCATAGCTTTCATGACTTCTGTGCTCTTCTGCAATGAACCTGCTACTCTGAGGACAGCTGTGAAGGAGAGGCATAGAAAATCTTGAACCACCAAAAAGCAGAGAAACTATATCCTCCCTATGTGGATAGAAATTTGCATTTAGGCATTTAATTTTTTTTTTTTAATGTACATCCTGCTGCTTTATTCTTGTCTACCTTCCTGGAAAAGCTCAACTCCTATCCACATCTGAAAAACCAAGCATTTAGCAAAGATACTGGTCCTGTATGCTTAGCTGGAGTGGTCCAGATTGCCGGCAGAGATTTCAACCCAGATGCACCCAGTTCACAGAAGAGAGACCCCCTGAGGAGCTGCTGCCTGTGCTCCTCAGCTGCCAGAGGACTTACTGAGGCTTTCACCAGCAGAGCTGCAGTCCAGCTCCCTGTCTGACTGCTGACCAAACTAGTGACCTTCCACCCGACACCGGCTGGTGGAAACTACCTCTGGCAAAGTTCTAGTGAAATGGTTTCACAGCAAAGGATAAGCTAGAAAATGAATACTGAAGCAGATAAGCTGGAAATGTGTAGTTTAATAAGACTCTTTCCAGAGGCTACTCTCGCCTACGTTTATATACCAAGATCAAAATGTAATAGTTAAGACTACTCTGAGGTTCTTGAATTCTATCATCTGATCTTGCAGCTTCCTAGTCATGGATAACTTACCTGTTTGTGTATAAAATGGTCACTCCTTAACGAAGCAAATGAAGTTACAGCGTACATTGTTTTTCATTTCAACACTTCATTTCTTCAGCATTAAGAACCTTACACTTGCAATGCTACCAAACTGACCGAAATTTTGACTTTTGCAGTCATTTCTTGAGCTGAACACAAGTTAATACAAACTCCAGACTGAATTCTGGATTCCTTCTTGGGATTGGGTCAGCACATCAAAACATCCGTAGTAAGATGAAGATGCTGGTAGCAGGAATAAGGAAGCTGCTCCAAGTTCTTCCTTTTAAAGGACACCTCAAGCTGCAAGAATGGCCCCTGCTTCTCCTTCCTGAAGGAGGTACATGGGGAGTCACATGTGACCTACTGTAATATTACACTCAGGGTGACATCGTGACTCCTGATTTATCAGTCATCTAGTGTTAAAATGTACTGGCACCTAGCTTGGATAACCGGAGAAGGGAAACACATTGAAATTTCAGTAGCTTATTAACCTGGAGTCTTACGGTTTGTCTCCTTGTAGCCAATTCATAGTAAGTGTCTGCAATGTCAGATCATCCATCCATCCTTAAAAAGCCCAGACAGGAGGCATGCCACAGACCAGAAGACTACACATGTCCTCAGCTAACTCTCGACCTAACACACACCGAGCCAACAGATCAGTCAGCACCTGTCTTTGGCTGTGTTTTGGGGCCTGGTTTCCTGTCCCTCTGTGCAGCCTAACACCCAAGAGACAGATCCCCAACTACACTTTGGCCTTTTGTTTTTCTGAAAACAATCCTGATTCCCCTCCTTTCCCCACATACTAAGATAGATCCTCCTCTTCCTCCCAAATGGAGCTGATTAGAGTCAATCTGTCCTCCAGCAGGCAAATGGATGCAAATGTCATAGCCTGCATCTCATGGTGTGAGGGACATCACTGACAGGAAAAATTGCCCATGCCACTTAGTTTCTTCCTCCCAGCAGCTGCCATCAAGTCTTTCACTGTCTTTAATGCTTCTCTGCCCTGCTGTTGTTACTGGCTAGAACATACTAAGGTATCAAAAATACTGCGGGAAAGCTATTACAAGAGATTTTTGATACAGGTAAGGAATGAGGTAAATATAGTGGTACTGGGGGAAACACAAAGGATTGAGAAGGGTTTACACAGAGCTACATATTAAGCCACAGGGTAAACTGATTCCTTCACATCAAGTAAAGCAAACAGTGCCCCCCACCATCTCCGCTTAGGACTTACTAAGTGTCCGAAGACTCTTACTAGAGAAACAATAGTTTACGAGATAAAGGAAATTCTACTGAAGGAAGGAGATCTCATATTGCAGAGCTTGTCAGAATCAGTGTAACACAGCGATATTAGGCATGCCTTTGCACTGTTCAGGAACACGCACTAAAAACATGCCCCAAAGTACTGGAAGAGAGCTGTTTCAGAGCATGTGATTCTCAGGTCACCACATCCCTCAGGCTCTGAGAAGAAGACTTAGATTATCTGATGAGTGGCTGATCACAGGGAACACAAAGAGCCAGCAAGGATCTAGGGAACACCAAGGGGCTGGGAACCCCAGGAAACCAACTGGGAGCACCCTGACTGCTCCAGAGTCCCTGGTGGGAAACCCACCCAGGAGGGGCAGCAGTGAAACTGTCTCCAGAACGTCCTGCAGGCTGAAGGGTTTATTGCCTACAGGGATATATGACTCATTACTGGATGTAGGGGAGAATTATTTCTGGACCGAGAAGAACTTATTGCGAGATGTTTTAAGGGGAGTGCAGAAATGTGATTGAACATGAGAAACTTTTTATGGGGTGCTTTTAGGGGAAGGACCAAAAGTGGAGAAAGGAAGGGAGCAAGGTGGATCAGGGAAGACTACAAACCTCAGGGGCCTGCAGGTCCTGGTAGCAGAAACTCAGGCAGATAAGGAGACCTGGAGCCAGTTACCAGACAGCCGGCCAGCTTAGGCTGAGTGTGTGAGAGCAGCTCATGTATTGTGCCCACACACGTGTATGTAGTGAGTAGAACGAAAATATATAGACGTATGAACTCATACGCATACATACATTATATATCCGTATGCATACACACGTGTATATGTATATTCATTCTGCTCGTGGACCTCAGTCCTGATCAACTGGAGAGGAACATCAGGACTGCTGCTCACGTCTGTGCGAAGCTGCGTGTGCTTACGGGAATGCTGGTAAAGGCACTGCTGTGTGTGTGGGTGCCTGTGCCTACTGGGAATAGGTGCCCAGCCTGGCTGGACGTGGGGACACGGAACGGCAGCAGCCGTACATCTCCGGGCCTGGTACAGGAGGAATTTCCCTGGGTCCTGAAGCCCACCAGAATCAGCTACCTTTAACAAGAGTAGGTCTGCTTCCAGATTCAAGCTGTCCCAACTCATCTTGTATTTGACTCTGGTTTGGAAAATGGAAACTCAGCCCTTGCCTCTAGATCTGCCAGAGTCATTGTACTTGGGCTTAGAAGAAGTTCTTACCAAGCTGGTTCTTCATCCCCATGAGAACAGAGTTCATGTGAGCTTTGGATGCATAGAGTTTGCTTACAGCCTTTCGAGAGCGGATCAGTTCCTTTGCTAAGATCACACACACATCTTTTTGACCCTTTTTGGCAGCATCCCTTATTGACCGTTTCACCTTTTCCTCTTCTCTCTGAATATCTGGAGTACAGAAAAACAGATACAGCAAAGAGTTACAAGCTGCTAAGGACTTGGAAGAAAAAAAAAGTAATTTCTTGGAGTCTATTTTCAATGCAAAGAACTGTTTCTACTTAATTTCAGATTCAATCTGCTACTGAAAGACCTTGCTCTAGGCTGATTTACATGTTAGCTGATTAATTCAACTAAATATTAATAGCAAAATACTTTTTACCAAACATCCAGCTCTAATTTCCTTTGCAATTAGAGTACTGTAAATGACTGTCCAGGATATTACTGCATAAGACTGAGCTAAGATGAATTCTTAAAAGAAAAAAAGGTCCAGTAAAAACAAAGCACTGTGAAATGAGTACTTTACTTACAAATTCAGAGTAACTTCTTGACTATTATACTAGCCTGATACCAATATATATGCATATATACATACACACAGTTTAAGGCTACTGTATTGATTTGCTTGCAAGATTACCTCTTCCACATTCATCACCAGACAGCTCTACTTCACCAGGAGGGACAAAGCTACCATAAGGAGTTTAAGAACAGTAGTCTCAGCAGATGGACAGGAATTTTTACTAGTGAAAATACCTACCTGCCAGACTCCACATTCAAACCTCAACCAATACGCCTATCTTCGTGTGAATTTGGGGGCTGTTAGGGGCAAAATTGTTCTTCACCATGTCTAAATCCAGACTTTGTATTTATCTGACAAAAACATGTTCTAAAAGATTGTAGAAGGCTGATCTCACAGTGGCTAAAAGGTTTTAGATATATGTTGCTTTTAACAAAAGAAGAAAAAAGGAGTAACCGTTTACATACTTAATTTATTAATTTATTTACATAATTAATTTACAAAGTTAATTTTTTAAAAAAATTTTTAACTGTCCACAACTTTCAGTTACTGAGAACCACCGATTTGTTCATTACCACCAAAAAATCTTCCTACTTGCAGGCAGGCTTAATTATTCCCCCCGTCAGGTACAACCCATTGAGCCCAAACTGGAAACCCAGCCAAGTCCGTAGCTGCACTTAAAGAGTTAAGGTCTTGAGTTTCTACTGCTCACATTTAAACACACGCATTAGGTGCTCAAATGAACTGGCACACTCAAGTTATAAGCTGTCTGGCCGCTATCAAAGCTATGGATAACTTTCCAGTGGAAGCCAGTACACTAGTGAACCTTCACACAATTTAAACCAGCCTGTTCAAACTCTCCTAGCATCCAGCTTCACTCAAAGGCTTTTGATAAGAGCATGCTGGAGCAGGAGTACTGAACTAAGCCCGTACTAAGTGAGCACCAAATAGCTGGATTTGAAATATTATACACTACATAGGCTTCCTTAAATAATGAAGGTTTCTCCACCAAATGCACAGTGCCTGTTCACACATGTGCCTTGTGAGATAATGCTGGCTGTGTACAGAAGAAGCCAGGTATCTTGAAAACCTCAAAATACAAAACGCAGGAACAAGCATGGGTTATCTCAACCCCTTCCTTTTCCAGACTCAGCAATGCATTAGCCACTGATGAAATGTGGCTCTGTGTTAGTCTGCAATAAACTGTCCTAAAGTAAACAGAGAATTCAGATAAGTACGGGTTAGGCACACGTTCCTGCAAAGGGCTGACGGAAATGACCCCCATAACAAATATCGCTAGCAATGGCCTTGCTCAAATTTGGTTGTGTTTGAGTCTTCTTGATTTATACCAGAAGTTACACATAGGCAAGAGTCAAAAGGTGGCCTTTTACAAAAAAGGCATCAAAATACACTTTTTGGCCAGACTTGGAAGCTTTGACGTGGGAGTTAATGAACCCTGCACTCAAGATGAGTCATTCTCTCAAGATCACTCAATGGCGTCTTTATCCTAAGGGACTGGCAGAAATCTGTAGGACCATATAATCTGTAAGACTGTAATCAGAAAAATATACTCCTCGTTGCTTCCCCAATATTATCTGCAGAAATATCACAACCTTGAAGATGTCTGTATGTCAGACATGGGAGCAAGCCAAGTCCCAGCGTATCAGACCAGGTGAGACAAGCTGAAGCAGTACAACTGAAAACAGAAAGTGCCGGGAGTAACCCGGCAGTACTGAGAAATTACGGTATTTGCTTTGTTAGGGTGAAAACAGTCACAAGTATTTTGTTACTACATCCAAACCAGTCTAGTGTGACCACATTCTTGATCGAACACTTTCACTTGCGCAAGAAACTGTTGAACATGAAATTCGTGGCACAAATATGCAAGAACGGTGAACTCTGCCTTTGAAGGTGAATGCCAGCTCTGCACCTCCAGTGACACAAAGTCAATACACCGGTCGGTCCCTCTGCAGTTGTGTGGCAACGCTACAGCACAACACAGAAGCACAAAGCAGTCCAGAGCACTTGTGAGGGGGACTGATGAGCTCAAGAAAAGCCCAAAAGTTATTATATTCCTCCAACAACACTGACTCTAAAAATTTGTTTCTGGAATCACAAGGACACCTTTCATTTCTTTGAAGCTACCAAGGCCTCAGAACTACACCAAACACCTCAGCACAACGGGAAGAGCCCAACAACAGATGGCTGAAGCAGTGTTGCTATGTTAGGCACTGTGCTAACCGGGTGAGCCAACCATTCGAGTGGTCCAAGCCTACTCACATCTGGGTGTTGCCGCATCAAAACACTTTTAGCGCAGCCTTCTCAAGGGAAACAAAGGTCCCAGCTCAGCATCCTTGCTCAAAGATTATAGCGATTGCCTGTGTAAAATCTCAATTGTAATGACAAAGCATGGCAGAATCCAACTAGAGTTGGTAATTTTTGATAAAGCCTTTAGCGGCACGCAGCTGCCATCACTCAGCAGCAGCCTGCTAGCCTGATAAGTGCCCAGCAGTCCCATGTACTTCCACGCCTAACATTTGGTAAGATCGTAAAACCTAGCACAGTATGGGCACTACAAAGATCTTCTGTACCTGACTTCAGGGGGAATTGTCAGAATTGCAGATGGTCGGTGTTTAGTCTAAGCTCTTACAGGTGAACCATATTTGTTTGAATGTAATACTCTGAAATACATACTTACAGTTGTTTAGAGATGTTACAATAATTAGATTCACACCCACATCAACATATCGGACCACCATACAAACCAGTATCTATACAGACCACATGAAGTATTTCAGTACGTATGAAGTTGAAAGAAAACCAAAGTTTCAAGAAACCATCAGCAGCGAACCCGTGGGTAGTTTGTTCCCATGGCAGACGCGATCTCTAAAACATACTCTGCCAGCAAGATCAGCCACATGTTTCAGTTGGTCTGTGCCTGATACAGCCACACAAAGCGCCTTGGAGAATTCAGAACAATTCACAAGCATAATGAACATCGCTATCCATCAGTTTTCCTGGAAGAGGCATAAACCCTGTCCTCATGTTACAGATGAGAACAAAGACAGACTTTGTACTGCACGAGCAACTCCCTCCAACCAACTCATACAAATCTACAAGTGGGAGAAAACACAAACCCTGTCAGTTGGCTCCACAAGCGTGGGGCTGGGGAGGAATGGGGGGGAGGGAGAACATACTCTTTGAGGAGTCGCCCAAAACAGGCATGTGCCTAATAACCAGTTGCTGACACAAAATATCCTTTACCAGCACATCCCACGGAGCAGTCCGGAGGGCGGGTTCTAAGACGGAAAGGGGAAAACTGAATCTACCCCCTAACCTATCTTCAGGTTCTGGGAGGCAGACAGAAGAGAGCAAGACAACTGAAGTAGCACCAGTGTAATAACAAGCAACTCCTCTGCTTTTCAAGGCATCTTCAAAAATGTTATGACCATAATTTAACAGCAAAATATCCACTGAGAAAAGACAAACCCCACTTTTTTCCCGTTTGTCATTTTTCCAAGCTGACATGCAAGTTACTTCTGTTTAGCACATGCACTTCATGCCAGTGCATGCCCCCAGAACTTTCTACATGTGAAGTTATATACCACACCAACACTATTCAATAATTCAATCTAGGTGAAGTTCTGGATAATAAGTCGAATTCATCTTACAAATGGGGCTTCAGTAAGTTATATCTTACTGGAAGCAAACGATATCCAGGTTCTTTTGAAAATTTTACTTTGAGAACTTCACAGCAATGTCACTTTTGTAACACAGATCAAGTCTGGCCCCTGGATCACATTCTTCTTCCTTTATTCCAGATGCAACAATGTACTCTGGGTTATTAGATTTCATGGCCCCTTCTCCCTGCTTTAAATAAAAGAAACTTGAAGGAGGACAGGGAAAGGTAAAAAAAAAAAAAACCAAAAAAAACCACAAGTACAACACTCTGATCTGTCTGTCAATCACTCTCATTTCTTTCCTTATCTTCAAGGACCATTCATTGACCTCAAAAAGAGAAAGTGAGAGTTACTTGAAATTCAGCTTAAAAAGAAAGTATCCTTTTATACTTTCTTGCTACTTAACCATTCAATATCAGAAGAAAGCACTTAAAAATGTACAAGCTTTAAGTTTGCGTGATAATTAAACATTTCATTATTCAAATTTAAAAAAAAAAATCAGATACCACCAATTACTACAATCCTCTTAACATTTAGAGGAGCGGTTAGGGAGGACGTGATTTGTGAGTCGCAGATGCTCATTGCCTTGCTAACTTTCCACATCACAGCTGCCAACCGATGTCACCGTGCAGAGGAAACTTGCCTTGGGGCAGAAACTGCGGCACAGGATGAGAGCACCAAGAACACCACTACCCACTGCAGTCCGAGGAACCACCAGAGGCCTCCAAGCCAGCCTCCTACTCAAGGCAGGACCAGCTTCAAAGTTCAGATGCGTTACTCAGGGCCTCATCCACTGAGCCTTGGTACCGCCTGTTCCAGCACTGAATCACTCCTGTGGTAAAAGAGCTTTCCTCACGTCCAATTCAAAACTCCCCTCTGGTGACTTGGGGCTGCAGCCCTTTTTCATTTCACTGGTGGCACCAGAAAGCTCTTTTCACCATAACCCCAACAGAGGAGGTGCAAGGCTTTAGACCCTTGCCCCTTTGCCTTCTCTCGTCCAAGTGAAAATGAGCCCAGTTCCCTCAGCTTCTCCTCCTGCGTCATGGGTCCTCTACCATCTCCGTGGCTCTCTGCTGCACTCGCCCCAGCCTGTTGATGTCCCTCACACCGGGTGCCCAAACCAGGACAGTTTTGCAGATGTGGCCTCGTTAATGCTGAATACAACAGAGTAATTGCATAAGCACTTGCCTCAGCTTGATGACCGCCCCTTGCTGATGCAGCCCAGCACAGTTTGCCTTCACCACTGCTACCTCACATTTATTACCACCCGCGGGAAGCCCAGGTTCTTTCCCGCAGAGCAGCTGCCCAGCCAGCCCTGGGCTGCACATCACCGCACACGGGGATGGCTGTCCCATGAGCACAGCTCCGCACCGCTCCGCTCCACGAGGTTCCTGCCGGCCCGCGCTTGCTCAGCTCCCTCCCCACAGCAGCTCTGCCTTCCAGCTTCCCTTCCCCTGCATTTGTTGGGGTTCAAGTGCAGCCCCCCCAAATGCTCCTCCCAGGAGCCGCCGAGATCTCTGTCCCAGCACTGCCAGGCTCCCCCAGGCCAGGGCACGGAAGGGTTGATCGATAGCACGTCCCCAGCACTGCCTGGCGATAAGCTGCTTCACACCACCGTCCTCACAGATGCGCAGCTGGGCGCTTCTGCGTTCCCTGGTCTTCCTGACACTCATCGCCAGCTTTGTGTATAAGAGGAGGAAATGCCATTGACTCATCTTGGCTACTGGATGCTTCCAGTTGCATCAGGCATAGCAATTCATCAAGAAGTAAAG
>VXAL01018995.1:32535-52386 GCA_013399475.1 Chauna torquata
GTGGGCGGGGCGGGTGGTGCCCGGGAGGCCCCGCCCCCGTACAGGCCCCGCCCCCTGCTCAGGCTCTCCCCGCGCCGCCCCTTCCCCTCGTTCCACCGAGCGAGGAAGCTCGGGTCGGTCCGCAGCGTTCGGGCACCGGGTGTGGGAGGGTAAAGCACCGCGCTGCACGCGTGCTCAGCAGCTCAGGGGCTTCGGACCCTGTACAAACGCTGGCACAACCCAGCGCAGCAAGGCAGAGCAAGCCAACAGCGAGCCTGCTGGCCTTGCTGCCGGCGCGGTCTTGTTTCCCCGTCCCCCCGTTTTAAGACTGGCGGTGGGTCGGGCAAGGGCTGTCCGGGCTCCTGCGCTCCATAGAAAACTCCCGCTTGGATGCCTCTGCTGCTGCTGAGGGAGCGTCTCATAAAATAACCCCACCCAGCCGCTCTCTCGTTCCCGCTGGGCCGACCCGCACGCTGCGCCAGCTGCTGCAGACTTCGGCACAGATGCGTTCGGCGGGACCTGGCTCACCCCAGTTTGTGTAACAGGCTGGCAGACACGCGGGGACAAAACCTTCGGTCGCTACCATCTCCTGGTCACGATTATCTGCGCATACGGAGGTGCCTCTGTGGCTCTTCCGCTAACTAAACAGCAGCTTACGTCGCTTATCGAAAGAATTGGATCAGTAGAGCAACTGAGGTCGCTAAGAGCGCTCAGCTGAGGCAGGCGTGCAGGCCGGCTGCAAGCGAAGCCGAACCCGCGCACAGAAGCGGAGCTGCTCGGGCCCAGGCCCCGCGCTACGAGGCGGCCGCCGGGCCCCAGCAGCACGCAGCGCTCAGGCCGCGGCCTCGCCTCAGCTTGCCCCTGCCGGCGTTCCGCGAAACGCTGAGGTCCCAAGGGAAAGTGTTGCCAAGGTGGACTCCGGTGCAACGGTTCGCTTGTGTACTTAGGCACATCAGCTAGCGTTACTTATTTTCACTGAAGTTTTCCGCTTTTGAGATGGCAAAGCCTCAGTTAGCTGCAGCTTTCAGGGGAGTCCTGAAACCGCGTGGATTTCAGCCCCAGCTGCTTACGACAAGCACATGACCGAGCGTCACGCTGCCTCACGCGCTGAAGCAGAAATGCTCTTTGCCCTCGCTACGCCTTTTCGCTGTTCTGCCCCAGTTACGAGGGATGAAGGACACGTACTGACAGGCCTCAGCTGGAGGAAAAATTACTTTCTGGAGTACGAGGGAGTTGGGGGATATTAGGCTCCTTTACTTCCCTACTTCAGTATTGCAATAGGAAAAGAGAAAGTCCTCACAGTTACAAACAGCTTTTCCAATTATTAGGAAAGTATCCTCCTGTGATGACACCTGGTAACTGGAGGTGTGAACATTTGTTGATTAAAAAAAAAAAAGAAAGTGTCTGGGTCCCCTGCCCAGATGAAACAATGCCAGGTAGCTCTGAGTGCTAACCTCCCACACGTCTGTAAAGACACAGTAAAGAGATGCACTGTAACTGCAACAAGGACCTGCGTTTACATTTCCCACTACCACCTTTATTTAATTTTCCTTTTATTTCGCGTGGGCAAGAACTAGGAAGGAAATAAAGCAATGACACGATTGCTTCTACCATTGCCCATACAGCAATTGAAAACGCCTTTCTAGTTTAGCCTTTTCGTCTACTTACTTCATCATCATCAATCATCCCTCTCTCTCCCCACCTTCCAACCAAAGTTTCCTCTTTGGATTGTCACTCAGATGATTTCTGAAAGGTCCACTAGAAACTGTAGTTTTGGTTGTAAACACAAAGAAACCAGACTCCATTTTTCAAGGCATCAAACAACTATCACCCTTCTCCAACAGATCAGAAATCACTTCACAATACCAACACTTGGAATCTGGCAAATTTTACCTTTACAAGCTGCTTCAGCCACTGCATGACATCCTGCTCCTTCATGCTGGTTCACTTTGAGGCTGTAGAGGGACTGCTCTAAAGCCTTCCTAGATGCCTGCAGATGAGGGTACTGGAGAGACAGCTGGTACAGAAGAGGATCTCTGTCTGATAAAGCCATTTGTGATTAATTAGAAAACCCCTAGTCAAGCAGAGAAGCACCTCAACTCAGAAGACTCGTGAACAAAGAAGTCTCCAGCGTAACACCACTGTCTTCTGCTTGGCCAGTGGTTAACACTGGAGAAATGAATTCCAGCATCACTAGGAGATGATTTATTAGTCACAAAAGTTGTGTTATATTTTTATTGTCTTCACAGATAAATCAGACCAGCAAGACATCTGTAACCATACACACAAAATATTTATCAAAACAATTAACATTACAAATCTCCTTTTAAAATAATTTATTTCACGGATTTCCTTTTAAATGGTACTGTCTTACAACATACATTATTCAACAAAGATGTGCTGAACAGACTCTAAAATAAGAAACACTTAAATTAAGCAATTGTCTCTGATTAGAATTTCAATTTCACCCACATCCTAACTTGTAAACGTTTGCTGGAATACGCTTCTGTTGTAGGCTTGATTTTTGTGCTTACAAAAACAGCATCGAGTTTCCGGACGTTGAAAAGAAAAAGTTATTGTACGATTAAGTATGCATTCAGTTCAACATACAAGGCAACCAAATGATTCTGTCGTTAACGTTAGCATCATGTATATTTTAGTTCACTGCACTAACATTTAAACTAAAACTTCAAACCACATAATCTTTTAAGTGACTAACATTTAAAAGGCAAGCAGTAATATCCTGAAAGCTTACAAAGGACAGCAGCACACAGCTAAGATGGGGTATCATTTGACAAAGGCTGCGGATGTGTGTATGGCTGCTTCTTTTTGTAAGAAGCCCACCTGCAGACGGGGCAGCAGTGTCGCCCCCCAGCCAGCCACATCACGATGCAATTCTGGTGGAACACGTGGCCGCACGGCAAGCCCATGAGCAGACAGCCGTTTTCAAAATTTTCTAGACACACAACACATTCCGTACAGTGCAACATCTCAGGGGGCCAAGCTGACCAATCTGGCTCCACGTCACCTGCGGTGCTGCACGACCCGTACGATCTCGCTTTCCGTTCATATGGCTCGTTATGACAGTATTTACTGGCGCATGAACAGGTCTCAGCACTGCACTGAGGCTCTCCTTCGCTGGGCCTGTGAAATGTATTTGGCTCATCGTCCTCCGAGACTTCTTTTTCACTACTGAAGACCTCTTTGTTTTCACTGTCAGAGTCACTTTCGCTGTCTTGAATGGTTTCCAGCATTTCCTCATCAGAATGGACGCCAAGGCATTTAAACCTCCACATTGGTAAGTTTTTTATATAATCAGTTGGTATCAGAGGGTGAAGCCAGAGATCGGGAAAGGCCAGTCGCTCTAAGAATAAATCTGGGTCTTCATCCCAATCCGAGTCAAACGGAAAGTGTTGAAAAGAAGCAATAGGATGAAACAAGTAGCTGGTGTACCAGTCCCACAGACTTGACAGCCACTCCAGGTTATTAGCATTTACTTCATCATTGTTGCTATTGCGCCTTCTTTTTTTCTCAAAGTAATCAATTAGTAAACCATGACCAAGGTATGTGCTGAGGAAGAGGGCTGGATGTGAAGAGTAGAACATCCAGTCGGCTCTTACCCAAGAAGCCAAAGTAGTTGTGTTAGAGTACCTGAAGAGTTTTAAGCTGTACTCGTAAAAGCTGTCTAAGTAAGGTAGTTGCAAAAAACCTAACACAGGTAGCCAGGAAATAATTAGTAGTGAATTATACGTCCCTAAAGTGCTTATAAGAACCACAAAGCGCTTTATAGTAGCGCCTTGTGTAATAAACAGGTCCATCCAAGCCATCAGATTAACCAAAACTAAGCTTAAAACAAATAAATCATTCACTTCTGGTTGCAATGAGCGCAAAAAGGAATCCATGGCACGTAGTGATATAAATTCACCAGTGTTATTTCCATACCTGTAAATCCCCTCAGGAGTCCGAAGTATGTAGGATGGCGTCTTGTAGATACCAATTTCTGCCATGTAACTTTTATTGTCCCAGTTTTCCACATTCACAAAAATAAACTCTACTCTTCCAGTAAACTTTACACTTAGTGCAGAGAAGAACGCTGGAGGCTGGTCGAGGCTGGCAAATAGGTATATCTTCACACGATACTGGTCACTTTTGTTCCATTCTTCTCTCAAACGTTCGGAGTTGTAGATGGTTTTGATCCGAGAAGCAGCATGGGCTGTGATCCATTTGAAAATGTGCTCCGCTTCAATTTTGCGTCCATTGTATTCTTTAAGCATTACTTTTCCTTTGGAGGTGCTGGTTTGCGGAACTGACATAATGAGGGTGGATTTCAGCCAACCCCTCCTCCTGCAGTATCTACAAAGAAAATGGCAAGTTAGATTACAGAGTTCTATACTCCTGGAGCTGCAGTCCTTACATTCCTTTAATGAGCCCCAAAATTAGACATGGTGAGCACCTGGGAGTTCTGACAGATAACAGTAGGAAATACAGGCACCCAATATTCTCTGACAAAGAGCAATTATTTCTTACAATACATTTGTTATCTATCTTACGAGAAAGCTGTAGAGAAATACATACTTGTAAAACACTGGAAAAGGAACAGTGTTAATTCTCATCGATTATTACAGTAAACAAGGCCATACATTAGTCATTCATGCTTTGTTACTGGCTTTGAAAAGTACGCAAGCAGACTTTTTTCTCTTCGCTATAAAGCTTTAGTATTAGGAGCTATTTTTCCTAGGCATCCTGGCCAAGCAAATAACCATTACAATACAAGTCAATGTCCCACAGTTTTCCCGAGCCTGCAGATAACTTTCCCAGTGCTTCCTTCCATCCTAGTTTCGCCAAGCAGCAGTGAGGTGCAGTTAAGAAGACCTTGGTCTGTTCACAGTTGCTTTAATGATGCTGAGAAGGGTGTGCACTTCCTACTGTGGCCATTTTGGAAGGACACAGGCAGGTTAAGAGGTGTGGTGAGAGTGCTCACCACAAAACCAGCAGAGCAGGAAGCAGACACATGCTGCTGGACGGTCTGGGCTGAAAGAACGCTCTCGTCTGGCAGGCAGAGGAACTGAGCCATCAGCCTCATTCACTAGCCACTTTACCTACTTCCTTTCTGGTTTTGGTCTATCAACATCTCTTTAAACAATTACAACTCCCCATTTCAGGAATCTGCATGTGGCATTTTTAGAAGGAGCCACAAGATATTACCCCACTAATAAATGTATCCTGACCGCTATCGCACGTGGTGTTCTTTGGAGTTTCAGTGTAACCTAATGAAAACTATTCACAAGGGTTGACTCAAGAAAACAAGACATTTCTTATATTACAAGAAATACTATTTATGAATTAATTTAAAATCTAATATTTGATCATAATATTAAGACTAGTTAGGAACTATGCAAAGAGAAACACTGCCAAAATTTTAAGATGTTCAAATACCAGTGTTTTGATTATACAAGATTATTTTGCTAAACACTGCAAAGTCTAAAAATTTTCCCTTATGATTAACTTTGCGATTTCTGTAAACATTTAGGATTTAAGATATGCAAGACACGTGCATGTCCATACATGTGACTGGAATTCTAGAGAAGGTTTCTCGTCATGTGAAGCAAATGCTTCCAGCAAAATGTTATAAAGCAACTGCTTTTACAGCGGTACAGAATTATTAATAGCTTCTTTGACTCTGCTTTTCTTCCTCGTCTGAAATCATACGCAAACAACAGTGAATCTTGCACAGCACGCTGTATGCTGTCAAAGGGCATGTTCAAGTTTATATACAAACATATACATATTTGTCAGGGAACGGGATTTGTCAGTAACCCTGAGAAGCAGGCACCGCTTTCAAGGTTCATGCTAACCTGTGTTTCTCCTTTCCAGATGGCAATATAGCAGCTCTGCAACTGACACAGTTCTCTTATATGGGCTATATTCAGCTTTGTTCTAAGCAAGCCTAGTTCTTGTCCCCAAACGCCTTTACTATAAGGCCAGATTCTTCTATTCATTCTCTTCCATTGCTGTATTCTGCTCTACACAGTCTAATCGTGCATCTCCCCCATGATGCTTTAGGAAGCTGCAGATCTCTGTTTATGATGCTGATAAATAATGCAATAGAGAATTCTGAACAGACTTAAGCAGAGATAAAAACATGAATAAAGCCACCTTCTATCACAGCTACTTTAACAACGCAGGAAGCCCCGCTGCCAGAATACAGCTGAGCCTTAACATATTCTGGGGATTTAGATAATCCTTTAAGAATATACCTGGGGTCACTGGAACAGTTAAAAGTGCCAGTACGTATGCCGAATCTTGATACTTTCTTCACCATTTTCTCCCAGTGGACTTTACCCACCAGTGGGCTTCTGTCGTTTGCTATGACCTATTGCCAAAAGAGATAATAATTTAGTATCACAGTAAGCTTGCGTCCCAAAATAAAGAGCAAATTTCGTGAAAGTAAAGATCTGGTCACCCTTGATACTGTTTTCCCCTTCCCTTAGAACACACACAATAGGAACATACAACAGGTAATCACACTAAGCGTCTTTGGAGAGTGAAGCTCAAAGACAGAAACAGTTCCTGCAGAAAGACAAAAGTGCATCAAGATTTTAAGTACCTGTTCAGATAACAAAATCAGTGGCACTTAACAAAAACTCTGGGAAAATAACAGAGCTATCATTAACTGGTTCACTGTAGGAGAGAAAGGAAAAGGTGTGGCAGGTTTCTCTTCTTTTCAGTAAAAAAAAAAAAAAACAATTAATTTATTACTGTGCTCCATTAAAACTTAGAGCATACCAAAGAAATGTTGTCTCAGAGCAAGTAAAATGTGTTATAATGTCTGTACTTAGTACCTGATTAGACTGCCAACAACCACTTCTGAGCAGTGAAAACTAATGATTAAACTCCTAGATAATTCCTAGAGGTCTTGACTCCTTGCAGCTTCGCCAGTGACTCACTCTGTGAGTTTAAGTGACCGTTCCACCAACTCCAATGTCCCATCTGCAATTTCAGGATGATAACTCACTGTGATATATCTCAAGGTCTAATACAGTTACAACCTATATTAAAGAAGTACTTCTGGTGACCTAGATGTAAGCTTCTACAGTTGCAAATGACAAAGAATAAGCACTCATCCTCTAACTGTACAGGGAAGTGAAAAAACAAACAAACCTGCCTGCCTGCTGTTGACAGGTAACTTTGAATGACATGACTGATCATGCATTATTCCATGAGCCGTTACAGTTTCTATTTTAGAAATGCCTCCCATGCTTATGCAAGCTGACTGGCAACCACTTGAAATACGTTTTTAAATTAAGTTTTGAAACTTCCATTTGTTAGGTATTTGTTTACCCAGCATTAAACTCCCGATCATTTTTGGTCTTAATAACCTGAAATGTCAGCTTTCCTCTGTAAGTTAGGTTGTCAGCATGACTAACAGTCCTCTATGTACAGGCTGAGATGCACAGCTGGAAAGCATGTCTGGCCTTTGAAACTCAAAAGATTTATCTGCTTTGTGGTAAGTAGCATCCACTCAGAAACTAAAAATATAAGGATTCATTAAGCAGAATGTCCTATACAGGGAAACACAGTTAAACTGAAGTTAGATATCACACTCCCATTCCTCTGAGCCCAACATGTTTAAAGAAAACCGTAGGTGGACACCTAGATAGGAATCCTTCAAGCTGTTCTCAGAACACACACATCACATAGAAAAGCCTTTTTGCCTCCCCATGGATTAGCTAGATGTAACCAAGCACCAAGACAACCACCTGGGGAAACCTGTTGTACTATGGAGGCTTCTTTACATCACCCAATGTAACTGAAGCAATTGCTTTGGGTATTTTAAATTTCTTCCTTTCGTATACTTCAACTAAAAGAGACCACATTTCTAAATATACCTTAAGACATTTAAATCAATATATCCTCAAAGCTACTACAGCATGATAAATGCACCTAACGTAGTAAGGAATCATTAAGATTTATTAGCAAGCAGCAAAATAAAATGTTGGTAACCGTATTACTCTTTGGGACAACTACTCAGAGATCGGTTGCTTCCCTAATTCTCTGTGCAAGTTTAGTAGAAGCCCAGCAGAGCTATTGAAATCATATTTCATCTATTAAATACTGGTTATAAGCTTGGACGATTGTTGGTTAATTAAATAGTCCTGACTTGAAAGATGCCATCTAGTGAAACGTAACTGGAAGAACTTTACACCAATAAAAAAGCCTTCTTCTCAGACTCAGAGAGAAGAGCCTGGTTACATTCATACCGATACTGGTTATGCCACCTATGAAAGTCTAGTTTTTTCCAGTTGCTGCTTTGAAACTTAAGTGGAAGCTCAGCAAATTTGTAAGGCTAATTGCAAATCAAGCGCGGCGGCAGGGCCACAGAGTATGCTGATGTTATGTACAGGAGAATCACTGCTGCTCAGCCGTTTCTTCTGCCCGACATTGCAGTAGTCACTTTAAGCGTCTAGAGAATGCGACTTGTTGCAGACATGGTCACCAGTATGTTTTACTGTCATCTGGCTGTTGGTACCAGCTGATTTTTTTAAAGCAAATTAATCCCCATCCTCTGAAAGTCTGTTCTCTTGGAGAAAGTTGTTTACGTTGCAAGACAAGGACAGAACTGACAGTTTTTATTTTGCAACTAGAGCGCGAGAACCGTACTATGGTTTTGCACACTTTGCAAAATGTCTTGGGCTCGTGCTTTTTTATGTCATTATGGTAAAAAAAAAAAACAAAACCCACAAACATGTCTATTGCAGCTGCTCCTTGTAGACAACACCCACTTACAGCATTGGGAGTTCACCACACAGAGACAAGGGTATTTTGGAAAGCAATCACCTCTGTGGAAGAAGGGGTCAGAGAAAGTAACTGTAGCTTAAACAATCACAATGTAAGTCAGTCTAAATTAAAGATAACTTGCAAACACTTGTAACAGATTTTATTTAAGAAGTGTGAAGTTTGATAAGCTAAGAAATTTAGCTGGAAAAAACTGTGACTGAGGAGACCAGGAATTTGAATGCAAAAGAGGCCCGGAAGTTCTTGTAGTCCAAGGTGTCAAAGCTGTTAGGATTTTGTATTTTAAGCAAGAGGGAAAAAAGCTGTCAAGTCCTGTATTTCTTCCCAGCAAGGACTTCCAAAAAGACATTAGAAATAGTCTGAGAATCCACAAGGAATGAACAAAAGATCAAAAGGAAGAGCTAGCAAAGAAAGATAGAAGATAAGCAAGAAATAAAAAATGTAAGGAAAAATGAGCAATTCAAGTTAGACAATACAAAAAAAAATTAGAAGCTACACAAAAACATTTTTCAACCTTATGAGTAAGAACAGAACATGGGAAAAAAAAGCAGAATCAAGATACAGTGAAGACAGGAGAGAAGTTTAAGGTAATTTAGGTCTCAAAAATGAAATTAATGCTCTGACTCATTTTCCAAATAAAGAGGAGATGGCTGGCTATGGACAGGTTAGCAATTTTATGGAAAGAGTATTACCTGAAGATGAAAACAAAACTCAAATAACTTAATGCATTTAAAATCAGAGTAAGTAATCTGTGTCACGGAACTGTAATACAATGAGCACACAAAACTACGGAAGCACCTGCAAAGATTTCTTATAAAAACACTGTCAGGGTAATTCACACTCTGACAGGAGACTTAGTAACTATATTTAAGAGCCAATGAAAAAAATATCCCACTATTTTGATCTTAACGGTATGCAAAACCATAGAGCAAATTCTAAAGACACAGAGATGATTGATTTTTAACTCTCAGCTTAAGCAGGAATGATACAACTTTAGTAATTCCATGCTGGAAGGGGATGGAAAATTCAATCTTCTTCTGGAGAAAAAGAACTGAGTGTCAAGACAAAGGAAATGTAGTAATCTTTCTGTACTTTGGCACAGTATCTAGCATTAAGCCACATGGAAAGTTTTGAGAACTGGAGATAAATTTTTACAGTGAGTAAAAAAAGTCTTAAAGTGAATCAGAAATTGGCTAAGGCAAGAAATTATCAAAGTGCCAGAAAAGTAGTAACAGACTTCTTACAGATTTATCTCGGAGATCAGTTCAGCATATACTCCTATTAACGCCCTTCCTGCAGAAAGCTGAAGTCTCCCAAAGCCATTTGTAGACGACATAAAATTGGGAAGCACGTCTATGTACAAAAGAGGATTATAACGCCGTACGGGAAGAGCTGTACAAATCTCGTACGCAGAGTGTCAGAAGTGAAATTGAATTCAATAATGAACAGGACACTGAGGGAGTTCATCGGTTAGAAACGAAGACGGGAGGAAAAGCTTGGGTCTTTTGGTTGATCCAACAGGAACTATAAGCCATCAATATTAACTGGCTGTGAAATAAAAACAAATCCTAGGAAATATTACACCTGACAAAACCAAACTGGTTGATTGATCTGAAGTATTGGGAGTAGCGGGGTAGGCATTAGGAGTCACTGAAACTAAAGGGCAATGTCAATTTAAGCAGAGTAAGAACAAATTATCCATGAATACTCTTAGGCCAAAAGTGAGATGCACTTCCAAGAAGAGTGGAACAGTCAGTAAGAGTATTACACACAGACAACTTACAATTTAAGAGAGAGTAAGGTATTTTACAAACACATATTCCACAGCCTAGCAGAGGTGAACTCACTAATCAAGAAGGTCCCTTTCAGTCACATGCTCTATTTCATACTGAGGAAATCAAGACAAAGCTCATACAAAAAACCACGTATCTTGTATAAGATCAGCTAGCACTGCTGGGAAACAGCTATGACATTTATGGGAACACAAGCCCTTCAAGCTTTCCTTGTTATTAGCTGCGTTCACATTCTGCAAAATATCATCTGTCAGAGTGACAAATAATACAATGAAGATAATCCAATTAATCCATTAATCATCTTAACGGGCTAAGAAAATCCAATAGGATCAAAGTAGCCCTGCCATTTAACAATCCCACAGCATGGAACAGATCTGCTACCTAACGTACACCTAGCCCAGGCCAGAGGACTAGTTCTGACTGTTGGGTCTGAATTAGTGATTTTCCTCTAATATATGAGTATCAAGTTGCTTTAGTGGAAGAACTACTGTGGAAAAAAATGGAGAGAAGGTTAGGCCCTCACTGGGCATCTCTGACGCCCACAAGCTTCCTCTGAAGTCTCAGACACGAGTTTCTTCATACTTCATCTGTGAATTTGGGAGGACCATAAAATACACCAAAACGTCAGCAGATTCTCAAATAACTATTGCGAAATACTGCAGGTAAGTTATGCCACCAAGATGTGCAAAGCAAAGACAGAAATAAAGATTTCCAAAACCCCATCTTTCCATGTATTCTGATTTTTTTTTGTTGTTGTTACTTTCCAGTGCATAACGAAATACCTAAAAAGGTGGCTTTCAGATACAACAGAAAAAAATAAAATATAATTAATCTAGGGACATATAATACTGAAAGTACTAAAATCCCGATGATTTCAACAGGTGTTTGCACAGGTAGCTTTCACAAGGGAAGAGCTCTCCTGCCTTTGAATTAGACAGAAGAGTCCCAAGTGAGGCCAATCAAGAACCTAATTAATAGAATCATTCTGATCTGTAAGTTAAAATAGCCACAGTTATGACATTAAAGAAGCAAGCAGACTAAGAACAAATATCCCAAAGAAAGAAACATATAAACTCTCTGAAAAACAGGATGATGTCAGTGAGACCTTTGCCTCTCTTGCTTAATCCCCAACGAAAGCCCCTCGGGCAGATACATAGATATCGCAAGGACCACTTTGTAGCTGTCACTGATGCAGCTGCACCGTAATTTCCCAGTTACTGTTAAGGATTTTTCTAAACTATTTTATGAAACATATTCTTAAAATACTAGTAAAAGATGTAATCGATACTGAACAGACACAAGGAAACACTGCTGCTGTTAAAGAGTTTGCTGTAACAATACGCAAACGCAGACTCCGGTACCTCAGCAGCATTTGAGCACGACATCACAGTAGCCTCATTTGAGCACTTTTGTATTTTCTGCTCATTTAAATCAGATATTGCTCATTCTCTTTTAGACAGATATGTAGGGATTTTGAAACAGGTCTTTATAACAAGAATTGGTCTCGGTAAGTTTTGAAGTTCGCTCACAACCGAGACTGTTCAAATATGACAAGGCAAAAGAATGAAAGTCAGACATTGACAAATGAAGAACAAACAACACTTCATGGCATTTCAACTCTCATTATTTTAACCAGTTCTAGTTCCTTCAGTTATTTTCTCTTCCTTCTCCAATACTTAAGACATACAGGGGAAAGAAATGTACCAAGCATTTGATGTACCAGAAGAATTATCACATGATGGAGGACAGAGCTTATACATACCCTGACATCAAAGACACTAAATAGGATTAGCCAGTTTTTTGTTTTATTTATTTTAAATGGGGAATAATCCTTGCAACGTACCAGGCATAAGACCGCGCACTGGAATGAAAACAACACTTAACAAGTTGCCTCCACTCCAACAACTTGCAGCAGCCTGAGTACTTTGCAAACCACAGTGCGTGCAAGGATAACTTCACACACAATCTGAATACCTTTGACAAGCAGCTTTTTAAAGAGGACATTTTAAAACCAGTCCTTGAAACTAGTTATTACCCATTCTAATGGTCTCAGAAATCTGAAGTAACCTCAGTAACACTAAAAACATCCTGACGAATTGTTTACTTTGCACATTCGACAACGCTTGTGCCTTGCTAGTTTGATTAAGACTTGTTCTATTTGTATTTGTTACATTGCAACAGAGATGGGAACACTAAAAAACGAAATCGGAGAAGAAAGGCAGAATTGCGAGATCGTCACAATACAACAGAAGCTTGGAGCTAAGTGATGCACATGTGTTTTTTTTACTTTGTTGTTTGTTTGTGTGTGATGGAAAAACATTCACATTGGCAGCATCTCTCAGCCATTATGGGATATCAGTATGGGCCATTAAAGGAAAAGGAAAACTGTATCCAAATGAAAGCACCAAGGGAAGCTCAGACATTATCCAAGCTGGAATTTAGCCAGGATACCAGGTGTCAGGCACACCTGCTCATACTAAGAGCACACAAAATTCTGAGTACGCACTAGTAGTCAAAACTTGGCTTTACTGCTTGGCCACAAAGACAGCTCCAAGTGCCCATCAAGACTGAGCACTAGAGAGCTGTAACAGGGTTTAAATCATCAAAAAGAACAAAACCTAGGAAATAAGAGACACCATTACCTTCTGCACACAAACAGATAATCCTCCCAGGAGCAGTCAACCCTCACCCAGCCTCAGCAAGTCAGTCTCTGTACGGAGTACAGACATCTGAGTTGGAAAAACCTGCACAATTTTGCCAAAAGCAAAATTCATTTCTAACTTATTTAATGAACTGGTGAGGTTGCATGTGTGTTAGAGCTGTCAGTCCGGTTCAGCAGTTTCCCGTTTGAGATACCCAGACCCCTGGAGGTCCAGGAACTCTTCCAAGATGCCTGCAGAGGGTAGATGAGCAAAGGAAGCTTCATATCACTGAAGAGTCCACGCGTTCCCTGGAAGACTTTTTATCCACAAAGACATAAAACCTGAAAAACACTGGTTTATTAATTGAGCTTCCTATGTGTTTTTCATAGAACCTTTTATAATTAACTGTTACGTTACTGTCCTTCCATAGATACAACAACAGTAGAAATACTGCGACAATTCACATTTAGAAATGTACCTAATTAAAACCAAACTGCTGCGTTATTTATCAGAAGCAGGGGAAAATGCCTATTTATGTTATTCAAGATAACATCAACAGTTTCTACTCGACTATCTGTACCTTTATTCATTCCAAGACACCTCACACACTGTTCATTAATCTGCATTGTGATGATGAACCTGAATTTCCACAGTCACTCTCTCCCAAGGACTCACAGCTGGTTCAGAATCCATCCATATGGCTTAAAGATGATTTTTTTTTTTTTTAAACTTTTCTCTTCTGAGAAAGTGACTATGAGAAATTTGATCAAAATAGGCAAAGACGGAACACTATGCCCATTGTAGCATGCAAAAATTAACTACCTCGAAACTACGTGTAGTTTCTCAAGGAAGGTGGGGTGTTCTATGCACCAATCTGAACAGCTCAGTTAAGTCGTCTCCATATGGAGAGGTTAAAAATGAGCGAGCTGCTATAATGAATTAAAAAAGATATGAAGCCAACATGAGAACTGTTGCATTTTAGCTGAGGGTGTTCTACACCCTTGGCTGGATAAGAAGACTCTCAAGAAGGATACTGAAAGATAAGCTTGCGTATCCTGTGGTAAATGATCCTGAAGGGCTACTGGAAATGGCACAAATACTGAACAGTGTATTATAAATGAGCTAAGCGCTTCCACTTAATTTCCTTGCAACAAGAACAACCAGTCACCCAGCAAATTTAAAAAGGCAAATATGAAAATTACTCTACATGCACGCAAAAGTAAATCAAAATAGAAAGAAACAACAGATCACCAAAACCCTGCACAAACACCCCTCACTCTGTGACTGAACAAGAAGCTTAGATGCAGAATAGACTGGTATTTAAGAGACGTGTGGACGTGGCACTAAGGGACACAGTTTAGTGATGGGACTCAGCAGGTCAGGTTGATGTTTGGACTTGGTGATCTTGAACGTCCTTTCCAACCAAAATGATTCTATGATTTTACATCCACAGTAATGTCTTTTGCACATCTACCAGACATGATGAAGACGTTCATTATCCTGCTGCTTCAAAGTCAGAAATAAAGTTCCCTTTGCTTCTTTCTACCGTCATGTTACAAAAGATTTTTTTCTAAAACAAACACACACACAGAAAAATATATTTTAACTTCATTCAAAGAGGATTTTTATCTGTAGCTCATTTATTGTATGTTTTTGAAAAGTCATAATGACTATGACCTTGTCAGATGTGGTACACTTTTAGAGACTAACCAGACAGCATAAGCCATAGCAGAGTCTGAAAAAGCCAGAATGTTGTGTTACTCCTCTACCAACAAGCCAAGCAGCACCAGTCTCCACTCCAGAAACTACCACTCATTCTCCTTGCCAGCCAGAGAAGCGCATAACAGCAGCTGGCAAGCAAGAAGAAAAACATAAAAGGAAAAGTGATGAGATCATGAGCTAATAGGAGAGAGAACATGCTGCTGTCTGTGGCTCTATGGAAGCTCCCTACAGGAGCATAGGGGACTTGCGAACAGCTACACTGGTAAACAAACTACCACTGAACATGAATGCTTTGCATGTGGATTTCCAGAAAAAGAAAGAAACACAGCCACAAAACACTTTGTTGTCTTGTGTATGGACTTCGACTTTCTTCAAGGAATTCACCTTGCTGGCTCTAAATGCTAAATTCATCTCTGAATTCGCCAAACATACCAAGAAATAATCGTAGTTTCCTCTTTTTTCTTTGATTCTCTCCAGACAGTGTTTGCTATCACATTACCAGCTTGTGCCACCCCAGAAATTTCATTTACATGCACTGGAAAATAAAAATAGTCTTCTGAGTCTCTGTCTTCCGATATATCATCACAAAGTCTTCAAAACCAACTCAACCAACAACCACTGCGCTTAGCTGAGCCAGAACTGTTCCTCTCTCCACTGCTTTCCCAGCCTGTGTGGAACTGATATCCAGGGTCAGGATCCTGAAAGGAACTGGAGCTCCTTTCTGCTTCCCAGCCAGCAGCAACAAAGGAGCAGGGGAATGCTCCCTCCCTCTCTGTGGTCACTGAACGGCTACATAAAGCATCTCACTCTCCTACTGTCCCCTGGCTAAGCATTGAGCTGATTAGCTGTAAAGTTTCCACGGTATGCCTAATGGTAAAGGAGAGCGGACAATGGAGAGCAATCAAGAGTTAGAAGTGGAAAGTGATGATAAAAAGCAGCTTTGCAGGGAAGAGGAATATGAGAAGAGCACAGAAAAATCTGTGAAAGGACATGAAGAATCCAGTGCAGGAGAGAAGTCACGGTGGGGAGGAGAACAAATGAAAACTTAGTGATGAAATCTTGAGTGAAGGCAAGAATGAAAAAAAGAAATCCGATATCTTTAGCGGTTTTTATTGTGGAGAAAGAGACAAATAGCATTCAGCAACCAAATTATTCAGTCAATTCCAGTATTTCTTTTCCCCCCACAGCTATTGTGACCAACTGAATAGCTGTTCAAATATTTCCAGAACGATGACAACATTCATCACACTTGAGATACCAAAATGCAACCTATTTGACCGGCTATTATGAAGCTAACTGGAAATGCATTATGATTAAAATTCTGCAAAAAACTGACAACAGACAACTGCCGTATTTTACTCCTTTGAACTGTATGGAGAGGAGAGGAGGTTTTTCATAGTATATTCATATGTGTATTTGTCAGCTAGCTGGGAGATGCTAAATAAACTTCCTTTCAACAGTCTCTCTCTGCTTGAAGAATCCCCTTTTGCATGATTTAAACATAAGACTTAGACTCGATGACCTTTTCCAAAATACAAATGCCATTTCGACTCTGAAGGTAATCTTTCCTCTCATCATCTATTTCAAGGTGAGCTCTGATGTGGTGATAGTGTAGCTCTAGTAACAGAAAGTTGTTAAATCCTGACAAACTATCTAAATAAAAAACATGAAGGGAGGAGACCAGACAAACTTTAATCCAGGAAGGAGAACTCTCAACTAAACAATGAATTGTCTAGTGGAGAATTCTGACTGCATGATGTGGCTGGTAACAGGAAACTTTCGCCTAAAAAACAAATCTTTTATCAACGGAGAAGTTGATGAAGAAAAGTATTTTTTACATTTTGGTCTAGATTATTTATCTTATGTTCTCGTATGTTCTCAAGAGCGATGATAAATTGTTTCAGAATCCCATTTGCAAAATTTTTATTTTTTTATTTTTTCCCCCTCTAAATGTTCCCTCATCCTCACACAGCCCTGGCAAAGCATGTTGCAAATCAGCAGGCTCACAAGCTTTGGCGAAAGGCAAACTTTAACGTACCAGAACATGTTGTGGAAACAGCCTGCTAGCCTGGGAAGTAGCACATTGAGATCTTGTGACCTCTGTGAAGAGGTAAGAGAGATTGTAAAAGTCCTCTAAAGCCCCTAGATAAACAGACACTTAAACCAGTTGGGTCTGAGCACGTAATGCATGGAGCAACCAAAAGAAGAGCAATACCAGAGGCACCCCTCCTGTGCCAGCTGGGAGCATATATTCTTAATGCACCTACTTCACACAATACACAAACTCGTACAATATCAGGGCCAAGTACTTGCATAGTTCGTGTACTTAAGCGTGTGTTGCTTTGCTTGTTTCCTCCTTGTAAAGTACCTGGTTTTCAAAAAGCAATCTACGGAGTAACAGTTCTTCTTTTCTCTGTATAAGGAACTCTGTCACTTCCAGCCTTGCTTGTTTTTTAGAACAGATTTGCTCTTTATGATCTCTCTGATATGGTTCATCTTTGTCACCATCTCTCTGTTGCATGCTTTTCCTGTAAGTTAACTACCCTCATAAACTCCTCCTTTGAAACATATTTTGAATGCAATAAATATATAAAAACAAATGATAAAATTTCTATACCTGTACCAGCCAGATCCCATCTTTTGTGTCTTCTACAAGCTCATAGAAGTGCATTTCACCACTGAAGTTCGTACTTGAAACTGATTCAGAGGCCTCTTCCTCCTTGAGAGCAGAATAAAGCTCTCCTTCCATAAGGTCACCTGAAAAAGAGACAATTGGAGAAATTCAGTTAAAAATGACACTTACGAAAGATCACTTAATAATGACAAATTCTAATAGTAATGGCAATTCTTTTTCAGAAAGTAGCAGTTTCACTAGGTATATTTAACATGGTTGCTCAAAAAACCTTTCCAGTACGAAGGTAACTAAACTTGACAGTAAAGTTATTTTAATTCTATCTATAGTGACGTGACTATGAACAATTTGACTATGCTTCCGATTACACAGATGTACCACACGTACAACCGAGCACACAGAAGAGTAAATGAACATCTTCTAAGCCTCGCTATCTGAAAATAACAGTATTTCAGTGGCAGACAGCAATTTTAATTCATGTATCTTTGCTTTCATCTCACAGGATAGTAATTTTGAAGCAAACAAATTCTTCACACTAATAATTCAAACAGACTTCCAGAATTTCCATCAATAATTTTGTACCAGAAGATGTGTTGATTGTCCCACTGCAAGTAAAAGTCTAACACAGAACAACTTAGCTGTTGGGTTCTGCTTGCAAAGTTGCAAAAAAGTTCCCATCAACTCCATCCTAGCGGCATAAGTAGTTCATGGTAAAATCATTTGATATTTCCTCCATAATCTCACTTACTTCCCATTTTTTGTTTCACAGCCATTACAAACACTGTTGATGACAGCTAGCATTTTGATAACTGATCTATTAAGCTTGAAGAAATGAAGTCTCGTCCAAAGAGGCTGCTTCTTACAAAATGTTACCAAAAAAAAAAAAGTGTTGTGTTACAGCAGAAATCCTTCAGAGTTTTCAAAAAGTATTCATAGAACTTAAAATTTACATTACATAGAACTTAAAATTACAGAAAAATTCTGCAAAGCCTATTGGTACTAGAATTGTTTCCATGACATTTCAAGAAGTCAGTTAATACAGTTTGTTTGGAGTTAAACACTTCCCTGCAGCATTTGCAGCCCAAACATAATGACATCATGAAAGTACGTGACAGCCAAGGAGTGAAAGTGATTGGAAACGAAAATGAAATTGCCTAATCATTTTTACTGTTGAAGTTACAAAGCCAATAAACAACATAAATAAACAATGAGCAATCAAAGCAAATTATATTTCAGTGTCCAGCATTAATATCAATTATTAAAACAAATTAGCATTTTAACGTTATGGCACTCACTATATTCATCCAAATCCTTCTCTTTTTCTGTCTGGACTTTCGGGTCCCCTTACAGCCTAACTGGAGCACTAGGATTTCTCTCTCTCTTCCATCAGCAGCCCTTTGATCATCGATTTAAAAGCAGCTACTCACATTTTCCTGCCTGGCTGGCACTACGGCTATTACATCAGCCCCATCTCCAGAGTCCTTTGGGCCACCTCCCTTGACTACCCCAGGCCAGCAGCCGTACTTTCAAAGCATTTCTGCAGCTCTGCCCACCTTTACCGTTCTTCATCCTTCGCTACTCATCACCCCCCAAAAGCCCACCTCTTTCACCTGTTTCTACCAACTCCTGAAACGCTTCCCTGCCTTTTTCCAAGCCCTCTTTTGCACACAGGTTCTACTTCTGCTCCTCTTCTAAAGCACTGCTTTCCTCACTACCCATCTCTTCTGCTCCACACCTACAAAAGCGCTGCTTCCCTCGGTACCCCTCCTGACAGCAGTACCTGTAAGAAAATAAGCAAACGGCAGGGAAAAGAACACACAGAAAAAGCTGGCCCCAACCGTAAACAGCAACCCAGGAGCCTGCGTGTATTTGGATTCTTCCCTCCTCGCTTTTAACCTCGCAAACAAAATCCAACATCGCGACCCACGCCACCCTCAGCCACGCCGAGCTAACTTATCAGAAACAACCCCTTCCCCCGGGGGAAACCATTTCTCGGCAGCCTCCCGAAGGCCTCCTCCCCGCCCGGCGTGCGGCACTACCGGCGCCCCAAGCGCCGCGGAGCTTTCTACCGCCGCAGCCCCGCAGCTCCCCGGTGCCTTCCTCGCTCAGCCGCCGGAGCGCCTCGTTACTCGGCCGAGCCAGCCGCTTCCTCAAATCCACGCTGGAAGCGCTGAGGCGGAGGTTTGGGGCGAGCGGGGGTCACGCCGGGCCTCTCCTCGGGCACGTTCGCGCGGCGAGGAGCATTTAAAACAATTTTTTTTTTTTTTAAATTTAATAAATAAATAAA
>VXAL01018995.1:59162-85837 GCA_013399475.1 Chauna torquata
GGGATGGGGAAATAAACAGCAGGCTTGCTGCTTTATCTCGTCTTCTTATTTATTTATTTACTTTTTTTAAAATTATTTTTATTTTTTACTAAGTTGATTTTGTTGCGGCTGGGTTTGGAAGTGGGGAGGGCAAAGCCACTCTAGTTGGAAGTAAACGCAGCCTCCTAAGTTTTGTTTCTGTTTTACAGCTGATGTTGAGCGCTTGTGTGGGCAAGCTAGGTCTCCAAAGCACACTGTAAACATGAGACACTCAAACCTTGCAAAATCTCTGAGATGGAGGTAATGGGGTGTTTATCGATGGAGTGGGAGGGAACGGTGAGACAGCTGAAGTGATTTACCCAAGGCCACGTAGGAAGTGAGTGATGGCTCAGGGATTAAAAGTAGGAACTTCCAGGCTCCTAAGCCCAGACTTGACAGCAAACTGTGCTATATCGCTGCTTTCTGGAATCTGCTTTTGTTTGGTTCAGAGAAAAATGTGTTTGCTGTGGGCTTGTACAAATACAGGTGCAAAGCTCACTTACCAGTACGCTTTGTTCCAGGAACATAAACAGAAGTGTATTGGAGCTGCTGTGTGTACACATCGATTTACATAGCGAGCAAATATGAAACTACAGTTCTGGGGCAATTATTTGGGATGAAATAACGTCCAGTCTTTTTGGTATTATTTTGATGCGTATTTCAATAGACGCATTTGGTGGTTTTCAAAACAGGTTGGGCTAGTGCATTAGAGATAGTTGATAAAATGCACATCTTCACGGTCAGATGCTGACCTTGCCTGGAGAGCTCTGTGGCATGACGTTTATGCTTGTATTGGTCCTTGCAGGACTCTGTGGGGCTGCAAAGTTTTGTTTGCAAGAATCCTGATGCACATCCAGAGCTCTTTGCCTCTTTGTAGTAAAATGGCAAGGGGACAGCGTGCACTTCCTCCAGGGTGCTCCCTGGGTTTTCTTCCAGGCTTGGCTTACAAATTTTTGGGATTGTTTTGTGAGGGCCCTGGATGTGCTTTCAGCACTTACCAAATAAGTGGTGATCCTGTCTCAGCAGAGTGCATCCCAAGTTGAGCTTTGTTTTAGTACTCTAGAATGAAGCTAATGTGTTAATAGTGCACACTCAAATATTTGGGGACAGGTTAAATTTTGGTGCCCGCAGGCAAGCGGCTTTTGTAAGTGGCAAAATTCTTGTTTTGTCTTTATCATCTTGTTTATACATTTCTAATAAGAGTAGGTATTTGCAGCTTTTATGTACTGTAACCTGAATATTTTTGAAAATTGATGGTCATGGAAGCAGCCACGTATCTTAATGTGGAGCTCTGCAGTTCGGGGGTCTGAACTGCAGAATTATCCTTCTGTATATAACTTAAAAGGGGAAAGAAAGAAAAAACAACAACCCCTCACTGCCGAAGAAGAAGTTCATGCCGTAGGACAAGGTTTGAGAGCAAAGATGCATGAAAATGCCTTAAATAGGCAGTGGATGTGAAAAGGAAGTGGGTGGAGAAAAAGAAACTGTTAGAAGCTGCTTCAGCCTCTAAACTATCCTGTTCCCTGCCCCTCCTCCCAGTCATACAGCCTCTTAAAATTTCTTGAGCTGTTTTCATGTGGAAGCCAAAGCACGGAACACCCCCGTGTTACGGGCTGTGGATAGGAAGACAGAGTTTGTTTTTCTTCTCTCTTCCCCTGATATATCTCACCTCCTGGAGTAGCCAAGGCACTATTGCTTGTTCTTCTTGGATGGTAGAAGCAAGTGTCTGGTCAGTGTCTGGCTGACTAAACTTGGCTTTGAACTCTACTCTGAGCCTAGCTTCTGATTGCTAAAGTGTTTTCTTTTAAGTTGAGACTGTATGTACACAACGCAGTGAAGTCGGCAATCTGTAATGGTCTGCGAATGCTGAGTTACTGAGAGGGGACTGCCTACAGGCTTTCTGCTGCTGATTTATTACAAGTAGTCGTGAGTTTAATTAAGTCTGACGGAGATGTGTGTAGGGGGAAAAATCTTTTCTCTTACGAATGCGATGGCTTTTCCTGTGTAGCTGCTTCATTGTTTTGCTGTAGTTTGTTTCTGCTACAGTAGGTGTTAGGGGACAGTAATCCACTTATTTGCTTGGGGTGAAAATACCAGTGTGTGTAAACTCTTTGGGTTTTACCTTAATGGTTTTTCCAGGAAAATTACTATTAAGAGAATGTATTTTATCTTCTCTCTTTATTGGGCAATGCAGATCAGGGGAATGAGTATTTCCATTTCGTTCGTTGCGTAATCTGACTGATCATTTTTGTCTTGGGGAAAAAGTCATGACAAAGTTGCTTAAAATCCTTTATGTGATTTTAAATGTCTATCATAAAAAGTAAACAGTAACAGAAATAATGATTATTCTTGAAAGAATTCTAGGCCAAATTCATGTAACGGTTCAGTGAAATTTTGCTCTTAATTTACCATGTGTTGAGTCCAGTCGGTGACTGTCTACTGAAGAGACTTTCAATCCTATTATTCCTCATTCATTCGCTAGGAAAAATATGGGGCACTATTAGCCCTTTGCCTGGGAAATGACCATTAACTTCGTGGGACTGGAGGGAGAAGAAAGTTAATGCTTTTTTCCTTTTTTCTCTCTCTTTAAAAGCTATGTCTGTTGCAAAAATGCTATTAAAGCTTCCTCAGCAAGGGCTTGTGGAGATGAGCAGGAGCTCTGTGCTGTTCTAGAGACGAACTAGTTTTAGTGTGTAACAACATAAGCTTGTTTTTGCTGTTGACGTCAACAGCAGTGTTGAAAGTTAGGATGCATAAGAGAAGGCATTTAGAGTAAGTGGCTGGTAAATTATTCCCTACCCCCTCTGATTACAGCTTTTTTCTTTGTGAGACTGGATTTCCTTTGCTCTCTCCAAGGCAGATTGGTAAGAGCACATTGTAATAGTTACAATTTGTTTCTATTGTTCTGGGCTTGCCAGTCCCGCAGCAGATACGGGTGCAATTTGCATCACGTGAAGTACCCGCAATGAAACTGAACTCTGAAGTGCTGTTCAACCCAAAAGCATGTTAAAATACAAAGTGAGAAAGGAACAAACTTTATGAAAAAGTAGTTGGTTGCTTTTTAAATCTTTCTTTTAAAGAGATGTCTTGGGTTTTTATTTTTCGCATGAAGGGTTTGGATCTGGAATGTTAGGAAAGCATTTCTGGGCTGGTCTCCTACTTAAATTAGCCTTCCAGTACAGTTGAAGACTGCTCAGTCTGTGTCCCTAAGGGAAAAGTTTTTCATGTAGAATGAGCTTTGAGGAAGGAGAGACCTTCAGAGGTAAGACTGGAAAATAGATTCTCCTTGTATTTTGAAATCAAAAATGGAAAGGACTGAAGTAAAGCATGCAAGAATGTCCACCCCCCACCCAACTAAAGCTACTGAATGGTGCTCGAGTTATGGCATGAAGGGTGCAAACTGTTAGGTGAGATGAGATGGTGAGGGGCTTGTAAACATTCCGTATTTATTATTTTGTCCACTGAGTGGGTTATACAGCATTGCACTTGTTGGTTGGACGATAGTTTAAAAATATTGTGCTTTCCAGGGAATAAATCTCACCTGACTATCCACTCTTTCCTGTTCTATCCACTCTCTGATGCTTACAGTCAGGTCCTCCATGGGCTATTTCTCATCTGTCAAGGAGAATTTGGGACTGATTGGCTAACTCGTTTGGAGCTATTCCCACCAGTCAGGAATCAAAAGTTTCATACAGCTCAGATGCAAACGAAGTATGACGTAAGGAGGTAGCTTGTGGGGCGAGAGTGAATTGGGCCTTTGTTAATTCAAATTTTGCTTTCACATTGTTGAATTTAAGCATAATGCCCTTCTAGACAGGGAGCTGTCTAGAAGTAAACCGATCCTGTAGAAGGTTAGAGGCTGTTTCCTATCACATTCGGTGAGATTTGTGGATTGGGGTGTTTCTTTGAGATCTGGTTAATAATCTGCCAAATTCAAGTAGGAAGCATGAGATACTTACATTAATTTTTTTTAAAGTGTTGCATTCGTTCAATGTTATTGTGTACCAGACTGGCCATGTCCTGTACCTCTTACTTAATTTAAACTGCTCTTGCTTTACAAATACTCTCTAGATTGCATTTCTTTCAGTGCCGTTTATTGTCCTTATATAGTGTTGCGTATTGAGAGATTTAAGTTATTTGTTTATAACAAAGTTGGTAATTTTCCTCTCTTTTTGTTTAGATCAAGATGGAGACTTGTCAGGGACAATTTCACTTGTTATGACCCAGTGTTGTAAAAGAATAAAGGACACAGTTCAAAAACTGGCCTCCGATCATAAAGACATTCACAGCAGTGTATCCCGAGTTGGAAAAGCCATTGATAAGGTACATACATTGTGGTTTGATTGTATTATTGCATGTATCCTGCAATGTGTACTCTTTTACAAAATTTGGATTTGTGCTACAATTAATCTTAATTAAGTCTGCCTGTTAACTGCCAAAGGGTAGGGTTGGGGGCAGAAGTAAGACCGCGTGGTATACAACGCTTGCTTTTAGAACCCGTATACAGAATCCTTTTTGGAGTGCAACTCAAATGCGTAATTTCCGAGAGAACGTGCCATATAGGTACTACTAGACTTAGTAACAGTTTGTGTTATATGTGTGTAGCAGAATGTTTGCTTCAGTATCAATCTCAACAAGAAATAGAATTTATAAATATGTATTGCATTTCTAGCTAATTGTCAGTAGCAAATGACTAAGAAGTGACATTTTCTTCTAGAAGACAGCCTAAAAGCTGAATTTTTTCAGACGGACACTTTGCACATATTTCAGGTGTGTTGTCAGTTCTCGGGGCTGAATTTCACAAGATTTAAATCGTTTTTAACGAGAGTAGAGTGAATTCAACTTCTCACGATATCTGCACCTATGCAGTAACAAGTAGTTAAGGTAGTGCAGCTTATATTTGAAGCTTCCCATATGAGACGTTCTTATATGAATTTGAGGTTCAAAAATAACTGGGATCTGAATATATTTTTGTTGGTAGATATTAACAATTCTTTGAAATGGTACTAAAATTCTTTTTTTTGAGGTAAGTGATGCTACATATATACTTTCAGGTCATGCCTTTCTCCATCTGTATGTTCTTTCTTACAATTTAGTCGTGTATGCAGGTGTTCTTTTACTTGCTTTTTTGGACATTTTTATGTAATATTTTCATATCAGAAAAAGCTTATATTGATAGGGTCTTAACATTTGGTTTGGGGTGCAGTTTATAATGTGACTGAGGAAGACAGTAATCTATTACGGTAATCTATTAAAGCGTGATTTATCAGTTGTACAACGAACTGACAAAGTACGTAATGCTGCATTATTCATCAGAATGTCTGTGAAACTGTTGAATTTTTGATTATATCTATGACTGACCATCATGGAGAGCTCAAACTTTGTACTAATAGCCTTAATCCAAGTGTCACTGTTATCCGAAGCTTAAGGATGCATCTGTCTCTAATCCTTGCTGCTGCATCTAAACCAATTAAATAGAGTAAAATTCCATCCTTATTACTGGCTTGAAGCCTGAAATAAATCTATATAATCTTGTCCAGTGTTTGAAACTTCCCAATTCTGCCTTAGCAAGTGGACTTTGTATGAATAAGCCTCCAGGTTTGGCTCTACCTTTTTCATTTCAATACTCTGAGATGGAGCATCCCTAGGTCCTATATAAAGGGTTCCTATTCAATGGAAATCAGTGGCAATGTTTCTTAGAGGCCAAAGAATACAATGCATGCAAACTTAATAAAGTGAGCCCAATCTCCAAACTGCTGTTTTGGTTGCCATGTGCATAGTTTTTCTAGTGTTGTTGCTGTCCTAGCGTTCTAAGTTTATTTACTATTTTTATTTTAAAAAGAATAGCTGTAAATGAAAGCATTTGTTAAATTTCAAATACTTGGTTTTCTAAAATAGCAGAAAGGGATACCAGTGGTCTACTCTGTGCCTGTACAGTGTGACAAGGGCTGTTTCAGTAAGCTGTTCAAAAACGAGCTCAGCTCGCTGTGCTCAGCGTGCTCGTTCCTCTGGATTCTCAGTCTCGTTTAGTGTCTGTAATGTTTACGACAAAACACTTAGAAGTAGGAAGTGAGTTCCCAGTCCTGCTGGTAATGAAGGACATGTTTTTATGAAGTTCAGAGCATCGGTTAGGATTATCTCCTTAAACATGAACTGTTCAACATGCAAGTAATTTGATTTTTACTAGTTTTCATGTTTGTAATATCTTAACTGTTTGAAAATGTATCCTGAAATCTCAGCCCGTTTGTCAAATGAATGTGTGTAATGCTTAAATCCAGGTGGAATTTAACGCTTCCATGGAAAGTGACGTTTGAAGGAAGTCTTCCATACACGTTTAATGTGTTTTCTCCATGCTGCTGGAAAGTGTGCTTGAAAACTACCAGTGAACTCTTTATTGGCACCTGAGTCCCATAACCTATTGAAATTGCCTTCCCTGCATTGCTTCCCAAGAATATACTTAAGCTTCAACCAATAGAAGTAATTAAGTGTAATTTATGTAGTGAATTGATTATTGACACATTCTGGACAAAATATTATACTTCCCATGTAAAAATGCTTCTTAGAATTTAAAGAAGCAGCCCTGACTTTGATTCACGAGATTCGAGTTCTGTTTGTCGTGTCTAAATCCTCACCCAGCATTTTTCTCATTTATTTTATGGCTGGATTAACATCTCTAGAACAACACTTACGGTCGTTTTAGCTGTGTATGCTCAGGCACGGATAAATATAACTCATGGTTTTATTGCCTGGTTTGAGATTGGGAAACATGCTAATACTGCTACCAATTTAATGTGACACATCCAAATGACAGCTGTTGTTACATGCAGAATCAACAAGCTTCCTACTTAACAAGCGTGGATTCTGAAAGAACTTGCTGTATTTTCTGCTTGTGGCAAATTTTGGGTTAAATTTCTTTTTTTTGCCCAGTGTTAAGGAAGTGCTACACCTTAATATATAAATAAAATACGTAAATTTTAGTCTGGTCAGTATTTAAGTTAGTGTAGTTGTTACTTACGAGCTTGGGTGGGATCTAGATCTGTCCACAGAGTTCACTCTGAGAATAGAAGCTCCTAGTCATTTAAAAAATGAAGTTCAAGGTTGGCATGAAATATTACTGGCTAAGTTGAAGTCTGAAACGCCAAGACTTTGTGTGTTGCTTTCTAATTAACAGTTCCTGAGAAGTTTAGCTAATGAGCTAGACTGTTTTTCATGGCACTTCTACATGAATTATGTGCTTGTGATCTTTGAATGTTCCTCTTTCTTCCAAAGAGTGTTTTCTTCTTTGAAAAGAAATGTGGGCATCCAGTTTGCTCTATATTGTACCAGCATCTGCGCCGCTTCCAGAATTCATCATGTCATTGTTGTTCAGCAAGTTGTTATTGGGTAGCTTGCTCATCAGTCTCCCTGTAAATCCCTCATCTGGAATGACTTCAGTTCGTCTCCAAGCATGTTTGATGGGGCAAGTAAATGTTTTCCCTCTAGCAGCAATCTGAGTAGTGGTTAGATGTTTTCATTCAGGAAAGCAGGTGGAATAAATGGTTAGCTCCTTACATTTTTTTTTTTTCCCTGAATTTCAAGCCTGTTTTTAGAAGGCCTACATTTTAATTCAGCCTTTGTTTTGGGAAAGTAAAATTTACCGAAGCTGAAGTGTTTCATGTAAAAACTTGTATACAAACAAACTAAAAACCTTTACTGAAGGTAATTTCATTATGTCGCTGTGAAGAATAGGACTAGATAAATAGAGTCTTTGCAAGTTGAGCATTATCTTGTGGACCAAGAAACTGATCAGAGAAAGAAAAACAGATGTATTGTGTTTGTATTTTGGGTCAGAATTCAGAAGAAGGGAGGAATGCACAAAGTAATCTCAACTGGGAAACAGGAATAAAACTGTCCTTAATCATCATCCTTCTTCATATCACGTTGTTCATATGGGAGGTTGTGTGTTGGTTGAAATGGTCTGTCGTGTGTCTCTCAAGTCCTTCTCATATTGCAACAATTATCAGTAATGTACTTTATATCAGTGGTATATTTAGCACAAAGAGACTACACTTAAGCCCTAGGCTTACTAATTAGGCTCTTTTTTTTTTTTTTAAAAAAAAGAGTCATTTCTCTGGAATAAGAACTGACCACTTCTAAGCTTAAAAGCTGGAAAGTGTAAAATAAACTTTCTGAAGTTTGCGACTTAAGGAATTTATTTCAACTTTTGAAATCTTGTTAAAATCACATGCTATCATTTAGCATACTGTTAGCATTCAGAAAACAAAATTAGGAGATGCATAGTCACGAGCAGATAATGCTCGCATGACAGTTATGAAATAAGTAAGCAAAAGGCAAGACAGTGATTTGTTCTGGCATGTGACTGTCACTCACTGTAGTATGCATAGTCAGTTCTTGAAACTGCTCGAGACCCACTGAAGGCAGAGCTGTAGAATCCCACATATAATAAAGACCCCAGAAATCATTAGTTTAAAGAAAAAAAAAAAAGTTATTGAAATGAGAACCTGATCAAGCATAAGTTGATCAGGGAACAGAAGAGAGGGGAGGAGAGAATCATTTCGTGAGGCCTCCAGATTGCGTTATGTGACTTGAAGCTACAGCAGGTAGGTCGGTATGAGTCACTGTTTCCATCTTTTATGGAATTAAACAAAATCTAATTTACGAAGGGATTTTGAAGTTTCTCAAAGCTCATAGGTTTGTCGTTTCAGAACAAAATGTTTTCTTAAAAATTATTTTGAAACAATGGAGATTATAAAAACCAGGGATATACAGCCTTGCAATAGCTTCAGGACTGCAATCAAAAGTGATCGTTGCACTGCCTGTTTGCTTTGCTTTTGGCCACATTTGATTTAAGTTAGAACCTTGCATTTGAATGATTTGTAGGTTTTTAAATTACCTTTTTTTTTTTTGACCAGCTGTGTGCATTTACTTTTGCTCTAATGTAATTATTTCTCCCCATAAATCAATTGCTTGGACAAAGTGTAAGCTACTGCCCTGCATCTTCTTACCTTCTGTAGCATTCAGACAGGACTGCTTTTCCTTTCCCAGTTGCAGTGTCTTCATTTCGCTTTGTCTCTAAATGAAAAGTATTGCCATTTAACAGCAGTACTGGGGATACCTCCCTGGTATCTGGGTGGTACCAGGCTCTGGGTGACAGGCTCTGGGTGATTTTTGTCTTAAGTTATAGATATATTCTATTCTTAGGTGATAGCAATAGCTGGAGCAGGAAACTGGTTTTTGCTTTTGGAGACATTTGAAAGCAATAACATCATACACTCCTCTGTGGTGTTTCCCCATGGATTCCATGGCCCATCATCTTTTTTTCTACTTTGAGTCTTGTTGCTGTCTAATTCTGAATTTTGTGAAGGAACTGAGGTAGGTGGTTCTACCACCTCTGTCCCCAGGTAGCCAGAAGGATAAGAAGATATTTAAGGCGTAGGTTCAGCTCTAACATTTGGTAACTGCCCAGAAGATTAGAGCTTCTTACAGTGTTATACGTGAGCTAGGAGTTGAAACTGAACGAAGAATAACTTAATTGATAATTTTTAGATTACTAATGGCTTTTTTTTTTTCCTTCCCACCCCAGAAACCTAAGTAACAAAAGAGGTTGTATGTTCTTGGTACTGCCTCTGGTATTTCTTTAATACCATCTGTATGAATTTATGTTACCTGCTAGTGGTGTTTGGAAAGCGATACCAGAGTCAGCAATGGTGCTGAACCTTAAAAATTTCGAAGGATTGGCGCAGATAAGAACACTATTACTTAAACTTCAAGGTGCGTATGATTTTCAATACACAGGTTAAAGACAAGCAGCATGACAAGGACCTTACAGGCTGAAACACCTAATTGGAGATGTTAGATCTGAGGCTTGAATCAGTGGCAATAATTTAAATTTTTGTCTTGCCCCACCATCTCCAAAAGATGGAAGGGAATTTGCTAGCCTACGGTTAGTGTTTTCCTGAAGGTTTGCGAGACTTGAAGGGAGTGGTGGCTTTGAAGCCGCGTGTGTGGGGATGAAAAGGCTGCCCCTTTCTCGTGACGATGCAGAGCATCATCAAAGCAGTTTCAGCCCTTGAGGCTGACATCTGAAGTGTGGTTAGATATTTGGTACCTGTTAAAGAAAAAGCAGCGAGGCGTAACCATGTGTGCGTTCTCAAGGGAGACTTGTGTGAGGCAAAAGCGAGCCCTTGGTCTGAAAGTTTGGCGGGTGGCTTAGGTCTGGGTGAGCTCAGATACAGACCCTTGAACCCTGCGGGTGCTCTAACCCACCCGTGCTCCCTAAATGGTGGGCAGCGTTCAGCAGCATGCTGATCTCTTGTGCTTCCCTGCACACGTTTCTTTGCGTGTACCTTAGAGGAAGTTTTTACTTTATTTTTTCAGCTGAAGTAAACCTGGTGTTCGTAAGAGAAAAGCTGCAAGGATGTTGTTATCTACTGTTCTTAATTTAAGAATCTCTGTCAAACTTGATCTAACTTCTAGAACGGGTAAATAGGAGGCTCCCGAATGCTTTTGGCAGTGTTGCTTTGCAAATGTCTGTTGCCTGGAGTGTGTTTTCACAAAACAACGTCTGACTTGTTGGGCTCCTGCCGCGGGTCAGAGGTGTTGCAGCCTTTGGATGCAAAGTGCTGATCTGACATAAACCCACATTGCCTGCTCAGATTTGTTCCGAAGTCGATTATCCAGCTGTGTGCCGGCAGACCTTACACCTGGTCGGGTGTTGGCTAACCTGCCGCCCCAGCGATACGCTGGCTGAGAGCGAACCCACAGTATCTGGTTGGCAGATGGCTCGTCCAAGCTTTGTGTTGTTTGCTCTGGCTACTCTGACAGAGGCGAATGTTTGTGCTGGGTAGATGTTCCGTGTAGTGCAGAACCCTTATCACAGAGCCACAGCTGAAGCACTACTGATTTCACCAAACTTCTGGTTTCTGAAGTTCCTTCCTGGAAGGGAGCTGTAGTTACCAGGCAGTGAGGTCAGGCAACAAGCGATGCACTGCCTGCTAGACTCTTTCTTTAGCAAAAAGTCTGTTTTGGGCGACAGATGGGGATTTTTGTTCAAATTAACTTGCCTGCCCTAGGCATTAAACATGTCAGCGTTTAAAATCCTGTTTTGTATCCTGGGTTAGAATAAGGATTGCTCTCCTGCTGCCAAGAGGCACAGTACCAAGCAGTGCCAAGTGTTACTAAAGAACCACTGTGACAATATTTTTTACTTATTCCTGGAATATGTCTGTAGGCCACTGGCCTAAAAATAGCCTGCAGTAGGATCATCGGGGTTAGACCTGTAAAAGATCTCTCAGATCTTCAAAGCTCATCCTGTTGCTGGTGTATTCAGGTCTTCAGAGATTTGAATTTCATTGTCATTTGAAGGGTGGGGAGAAGTGGCATCTTCCTTTTTCAGCATAGTCTACCTCCCAGCTATGACAAAAATTCTTGAGTTAAAGCTTTTACTTCCAATTTGGTATGCTGTAGTGACAGTGATGCGTTGATAATGCTATTTTGATTTTGGTGTAGGCGATTTTGTTTTCTGTTCTCTATGCTTTTCAGTTTTCACATATGGGAAAAGACTTTTCTGCAGATACTTCCTTTGAAAATGCATCATGGTCTGGAAGTCCCTTTATTAGTTAACTAGATTTCTAATTTGCTGGCTAACTTGTAATTTGTCAGTGTAATTCCTTATACTGGATAATATTCAGACTTGAAATGAGCAAGCCAGAGGATTTCTTCTGTACACAGGAGATAATGAAGCAGCTGACAGATATATTTCACTTTGAACAGGAGATAATTAAGGGCAAAGTGAGTAATAGGCAGAAAGCACCGGAGTGGAGACATAGGTGTCCTGCATAATTAAAGAAAAATTACGTGGGGTTATTTGTTCCAACCTATTAAATGTTAATTTGTACGTTTCAGAATTTTGACTCTGACATCAGCAGCGTGGGGATAGATGGGTGCTGGCAGGCTGACAGCCAGCGAATCCTCAATGAGGTGATGGTAGAGCACTTCTTCCGGCAGGGGATGTTGGATGTAGCCGAGGAACTTTGTCAGGTAATGATAAGTACAGATGTTGAATGCTATTGAACGTGTTATGTTTTGTGATAGCATCCTTATCTGAATATTAATCTTCCAGGTGAATATTTAAATTGTCAGAAAAACAGCAGTTTAATTGCGTATTTTTAATGCTTTGACTCAAGCGTGACTTTGTTTTTCAGGAATCTGGTCTATCAATAGATCAAAGTCAGAAAGAACCGTTTGTGGAGTTAAATCGAATATTGGAAGCATTGAAAGTCAGAGTTCTGAGACCTGCATTAGAGTGAGTCTGCTCAGCTTTTTTCTCCATTTTTGAATTCTTTTAATAAATCCTTAGTTTTTCACTTTAAATATTGTCTTTATGTTTTGATGTGTCCCCATTTGTTCTCTGAGAGATCTAATTATTGAGTGAACCTCTTCCTTCTCCTGTTGTCTCCTCTGTGTCCCTCCCCATGGGCAGTGCGTAACTAAGCATCTGTGCCTTAGATTAAGGATTAACTTGAATCATTTGTGATGTTAACTTAAGGTTTGGGGAAGAAACATCGCTTAGAGAAGCAGTTGTCTGCCGTGATGGTACTTCACCGTAGTTATAGCGAAACGCTAGTGAATCTTATGTACAAAAGTCCAGTTACAAAGGGTACCAGGACTTACTAAAGGTGTTGGGTTGCAGCAAGCCTTTGGCTTCACCAAGTGCTGGGGGTGAGCAGAACTTGACTCAGGATCAACGACCTCACTTTTCCTCAAGCCAGCTCCCTTTTTTTAGAGCAGATAAGGGAGCATGGGCTGGGAAGAGAGAGTGAAAGGATAAGCGTGTACTATGCAGGCTGCTGTTGCCAGGTAGGTGATTGTTAATGTTGGGTCAGGGGTAAGTCTCTGCTAGGCAGGAAACATCTCTGGTATGTGAGCTGCAGTTGGGAGCCTGGACTGGGAGTGTGATCTGCTCGTTGGATTTCCTCTGAACAAAATGATTTGATTAGTGCAAGAGTCAGTGGGGAATGCTGAATGCTCAGACAGAACCTAAGTGTAGGAGTATCTGAGGTGTCAACCTAAGGCTAGGATGTTTATTTGACCTTAATAGACTTTACAACTATTAGACACGTAAGCTGGTGCTAAAACTGACAGTGAAGAGGGAAAGGTGAGGAAATATCTCATGGGCTATTGTTTATATATTGTTTTATAATTTCCAGCAGAGGATACGTAACTTTGCTGTACCATTTCAGAACAGCTTTTGTTTTAAAAATAAGGAAATGCCAAACCAACCCTCAGCCTGTTTTCATTTTTCGGTTGCAAGAGCTTTGGCAAGCCGAGGTTGGTCTCAAAAGTAAGAAAAATAGAATAATAGCTTTTTAGTAACCTTCTAAAAGTAGAAAAAAGTGAAATAAAGCAGATTCAAAATTTTTCGTTCCAGAGCATAATTTGTACACTTAAAATACCTTTTTGCATTATTTGGTTAAATACATTTTCATACCAACAAACTTTTTTTTCCCCCTTTTAACACGAACTTTCACAGGTGTATGTCAATTCAGAGGTCATTGGCGTCTAAACTAAATGCAGGAGTATTGTGACATTCAAACCTTGGTGTTCCTAAACGAAATTCTGGAGTATGCCTCTGGGTCATGCAGAGTTTGACCCAAATAATCTTTGAATATAGTTACACTGATGGAAAGCTCAGGTGGTTTATTGCCTTTGAATCGGCTAGTTGAAGGGCAGCAACCCTGAAATGCCTAATGTGTTACAAATGAAACAGAATTTAATGTCAGCTACCCCACATGCTTCCTGTAGTTCAAATAGTAACATAGCTGTTGTAAAGGCTGCTCTCTGAGGAACGGTATGTTGCTGTTATGTCCATCCACTTCAAGTCACTAAATTCATTTTAGCTCGGATTAGCTAGGCCCTCCGTCTTACTCATGGCAACTTTGTTGTGTCTTGCAGTTCCTGCAATGTGTTAAATATTTTTCAAACAAAGGAGAAGGCATGGTCCTTCATCAAAGGAAGCCTTTTTCCCAAGACAGCTGAGTGGACGGAGAATAGGGTGTATTGTTAGCACAGTTTGTATGCGGGTTTCCCTCCCCCACCCTGCCTCATTTCTGTTTATAATGCAACTTTTCAGAGCAAAAACTATTTGCTCCTGTGTTTGCCTAGTGCTGGGCACAGGTGCTTGTGTAAAAAACATGGTTGGTAGTGAGGACAGTCAAAATGTGATAAATGCACACTTATTCCTCAGAATTGCTGGTGAACTATTTCACAGCACCTTATTATATTTAATATTAATCATATTAATATATAATATTTCCCATATTATTTCACAGCAAACATAGGTGTTCAGGAGGAGTGATAGAAACCACCTGGTGAGCTCCAGGAGGAAGAGGCCCTATGTGAGAGGAGCTTGGAAGGATGGCGTTGTGCTGTTCGGATGGAAAGCTAACAAATGGCTAAAGCTGGCATCTGTAAATAGTTTCAGGGGTGCATGAAAGCAGTCCCAAACTGACCTGTTGTAGGGCTAGGCTGCTGACAGTGTTGTTGAAGCAGAAAGCAGGTCTTACACAAGGGTTATTAATTGCAGTATCACGAACCAGGAAGGGGGAGTATAGCAGGGTTTACCCATGTAAAAGTGCAGAAGGTTGAGATGGAAACAATAACCAGTCTCTCTGGCTCTGCCAGTGCTTGCAGTTGGTGCTAGGTTAAACTCAGTATTGGAAATTTGAGCAAAACCTTGTTGCTCCTGGTTACTTCCATCTAAAGGGAGCTGTCAGATTAATGACTTTTTTTAAAAAGACTTTCAGTGCCCTGCTGAGGTGATGGAAAGAAGTTGGTATCAATATCAAATTTAAAAAAAAACAAAAAACAAAAAAACCAGAAAACTATTTGTAGGTTTGTTTGTCTGTTTGTTTCAGATTTTCTTACTAACACATTCCAACACTTACCATACCTTAGAATTAAATTTAGTACAACTGGCTGTAATGTTTGTCTTTTTCACGTGGTTTTCAACTTAATTTTGTAGATGTTCAGTCTGGCCCTGCACACAAACTGTGTAATTTCTGTGCCTACGTAGGATCCCACTTATTTCCAGTGACCTTTCTCATTGGAGTTTGGTGATGGGGGAGGGAAATCCATAGGTTCTTTGTGGATGGATTCTGTTTTTTCTGAACCCAGGTGGGTCTCCATGTGAGCTTTTGGTGGGAATGTCTTGCAAGTTCAAAGCTTTTGACTGTAATCTCCCAGGGAAGAGACGTCATTTTCTTGTATGTCTGTAAAGCAGTAAGGTCCTGGTATTTGTTGGGAGCGCTGGGGCATGGTTTTAGCTTAAATTAACCTTTATTAGGCTTTGAAGTTCATTTTTAACTAAATCCCATATGAGAGCTAGGGGAGAGCTCTGTGCATCTGTGGTTGCATAGTGTACTGTATACTTTAAAAAACTTAGATGGATTCGAGTCACAGAAGTGAAGGCACTCTGAAAGTATCGTTTCGAGAGGAGTTAGGAAGACAGATGTTGTGATTACTAATGATTTTTGGACTGTGGTAGAGGGTATGTGGGTTGAATGTTTTAAACATCACTTGTTGCTTTTTGTCTTTGTTATAAATCCTTTGAATAGGAACAGAACATTGTAGTCCAAACACCTCAGGCCTTGATTCTGTGGTTGCTTTCTTCTGATACAAATCTGTGCTGCCACTCAAAGAACAAAAAATGGAAAGCCTGCCTATAAGCGAATTTGGAAAAATAGTCTCAGCAAGATGAAGCAGTATGCAGTGTGGTTGCGTGGTTATGAATATCGGCAGGGAGAGGACGGAGGCTCTTTGCCTCCCTTTTGATGCAATGCAGATTAATATCTCATTAATGGGACTATGGAACTTCAACCTCACACTGATATGTTAGTTTTAGTGTTTATTGATAGTAGTTTCTTGTCTTTCAGCTGCTTATTGGCCTATGGTTGTCAACTTCAGGCTCTAGTTTTGTTAGATGGGAGTGAACTTTATTGGCTGTAAACCAGGTTTAAAAAATGGGCACTGATCATTTAAAACAAACAAAAAAAGGAATTAAAAAAAAAACCAAACACCCTACCCCTCTCCTCCCCAAACAAACAAACAAAAAACCGGTTAGTGAGTATATGCTTCACTCCTGGTGGAGGTTAGTGTTGGCAGCCTTCTGAGGCTGCTTATCTGAAACTGCTTGGAATTAGGGGCATAGGGTTTGCTCTTAGCTCAAAGGCAACGTTTTTCACTGTTTCTCACCGAAAGGTTACTGCTGTCATTAGCAAGCCTTACCAGTAAAGTCAGACTCCTGACACTTTCAAAACAAACTGCAAGTAGATACTTGGCTTGTTAATGGTACATCTTCAGGCTAGCATTGAAAGCTTGTAAGAATGCCTAATTTTCTTATTTTAGTAATGAGTAAAAAGAACAGAAGCCTCATATACCCCTTCTTTTTAAGGGACAGACTACCTCACTTCCTTGCTAAAAAGTGAAAAGCTCCTCTTTGCTTAATGGGGCCCCCACACTGCAAATAGTATAGCTAATTAGCACTAATGAGAAACAGATGTGACTGAAGAACACTGAAACTTGAAGTTCTTAAGAGAAAAAGATTGGATTGATTTAGGCCTGACTAAATTGAATTAAAAAAAAAAAGGATAAAATCTAAATAATAAGATCACCTTTTTAAAAAAGCATTAAAATTTCAGTTCATTTTACTTGGTGCCTGTTTACGAATACTTCCACGTTATTTGGGAGCCAAACACTAGTGTTCTCATGGTAAAAGAGACCCAGAAAGCGAGAAATATTTTATTGCCCAAGTTGAAGATAACACAGAAAGCAAATTTTTAACAGGGTAAAGTACGGTATTTAAACTGATTTCCTTTCTCCCTGCCCCCCTCAGTGTAAGGTCTTCATAATATTTATCTTTGATGCTTCCATAGATGCACTTCCCCTCTCCAGGGCAACATACACATGCACATAAACACAGTGGCTTAGTAGAAAATGTTTGGGGAATGAGGAAGTTGGAAAATATGTTGTTGAAAGGCTTGGTCAAACCTGTTTAACATGCAGCAGAAGACTATCCGTAATTGTTGAGATTCAGTGACAGAGTGGTATTCATCCAAATACAGGAATTAATTTCAGCCTTTTCTACCTTATATTGGGACTAAATCAGTCTTGCCTTCCAGGCACTGAATGCTGAATTCTGCTGGGTGCTGGCAGGCAGAGGTTAGCCCGTACAGCAGCACCAGAAGTGCCGTCATTCACGTGCTGTGCGTGCTGCGTGGCTCCGTTACTTGTAAAGGGTCTTGCTGTTTTCTGTGCTCCATATAGGCTAACAGAAGTTCAGAGAACAGTCATATTCTTCTTGAAATAGATGTTTGGTAATTGTAATAATTTCATATTGTGTAGGCTGACAATTACTCCTGTGTCATGTCCCTTTGTACCTCCTCGTTTCTTCCAGGTGGGCGGTATCCAACAGAGAAATGCTTATGGCACAGAATAGTTCGCTGGAGTTTAAACTGCACAGATTGTATTTCATTAGTTTACTGATGGGTGGAACAGCAAATCAAAGAGAAGCACTTCAGTATGCGAAAAACTTCCAGCCGTTTGCCCTAAATCATCAGAAAGGTGAGTAAGTTTTTGGTCACAGTGAGGGGAATAGAGCACTTGGGTGTGGCACATGGTAGGAAAATACAAATCTTGTTCCAAATGTGTTTTAGTCCATTATTTTAATTTTATTGTAGGCTTTTTATTTATATATTTAACATGTATTACTTGAATCCTTACAATCTGAATTAAATTCTTTTTTTTAAAAAAAAAAAAGGAGAAAATTTTATATTTTAATGCCTGCACGTTTCCTTGAATTTAAGGTTTTTGACTTCTTAAATAGCTACTTAGGTTAGTTACTAGTAATTATAATAGCTACTTAGACTAGGGATCTGGAATAGTCCTGGTGTCAGGGTAAAGTGTTAAAAAAGCACAGCAACATTCTTGGAATAATCATCTGCTATTTTCTGCTGTGTGGGGCAATATAAAGAGAAATGAAACTTTTGAAACAAAATGGGGAATTTGTGAGTAAAGTGAAGCATCCCAAATTGAATCCAGTAAATCCTAATTTTTAGTGTGCTCTATGTGTCAGAAAAATTACAAAAATGCTAGTTTGGAATTAGTCGGTAGTACCTGCTTCAGCCTCTTCCTGGATGCAAAGACATAGTAATTTCTTTCTTTTGTGATAAGCATTGTTCATTTAAAAAGGCTGTATCTAAAAGCTGCTCAAAGCCTGTAGAGCATTAAAGTAAACCCTTTTTAAACAAATTAACAGGCAGCATGCAGGTGCTTGTAGGGGAGAAGAATCTCCCAGTCTATTCATAGTAGACTGGAGCTCTTGTAGATGCAGACATCTGTTCTGTGATGGCTGTAATTGTATTTTGTAGCGGTGGGGATATGTATTATTGATTTGATGTACGTTCCACTTCTGCCTGTTTTCCTTGTAAAAGCTAAAACTGTAGACACTAGCTTTTATGTATAGTATAAAATAACTAACTGTTCCTGGTCCCTCACAGATATTCAGGTTTTGATGGGCAGCCTGGTGTATCTGAGGCAAGGTATAGAGAACTCTCCGTACGTTCATCTATTAGATGCAAATCAGTGGGCGGACATCTGTGACATCTTTACAAGAGATGCTTGTGCTCTTCTGGGGCTCTCAGTTGAATCACCTCTCAGTGTTAGGTATGATGGTTTTTGCTTGCTTTTAAGACCAGGTACATAGTGTTTTGGTTTCCGTTTCTTGTTGAGGACAAAATGAATGGCTTTTTGACAAGTAGCCCAGTCTAGCTCACATGAAATAAAGAGCATGGTTACAATTAGCTCTAACAAGATTTGCAAAGATTAAAAATCAGAGGTTTTGGTGTGCTATTCTTTCTCAGCTCGAGAGGAAGCGCTTTTTCAGCTCAAGAGGAAACATTCATAGTTGGAATTTGGCTTCTGATGTCTAAACTACAGTGTGAAAGATGAGGTTGGCAATCGGCCGTTTATTTCCGCAAGTCTGTGAAAACTGTTCCTGCTGCATAACTGCAAAGACCTAGAATTCCAGCCATGATTCTGTCGGCACTCGATCATCTCTCTTTTTAATCCACTTATCACTTTATCTGTCTTCTCCTTACAAGAGTGTTTAAGAGTTATGTTGTGATTTTAGCTGCTAAAATTTCCAAATTATTTGTTGGACCTCATTTGCGAAGAAGAAAGACACACTTTGAAGCCCAGTAGCTAATCTGACAAAACGCAAATCTGTAGGAGGCTGTTAGAAATGTTGAGGAAAAACCAATCTAATCTCCTAGCCTTTCTGAAGACAATACAGATTAGCTGCTATTTAGCCTTTGGATGCCAACTGCCTGATGTTTTAGTTTTCATTTCTATTTCAAACATTAAATGGAAAATAAATTACATGCATCTTTCTGGGCTAGATTCAGTACTTAGCACAAGCTTCATTACTACTTCTTGATTTTTTTTTTTTTCTGTTTTGCATGTTAATGTTATTAGACTTCTGTGCTTAGCTTGGAGCTCTTTTAAAATTGTCAGACCTTCTGCTTCTCCTGTTTTGCACCCCGTTATAAAATACAACAAAAGGAGTGCTTTAGACGAATTGTCTGTCTTTGATAAATGAAACCAGTTGCAGGACTTTATAGATACCTGAATTATAGATATCTAAAAAAAAACTTTGGTTTTTAGTTTCCATCTTTTTCCTGTTTCAGTGAAATTAATAGCCACCTTTTAATTTTCATTGTGCATACGCTGACACTGTAATGCTGCAACTTTCAGTGCAATTGTCCAAGAGATTTTCAGTGAAGTGGAAAAATCCCTCTTATTGATGTTTGGATTTGTTGGATGCTTGCTTTGGGCCTAGTATGAAATCGATTGTGCTGAAACATATTTAATGTGTAGGCTGTATCGATAAACAAGACTGTTCTAAACTGTAGTGACCTTTGTGTGCTGCAAATCCTTTAAAAGTTAAACTAGCTTAAAGTGAAATCCCTGTTATAAAACGTACTGCTTTCTAGAACATCGATAGTGGTCACTTTTTTTTAAAGGCTGGTAGGTTTCTCCAGTATGTGCGTAGTCCTGTACAGGCCTTGTGATCTGAATTACAGTGTGGAGTCACTGTGGAAACTCTCGTACTGAGGAAGCCATGGTTCAGGGTCTTGAAGGACAGCAGGACACCAACTTGTCATTTGACTTTATTATTTACTTGAGTTGGCATACTCCTATAGGGCTCTTCCAGAGATGTTTTCATATATACAGATACCATCTGTATAAACTTCCCAAAGTGTTAACACAAGTTACGCTCAGTGCTGCCGACAAACAAAAAGCAAAGTGCAAGGATTAAAAAGGCCAGTCATTTGGAGGCGAGGGATGTGATTTTTAGAGTAGTCAATAGACCAGTAGGCTTCAGACACATCTCTCACAAGTAAACTAGCCAGAATGTTGCTGTAGAAACACGAAAACAAGTATCTGGAGGGGCAGAGTTGAGAGGAAGGTCGTGACATCTATAGACAATAAAATTTGCACAAATAGGAAAATAATTTGCCAAAGAATCGGAGCAGGCTGATACCGAGGTCAAATCCTGTTTCTGTTACTGCTGATTTCCAGGCCTATAGTACTGTCATTAGATTTAAATTATTGTCCATCGAAATGTCCGTTGATATGTGGAAAAACCGTTGTCATACTTTGTGTTGTGACATAGGGAGACACTTCAAAATCATGTGGTACGTTCTGGAAATGGGTAACTCTTGGAGCAAGCTGAACTGTTAGGGCACGGGCTTGGTTCAGTTGTATGCTGCCGTTCTTGTTACAATCACGGCAGGTCATGCTTTCCTTCTTTCACTTGCCTTCCTATGGTTTTCTGTTTGCTTTCTTGATTCAAGATGAAGGTGGAAATACTTGTTTCCTTACATGGTAATTACATGTTATTAAAGGATTATGGGTTGCGTGTGCATGCGTGGGTTACGTAGGACCTCTTAGGCTGCATGCAGGCTTCCGTAGTTGTGATAGAGGGCAGCTACCTATTTATGTTAGCATGGTGTTTTCCTCCTGTACACCTGAAGTCAAAATAAGTAGCATGGGAAAATCACTTAATACCTGCTCTGAATCTTATAATTTAAGTGTTGTTTTCAGTACAGAGTGTAGTACCTTAGGGGTCCTAACCTAAAAGGCAGGTTAACTGGTAGTCTCCCCCCAAAACTCTTGCTTGTTACAATCAAAGGACACTTAGATGTATGGACATGAACTAAATGACGTAGTACAACACTCTTGTATCTAAAAGTTCCTTAAAATAGAAATACAAAAAATGGTTCTTTCCTGAAAGGTACACTATCTTAATATTTCCTTTTTCTTCAGTTTTTCAGCAGGTTGTGTAGCATTACCAGCTCTAATTAATATCAAAGCAGTTATTGAACAAAGGCAGTGCACAGGTGTTTGGAACCAGAAGGATGAACTACCGGTGAGTTAATGTTGAGCTATTGCAGGGCAGATTTCTGATCAGGAAATGCTGTTTTTGTGCTGAATGTTAAGGGATGTAATGTGCAACTGCCACCTTCATCAGCTCCAGGGCCTGAGGTTTCCTCCTGTGCAGAGACCTGGGGATCTCTGTTCCAGGCTGATGGACATGGCTGCTGCTTTCCTGTTTGTAGGTTCAACATGTAGCAAAGCTGAGCATGAATCACACACCCACGCGCACATACACAAAGGCCACTGGTATGACCAGCTATGCGGGCTGCCACAGACAAGGCATTGCCTTCAACAGCACCCACATACAGGACTTGCATAAAACATACATACAGGCAGCTGAGTTCCCTTCCTCCTCTGCGGCTGGTAAAGGTTGAAATTTGCTGGTGAAAGTGCACGTGCCTGCACACACCACACTCTGGTTAGACAAGCACATTCGTGGTCCCTTGAGTTTTCTACCAGATTACGCACCCTGGAAAGGAAATGCATCTCACTAAGAAACATTAACTTCCTCTAGCTAGACTTGAGCTCTGTCCATGGGCTGCTTACTTTATCAGGCAGATATGAGGTGAAAGATACAGTGCTATGTCTGGGGACACGGGAACCGAATTGGGATCTGCTGCATTATGCTTCCAGCACAACTCTTGTATGAGTTAAAATGAAGTTCAGTTGTTATGAAACCCTGTTTTCCCTTTATAGCTGTTATGAGATGTTTGCAGCTCTCCTGTGACCTGCTCCTGATTTGGAAAGAAAACCTATTTAGTGCAAATTGGGCGTGAACTGAGTTAGCCTCATTGATTGTAGCTAAAGGAGATTCATATGTAGCTTCAGTGCACATGTTAAGTTTTTTTTCTCGGTGGTTTTCTGTAACAGTGAGAGTGGAACCTCCAAGTGTGACAGATTCATGCCCTGCTGTTCAAACAGGAGTGATTAACTAGGAAAAGACTAGTTGAAAAAAAGTCTTGGGAAAAGACTGCTGTCAGATGCGGATCAGATAATATTTGTATGCCTCCTTGCATATTCTACCTGATTTTCATTGTGCAAAGATAGAGATTAAGTAGCATGAAGAGGTTATATTGTCAGATTTTGTTGGAGACTGAATCTGTCACAACAGAAGATTGGTCAGAGCCTGGACCTTCAGGTACAGAAGCTGTGATTTTTGCAGTTGTCAATCCTTTCTCAAAGTCATGGACACATTCTTTTCTATTTGAGATCTCCCTTTCTGAAATCATTTGGTCCTGATGGCAAGAGTTTTTTTTCTGTACCAGTGTTTTCTGTGTTGGTACTGAAAATAAATGATTCTGGTACGCTTCAATACTGATGGAACTTCTAGGTGCTGGGGGAGTCTTTCAGAAAGCTGTAGAACGTTACCATCATCAACCCAAAGGTGTGGGGTGTCGTCGTCCCCCGCCCCCTTAAATGAGATCTGTCATCTGAACCATTTTGGAAATCACTGGCTGGAAAATACAGAATGTCTTATTGGGTCATCAGCTCAGTTTTCCAGCCAGAGCACAAATCTGCACTAAAATATGCACTTATCTCTTGGCAGAATGCTCTGTTTTCTTGGGGGTGGGGAGAAGCAACGTAAATTACCATTTTAAGATCACAAGTATTTTTGGCTGGGAAATTGTCAGGCATCAACACAATGGATTTTGCTGCCTTCACAGCTGAATTACGAAATCCCTTAAGTAAGGGTCATGACCTAAAGGGATAATTGTCTGGAAATGTAGTTTCCCAAGATAAATTATCTTTGTTTCTTTCACAGATTGAAGTGGACCTTGGTAAAAAGTGCTGGTATCATTCAATATTTGCCTGTCCCATTCTCCGTCAGCAAACAACAGATAATAATCCACCTATGAAATTAGTCTGTGGTCATATTATATCAAGAGATGCTTTGAATAAAATGTTTAATGGCAGCAAGTAAGTACCATTTTTATATTCCAAGCAAAGTATAGACAAGGACAAATCTTAAAACTGGAGTATGGTATCTGGGGAAAGCTGAGTCCACAATTATGTGATTGGTAGAAGCTTGTAAATCTTGGAGTATGACTTTGAAGCCAGATAGCTGGGTTAATGTGCTGGAGAATAGCGTAATAAAATCTCTGATGTTGTAAAAAGTGAGATTACATGAAGGGATGTAGCGAACAGAGTAATATTCCAAGCTGCAAATACCATTGTGTTGTCCCAAATTCAAATTCCGTGCGCACGGTTTTTGACTGGGAGCAAGGTTAGTAATGGTTGAAACATCCCTTTAAAAAGTAAAGGGGGTAGGGAAGTAAACGTCTGGGGAAATACAGCTTAGTAATCAAATTGATAGTTGAACTATCACTACTTCTTAGATATCAGTGGGATGCCTACGGGCTTTTGGAAGGGAGGAAATGTGAGGGCGAGAGCTGTATGGATTGCTGTCAGGAGGAACCACTGGTAATTTGGATTGAATGTATGCAGTTTCTATGAAGGCTGTCAGCTTAATTTAGAGCTGTAAGCTGTTTTGTGAAATCCAGTGTGAAAATAAGTGATACTCTGAATGAAATGTTGAGTGATGTTTGTGTTCTTTGCCCTGTTTTTCTTTATATATTAAAAAAAAAAAAAAGGAAAGCTTTCATAGGTAACTTCAGCCATTTTAAGCCAGTAAACTCACTGCTACATTATTCCAGTCCCTGATCTTCATTCCTGATGCTTTCATTCATCAGCTTTAGTGACAGAACGGCTCTGACAAAATTAACTCTTGGGGATGAAAGGCTCAAACTTAAAGATGGGGAAAAAATGCATCAATGCTGAAAGAAATGTAGTAAGCAGAGGGAATAGTATCAGTGGAGACCTCAGCAGGGGGGCCGGGCTGACCTATTTAGCCATAGCCTGCAGGAGTTGTTCTAAGTGGATTGTAAAATCACAGCATTTTGGGAACCAGAAAGTAAAACTGACTGGATGTTAATGAACTCAAACTGAAAGCTACTAGCCTGCTTAAAATGACTAAAATACAACAAACTAACCCCAAAGTTTAAAAATAGATTAACCATGAAGAGTAATTTGCCTGGTATTTAATAATTCAGGGGTGAGTGGGTAAAAGGTGAGAAAGAACATACTTAGAAGAAAAAGTGTGATAAGGTACCTTTCACAGAGTTAACTTTTAGCAGAGCCTTAGAGTACATTGGTTTCGTGCTACAGGGAGAAAAGAGGAAGGGCTGTCAATACAAAACTCAATACCTTTGTAATGGAGGAAAAAGCTTAGTGCTTAGTTGTTTCAACAGTGCAAAGTCTGCAGAAAGTGCGCTGCTGCTGGGCTTTTTTCCTGCATTACCATGATTCTAACATGTTGTCTTTATTCCCAGATTAAAATGCCCCTATTGTCCAATGGAACAGAGTCCTGGAGATGCCAAACAGATATTTTTCTGAAGAAAAGTTTCATTATGCAGTTTGTAAGTGACACTCTGAATTTCAGGTGCATTTCAGGAGAATTAAAACACCTGTTCCATTTTATGCAGCAGACTGAGGACTCCTATGTTTGTATAAGCTAATGCTACAGAAACTTTGCCAACATTTAGTATATACATACCAAGTGGAAACGCTACAGAAATATTATTACCATAGGGCTTTACCTATACTCTTGGTCTCCATACCTGATCAAGTTACTACACCAGCAGTTGTCATTCGATGCAGGTTTTTGTACTTAATTATATGGTGACTTTTTACTTTTTAAAAGCAGAAAGTGATCACCCCCATTTGTTTAATATTCTTCCTGCTATCATTCTATCATTCTATTGATAGCTGTCACCTTAGAGAATGTTTGTGGAAAAAGTTTTATTTCCTGTAATGTGTACATAATTAAAGGAAAATACTTCAGAAAAAAAGTTTGATAAATTGAATAGTGGTTATAAAACTAATTTGTATTTTTTTCGCTGAAAAAGCTGTGATATATTCTGAGTTTTTCTTTCAAACATTTTTTCAACTTTTACATAGAATTCAAAGTAAATGTGCATATATATAAAATATATAAATATATAGCCCTAAGGGGCTACCTGTTAAAATCCATCACTAATTTATAAGGGTGGTGTGTGGATAAATTACTGCTGGAACAGAGAGGAAATAGGAAATCCTGTTCCTTTGGTTTCATGATCAAGAAATGTTTGTGTAAGAGAATATTCAATAAAACGAAATTCTGAAGTGGAAATGCTTTTAGTTGATGACACTCGCTCTCTGGCCTTTGTAGTCATGTTCTTTGAACTTTGTATTCAGGATTAGGCTATAAATGTCATGTTGCTGTATAGTTTAATAGTCATTATAGTGTGCTATTTATAAACAGTTATCAAAACCAAATAAATTGTAGAAGTATTCATTATTAAATGGGGGAAAAGCATGTTCTGATGCAATCTACTGATCATGACTCTGCACTTGGCAGAATTGGGCCCTACATCATATGTTAGGAGGTAGCAAATTTTCTGTAGCTTGAACACTTTGCTTCTAGCCTTGTTTTTGTAGTAGACTATTACTGCCATTGCCACTTTTTCTGCTAAATTTGTCATATTGTTGACTAGGTAAATTTGTACTCATAAACAAGATGTAGATCATGGCAGTTAAATCTTTTCTAGTGTGCATATATTTGTATTTATTGCACTGTCCTATAGTAGGGCAAGCAGCCATAAGGCATGCGAAGCTACATGTGAAATTATATTTCTGTATTGTGTAGTAAAAAAAAAAGCCCCCAAGCTTATATGGTTGAATACTGACACACTGGTTGAATGCACTAGCACAATGCACTACAGAGAAGACCGTCTTTGAGAAATCTGCACCGTTTGAATTTGTATGTCACCTGACTTGAGAGACTGAGTTGGACTCTATTGGATCAGTGACAATGGACAACCTAAAGAGACATTAAGAGGAACAAGTCAAGGCACACAAATTTTAAACTTTAAGTGTGTTTGATACATGTGAAAAATGAAGGTGTGTGACTTTCTGCAAAACTTAAATTGTATTCACATGGAGTTCAAAACAGCTGGCTTACCAAGTGGTAAAATCAACAATAAAAGGGTGAGGATATTATTTTCCATGTAGGTTTCCTAGTCTTGCTGAAATTGCTTTTAATCTTTTATTTTGAGTGGAATTGCTTTATGCTTTGAATTTAAATGAAATGATGTATAGACTATTTAAAAAAACAAACAAAAAAC
>VXAL01018996.1:4675-17480 GCA_013399475.1 Chauna torquata
AACCATCTACATTAGTCTTTGGGGTATATTTTGTTCATCTATGGTACCATGCTTTCAAATCCCACTTCACTGTGACATTGACTTTCAGGTTTTAAAGTCTTAAAAAAAAAAAAAAAAAAAAAGAGTTCATGAAAAAAATGCCTCAGTGGAACACCCACCCCTCATGGGCTTGTTTTTTTGCCAATTGGTTTATAGCCAAAAGCATCAGAAATTGCTCAATACTACAGATTCAGCACCTGAAATACAGCACCTGTAGGAAAGGACAGGAATAAACCTAACTAACTAAGGGATTAGTGAGAAATGACATTTTGCACCAGATAGCTGTCTTTTTGACAGATCAAAGGTCAAGGTAAAGAGAGGAATCATATGCACCTTTCAACTGCATTTTGCAGCGTACAGGTCTCTGTACAATTCCATAAGTGAACTGTGAGTGAAAAATATTACATAATGTGGCTGTGTGGTGTCTGATGTCTTCTTCACAGTGTTTTTTTCCCCCCACCAAACAACCAGATAACTTCATATGTTAACAAATAAAACCTTACAGACAGATTTCATCATAAGTGATCTTGTAATTTTATCAACCTGTACAGAATTCTGACTTACGTGCCATTCTTCCTTGATCTTCTCACATATTTCTGTCTTCAGTCCTTCTTTTATCCAGCCAGATGGAAAACTCTAGGAATAAAAGAACACGCATTGATTTTTTGAAAAAAAGTCCTGAATATTTACAGTGCATTTGTAGATAATGGGTTGTCCATGGCTGAGTATGACAATACTGGCATGCTTGACTTGCACACTTAAAAGTAATTTTATGGAGAATAATAGCTTGTCTGAGAGTTAGCAGTAGGCAGTACCTATGAGCCATATTGCCAGTGTTAACCCTTGTCATCAATGTAAGTTACATGGAAAAAAGACCTACTAAAGGGCAACCAGGTTGAAGTCCAAACAATAAGAATGCAATCTATATTACAATCATCATCTCCTTTAGATTTTGGTCATTGAACTGAGTTATGCTTTCACTTTATATCAGTGCAGCCTGAGTTGACCAATAAAGTGACTTAATAAAGTGACAGAAGAACTTGGATGATTAAATTACTTTAACGTGATTCATGTGGTGCTAAAACTGTAGGCACCAAGGTGGTGAATAATGAAATGGAAAGAGACAAGTAACATTCGATTAGATGAGGCTAATTTTGATAGCAGGTGCTGAATATAATTCATAGCTATTATAGTACTACATGAAACACATACAGTAACTGCCTCAAATGCTGTAGATTACAGTCTGCATATTACTTAAATTGTATGCAAGTATCCTGTATTCTGAGATGTTAGCAGCAACCTAAGTGCTACCCATTTGCTCTAATATGTTTTAAAAAAGGTAGAAAGAAATACACATCGATGCACAACAGAGAGGTGCATCGTAGGTACTCAGAAATATTTACCGTCAGCTGACTTTAGTTTCCATCCATGTGTCTTATTGGCATTAAAATTCTTGTACTACCGTGATCAATTTGATACAAANATTTGATACAAAATTGATGACACTAACCCCCTATAAAATCCTGATGTCATCTGATGGTAGTTAAAATTTGCAGATAGGTGACTGCCATTTTGGATTTGGGTGTACACAGAACTGTCTCAGTCTCTAAGAACACAGGAATCTCCTCAGGCAGAGGAGGACCTTGATTTTATGTCTTAAATATTGAGTAGTGTTCTGACTTCTAGGCATCTTATCAGCAAAGGCAATTAGGTACATAATTTTCCTGTGTTTCGATGGGAGTTAAGTTCCCAAAAGATAACCGAAGAATTGGGCCAAAACTTACTACATAAAAAAGGGGCATAGTCACTACTACATTGTCTTGCTCTACTCCAGTAGTTGAATTTTGAACAAACGGTAAATGTACTGAAGATGGATACTGGTTGTTGGTCTTTATTATGAAAGGTTAGAAATTATATTCACCTTCTCAGCATTTCCTTCTTGGATAATTTACTCATCACATTGGGATTCCAACTGGAGGCTCATAGCTTACTCTCACTGTACACTTACATACACTATAACTCTTGCAGATATCCACTTACCTTTCCAAATTACACTCTGGAGTCCAGGCATCTAAATGCCTACATCTAAATTGCAGCTATAAGAATCTACACTCTTTGTCGCACATAGTCTGTGATTTGTTGGAGTGAGATTGTTTGCAGTAAATGGATCTTCTTTCCCTCACTTTATTTCTTCTTTCTTTACCATGTTATCTTCTATTCTTTGTCTGCTGGAAAGAAAAAAAAAAATTCCCTTGTTTTAGGGGTGTAATTCTAACTGTTGATTATGCTACTCAAATCCCAACAAAGTTGTCTAAAATAGATGGCCAACACTTGATCATAATTCATAGGATGATTAGTGCCTTAATACCCAAATACATAGGTGTTTTATTTTCTACTTGTAGATATTTAGGTTTTTTTTCTGTCTTATATGTCATATTTTCTGTGGAGTTCTATTCTCAAGATTCTATATATTTTCTTGTGTCATTATTGTTGTCTAAGATTTTGGTTAGTAATACCAGTTCACTGATGATTGTGGCAAAAAAATTTATCAATTACGAATTCACCATTTCAGATGTCACTGTGAAAAAATGCACTGCTTTAAAGTCAATTTTGTATTCTCATTGCAATTAATTGAAAACTAGGTCAACAACCACTCCAAACAGACAGTGACATTAAATGGGGGGGAAATATTATACAGAAATAATTAAGCACTTACTATATTAAATAGTGATAATATTCTTCCAAATCTACCTGTACATAAATTTGAAAGCAAATTCTTTTGCTTCATGTTATATCCAGTTTCAGGACTGCAACGCAATGAAAACATCACTTTTCTTTAGAACCTCAGTAATTGCTATGTGATAAACATGCAGGCATACTGCATGCTAATGAGTGGACTTATATATAGCAACTAGTAATTAAATTTTTCTTTTTTTTTTTAAACTACCTTAATTAGTAGTTAATTTATGCACCTGATTTTTCAGGTGCTTGTACATACTCATTAAATATGACCTCCAAGAAAAACAGGAATGCTGAAAAAGGAGGCAGAATGACAGGTTGGTTGCTACTAAGGATACTACTTCCCTTTTTCTGTGTTGGGAAATGCTTTTGTAAGTACTGTAATTATATATGATAGAAAGACTAGAACAGTTTCAGAAACTTTTCATATTCAACAATATTACAGCACTAGTTACAGAGCTGTTAGTATTTCTTTTCCAAATTCCTGTTTACCATTTTGTTACAAAATTCACTACAGGCTGAAATCTGGTTTGTACTATTTCAGCCTGGAAAAGAACAATTTTGCATTGTTTTGTTATATAACATCTGTCTCTTTCTATCTGAATATTAAGTGTTGTGGTTTAACCCCAGCAGGCAGCTAAGCACCACACAGCTGCTTGCTCAGTCTCCCTAGGTAGGTTGGAGGAGAGAATCAGAAAGGTAAAAGTGAGAGAACTCATGGGTTGAGGTAAAGACAGTTTACTAGGTGAAGCAAAAGCCACATGCGCAAGCAAAGCAAGACAAGGAATTTGTTCACTACTTCCCATCGTCAGGCAGATGTTCAGCCACCTACAGAAAACCAGGGCTTATCACGTGTAATGGTTTCTTGGGAAGACAAATGCCATCACTCCGAACGTCCCCCCAGTTTTATTGTTCAGCATGATGTCATACGGTAGGGAATATCCCTTTGACCCTATTGGGTCAGCTATCCTGGTTGTGTCCCCTCCCAGCTTCTTGTGCACCCTCAGCCTCCTCTTTGGCACAGCAGCATGAAAAACTGAAAAGTCTTTGACTTAGTGTAAGTACTGCTCTGCAACAACTAAAACATCAGTGTGTTATCAACATTATTCTCATCTGAAATCCAAAACACAGCACCATACCAGCTACTAAGAAGATAATACATGAACTCTATCACAGTTGAAACCAGGACATAAGAAATTGCTTATTATATTATAATTTTATGAAGTAAACTACAGATTTTTGTTGTTGTTGTTCAGTGCAAAATAAGTGGACTAAAACTTGTTTTTTAACATAAAACTGTGAGGCTGCATAAAATTAGTTGCAGTATACATACAATGACTTCAACTCATTACCTTAACATTCTTAAAGCTTCACACAGACTGGTAAGCTGAGAAGCACAGGCTGCCTTGTTAAGCTAACAAATACTTTTCACTGGGGAGAAGTACATAAACACAGGTCTTCATTTTATGCAATAAATGCATTGATAATGTTTGAGATTTAAAAATATCCGTGTACATGGTAGCCACTATAGCTTTCCAGACACTGGAATCCAAAAGGTACATTATTGTCTTCTAGAAATAAGTCTGCTTCACAATACTTTCACAGGCACATTAAAAATTCTGCGTGCATCTGGTGTCAGGGACAACCACTTCTCTCACTGGTGACCCTTGCTAAACAGTTACATAAATGCACTAGCAGAACTATCATCTGCATGCTGTGGCCAAGCCAAAATGTGTCCAGGAATTTCAAAATCTTAAACGACCTTCTCCAGATGCTGATAGATCCTTGCTTTGCCTCTAGCATTCTTTGAAATATCATTTTCATGTCAAGGCCATCTATGGGGGCAGATGTGTGCTTGGTAAAAGGCAAACACAACCACTACTAGTTTTTTAGTTTTCATCTATCTGTGGCTGAATTCTTCACTGCTAAAGCAAGGAGCTCAACTCTGCAGAGTATTGTGAAGACAATATTTTTGAGCTATATGAAGTGTTCCAATACTCTACTATGTCGTGTCAAAGGTCTTTAGAATCACTTCAAAAACATTAATTCCAGTAGGATCATTTCTTAGGTATTCTGCTGCATAAGTTGATACAAGAATGCTAAGATGGTGGAGTGATCTCAGTCTCTGAATGTTCAGCAGCTAAAAGAACAATAACCAGGCCACTCTAATGTGTTTTACCTGTCTTTCTAAGCTTACTAAAGCTTTCTAATTCAAAGACATGGTGAACTTTAGATTAGGGGCCATGTCTTCATAAGTGCTTTTATGATAGCTAATACAATGGCCCATAATCAAGGCCTTATTGAAAACTAAATATTAAATAGCAATAGCAATTCAAATAATACCACCATCTCTCTAGAGCACAGTACATTGATTGCCTTGTACTTTTCATAGGATAATTTTAAAAGCAAAATAAAATGTGGATTGATTGTACATCAAATATGGAATAACATTATGTATAGTATAAGTGTGGCAAAATGTTCTCTAAAGGAAAATGCATAATAATATCTAAAGCCAGCTTTGTTCTGCTTCCTTTTTCATTATAGCTGATGTTTCATTTTAACATATACATTTAAAACTCACTTTGTGTTTTAATGGAATGCTGTGGGCCAAATTGATCCCTAGTGTAATGTTGCATGTGCATGTCTGACAATTATTACTATTTTTAATGGCATGAGTTTGGGGTGGCTGCATTATTCATGCAGGGCATATTGAGAGGGTCATACAGGTCACTGCAAGAACTTTAAATACTTCTGCAGTTCAGAGATGTACTTTTTACATATATACTTTTAAAATGTGTGCTTACTGATTTTTTTTTTTAAATTGATGAGTACTAATATTATTTATTTCATCCTCTGTTTATAAGGTCAAATTTCATTAGCTACTATTTGCAGGCTCAGAATGACACGTAGACTACAATAAGCCTTAAATTAGAAAATCACAAAAGAAAATTCCAGTGTTGTAGCAGATTCTCACTGTCTTAGAAGATTAATGGAGCAGACTTGTAGTACATTTTCTGTATCCTGGGGCTATTCATTTAACATATTCATTATGCTGGACACCATGTTACGTTTGAACGTTTACAAGAACCTGTTCTGCTTTTTTTTTTTTTTTTAGCACCAAAGCTCTGAATTATCTTCATTATGAAAGTATTGTTAGGTTGTGCAGGGCTGTCTATAAGAAATATTTGAAAGAGTTCATTATATTTCTGACATCATTTATAACAATAGACTAGAGGTATGTTTTATCTGTTGTGGTGACTCTATGCCCTTTCTTCTCACGGATCCTGCCATAGGGGATGCAGCCAAGGAAAAATGGCATCACATCCATATTGCTCATAAGTACGTTCCTACTGCCCTTAGAGCTACAGTTTTCAGCTGTAAACTGGAAGAACTCAAATAAGTCGTGTAAATAACATCATGGACTAGACCATCCACAAACAGCTCCTAGTATTTGGGATGCAGAAACATGGTATGGAAAACTATCCTAGAGTTTTATAAACTACGACCTGAAAGGAATAAATGCTTACTTTGACTGGAGATAGATAGAAAATATCCTTCATTTTATGTAGTAACATCACATGGCTTTGCCTTGACCAAGGGCTGAGTGACTGAGTATAACAAGCCATAGCCAATGAGACATTGCAAACTGAACAAAGTGAACCATGGCTGACATGGCAATGCAAGTAGGATCTGAGTGTAATGAGCCTCGATATGGGCCACAGATTGACAACTCACAGGAGAACGATACCCAAAACTGCTGGAAGGGTGTACTGTGATCTGATTGACAGCTTGTGCCAACATCCAGCTATAAAGACACTTGGCGGTAGAAACCAGGGTTGGGGGAGACATTGTTATGGAGACGTCCAACACTGTGTAGAAGTAGAGTGCCTGAAGTGGAACTTTTATGTGTTGGTGCTGAGCCTCTGACCAAGAGATCAACACAGAGCCTGGACAGAGGGAGCATCACATTCCCGTGGGCTTGACTGCGCTGCCTCTCTGGGCTGGTAATTGGGGTGGGTTTCAGTTAGTTGTGTGTATGTGTATTTGTGTGAAAAGCTTTTTCTGACACAGCCTATTCGTTGCTTAGTCCAATTAAATCGACCTTAGTGGTGTCACAATGTACAGTGTTTCTTTTCCCTCAGTGACATCATTCCATTCCCATTTGTAGTACTCGGGGATGAACATATAATTTAGGTTTCAGTCACTTTTAAGAAGCATTGACCATCCCTTGCCTTGAACATCTCATATCATGTTAAGGAATAACACTATGGCCTATAGAGAGTAAATACAAACACTCCAAGAAGAGCTAGAGAAACCTGAGTTACCTCTATGGTTTGGGAGCATTTTGTGACATTTAGGTACAACAGTGTTTGGAAAACATAACATCAACCATGAAAAAGTTCTGAAAAATCCTAGTGATGGACTAGGTTTGGTTTATACGCTTAGAAAACTAGAGCAACTAGTAATAACACTGTATTGCCAAAGAGCAAACATCATTTACTTTCTACTGTGAAAATTCTCCTTGTTTTCTGAGTATCCAGAGGTAGCTAACCAAATCCTCTGCAATCAGGAAAAAAGCCCCTGCTGATCGTGCTTATCAAGAAATTATCCTGTGTAAATTATTGAAAAGATGAGTCACTATTTCCACAATTTCCTGTAAACACACATATTTCATGAGATCCTGTGGGAGAGGAGTATTTTAGAAGCATAAAACCATAAACTTATAATTAACTTCTGTATTTTGGACATATCTGAAACACATAGGTCAAAAATTCATTTTTGAACTAAAGCATTATATTTTCAGGAGAAATATTAACTGATTTTTTATTGCATAGCATTGTGTTTTGACCATCCATTCTTTAGCTGTGCTTTTTTCATCAATTTATGCTTGCAAACATTAGAATAGAGTATACCAAGACCAATTTGTTTGCTAAATCCCTTCTTACTCCTTTACTCTTTCTTCATACTGTCCCTTGCATGTTCTTAATATTAATTATGAAAAACCTTGCAAAAAAATACAACTCAAGAATTTGGCAGTGCCCTTTTACATCTAGACCCTGATTTAAGAGCCAACACAGCTAAGAGCATTAGATAGTATGCTGCTGTAGCACATTAAAAGGTCAAATTTAAATGAGTTCAAGGTTGAGATACTGCTCTTCATCTTAGGAAGGAATCAATCATGAACTCCAGTTAATATATGCCATTTGAGAAAAAAGTCATGAGAGTTATATTGATGAATTTAAGCCATAATTATACTAGTATTAACAAATACTTAACATCTGACTCCTAATCAGTCATACCAGAATCAAGAAATATTTAAGGTTTACAAAACAAAGTATATGTATTAGTGTTTGGAGGACTGCTGTTTTCTACTGTAAAGGTTTGATATGTGTGCAACAGTATTTCCCAAACTACTTAGTGCAAAGGAAATTCCTGTTCTCAGCATGCAGAGTAACTTTTAAGTTGTTCTGATTGCTTACGATGTTTTTTAACAGTTTAAGATGTCGAAGGAAGATATTGAAGGAAAGACTGGTAATTACCTTCAGTGATTCTGTTATGGGCAAGGTCTGACTCTGAACGTTGCATTCAGGTGCTCTTTCCTTTTTCTTAGTTTCTTCATATGAGGTATCTGTGTTAGATGTAAGGCTGAAAAGAGTACAGGAGCAAGGTGAAGCCTTTTCAGGAGCTTTTTCTTCACTGTTGCTAAGTTCATTCATCCGTGGGGCAATGTCCTATTCAGATCTTATAATGGGATCCATTTTGCCTGTGGAGTCTCACAGCAAGGTCAGTGTGTCTCTCTAGAAGTGGGTCTTTGTGAAGGAATGAGTTCTGTATACCTAAAGTCACAAATGAAAAAAAAACATATCTTACTCATCTGCAAACCACCATCTGTGTGTATACATATATATATGTATGTGTGTGTACATGTATATATATGCATACACGTATATACACACACCAAGTAAGACAAAATATAAATAATGTGAATAGGGCTGTAAGGATTGTTTCAGCTTGTTTGTTCTGAACAGCTGCATCATGCTTCAGTGGAATCTGTTGGACTTTTGCCATTGAATTCAAAGGAATCAGATTCAGGCCACTGAAAACAGCAGGTTTTTTAAACTAATAGTAGTTAAAAAGCCTGGCTTTGAAAGCCATGAAGCTCACAGTTTACTCTCCCCTATGCAGAAATAACCTGTAGGGGGGAGAATGGGACCTTTAGATAATTAACTGTTCGGTAATTCTTCAGCAGCTCAATACTGCTTTTTATCTTCAAAGTGCTTTATAAACATCAACTTAGTAATCCTCTCAATCCTCTGAAGTAAATAATGTGGTATTTATTATCCTGGTAAGAACTGCTATAAATTAACAGGAAATGCTGAAAATAGTACTTTTCATTTACTTGTTTTTTGTTGTTGTTGTTTGTTTTTGTTTTTGTTTTTTTTTTAAGTAGGAAAAGAAAAAAAAGCACAAAACAACTCAGGCTGTGAATCTGCATTCCCTTGGTACTTACTCCATTTCAACAGTTACTGCTCCAAAGCAAACTTATAGTCTGTATGACTACACTTATTGCCAGAGATAGAAAACCTACTGCAGAAAGCAGCTACCTCTGAACTTCTTTCCCAAACAATTGTACTGTCTCTTAAGTGAACTTTTCAGGCACATGCTTCAAATAGACTTTGCTGTCATAGAATCATAGAATCATTTGGGTTAGAAAAGACCTTCAAGATCATCCTGATTTGTGGAAAGATGGTTTGACTGCAAACTCCCACTGTAGGTGAAATTTAGTGTACATAAGTGAAAAGTAGTATAGCTGGGAAAAAAAATAAATAAATGACCAGCTAGAAGCAGGATGTTACCACTCAGGAGTAAGATCCTGTGGCTGTGACACACAGTTCCATGAAAACCTTATCTCAATGCTCAACAGCGTTAAAGAAAAATTAAATTAAATACTAAGAATTATTAGGAAAGGTTCACTGGGGCTTCCTTTTCAGTATATGTTTCAGCTGATAGTCTGGCTATGCCTGTACCTTAACAAAGGTGTACATAAGCAGACTGGAGAATAAATGTCTCATATAGGATTTCAGGTTTTGGTGTTATTTCTTAGCGGTGGAATTCAGCATGTTTTCCACAATATTTTTTGAGCAAACCGTGTTTCTCTAACAATTGACAGCCTACTACACACATTCTAGCCTCCCAGATCTATGACTGTATTAAAAAGACAAAAAGAAGGTAAGCCTATATAACATCAGCCAACAGGTACGCTGCATTGGAGAACATCAGCATCACTTTAACTTAACTAACTTTACAACCTTCTACAAAATGCTGAATGTACAATACCAAAATACTAGCTAATAGAGTTCTGCTTGGTATTAGTGGCCATGTTAGTATTTCTATGATCTGTTTGTGGGGAAGTGAAATATAAAAACACCTAACATTACAGAATTAATTTGTATCATATTTTTATACACCCCCCAAACCTGATAACAATGTGCTAAATCTGATTATCTTTACACCTATTTGCATGGTAGGAAAAAGGCAGACACTTAACCTTTTCCATTATAATCTTTTAGTCCTGCAAAATTATACTTTCCACATTTCTACTGAAATTGTAATAAAATAAAAAAAAAATTAAAGAAATTACTCAAGAGAACTTCTTTTCTGATGAGTTTGCAGAGAGATCTTGACAGATTAGAGGGTTGGCAATCACTGGTCATATTAAGTTTAAGAAGAGCAAGTGCCAGATTCTGCACCAGGGACAGGGCAACCCTGGATATACATACAAATCGAGGGATAAGAGGCTGGAGAGCAGCCCCATGGAAAGGAATCTGCAGGTTCTGGTCAATGGCAAGTTGAATATGAATCAACAGTGTGCCCTGGCAGCCAGGAGGGCCAATCATATCCCGGAGCGCATCAAGCACCCATTTGATAGAGGGAGGCGATTGTCTCACTCTGCTCCACGCTATTGTGGCCTCATATCAAGTGCTGTGTGCAGTTTTGGACACCACAATTTAAGAATAATATAAAGAGTGTCCAAAGGAGGGCAACGAAGATGCTGAAAGGTCTAGAGAGGAAGACATATGAGGAGTGGCTGAGGTCACCTGGTTTCTTCAGCTTAGAGGAGACTGAGGGGTGACTTCATTACGGTCTACGGATTCCTCATGAGGGAAAATGGAGGGGAAAGTGCCAATCTCTTCTTTCTGATGACCTGTGATAGGACCCAAGGGAATGGCATGAAACTGTATCGGGGAAGGTTCAGGCTGGATGTTAGGAAAAGTCTCTTCACTGAGAGGTGGTTGGGAACTGGAACAAGCTCCTCAGGGGGGAGATATCACAGCACCAAGCCTGCTGTAGTTCAAGAAGTGTTTGGATAACGCTCTCCAACATATGGTTTAATTTTTAGGTAGTCTGGTGTGGTGCCAGGAATTGGATGTGATGATCCTTGTGGGTCCCTTCCGACTCAGGATATTCTATGATTCTATGAATTGAGATTATCAGTGAGGTGAGTATCAGGTTTGTGCTTCTGCTCTATGCCCCTGTCTGTCCTCCTGAATGATGGCAAATGACACAGTAGATTAGTGGGGTGAAAAAATGAAAATCTGAATGGGATAATTAGAAACATTTCTGATAGTTACATCAGGAAAGATGTGAACTTACTTTATTCCAGGAATCCAATTTTTACATGGTTTAAATTATGTGGAAAGTTAATTCTGAAAAAGAGTAAGTTTATTTTTCCTTTCTGCTGATTACTGAAGAAAAATGTCCCATGACAATATGACAAAATTTTTCCCATTTTGAAAAAATAAGATCTTGATCAGAAACAATCAAAAAGAAAGTGGGAGGAAAGGAATGCCACAGTCTCAGCCCATTCCTTGCTCTTCAGGGACTCAGAAGAGTTCTTCCAATCTTTCTTTCACCACATTTCAGTAAGAGCTTCAGACAGCAATAGAACCTACGCTCTGGGTTAGTGACAGTAGCCTTGCTTTGTCCTATCTATCCAAAATGAGCGTGCCCTAAAAATGTTTATAGGAACCTTTGACACAAATAAGAAGAGTGTTACCCAATATAAACATGTGAAGCATCCTTACAAGCAGATCCAGCCTCCATAAAATTTGGGGACGTCCTTCACTATTCACTAAAAAAGACTCAAGAATTATATCACATTTTTTCAAAAAAAAAGTTAATCTTTGAATATTTGAACTTTGAATATTGCCATGTCACTTCTCTTTTTCCCTCTTTTGCAGCTATGTATGTAGGGTTTTCAGGGTCTACTTTCTAATACCTTTTTTTTTCCTTAAAAATTAGTTGCTAAAACTGTCAATGTTTCCAGTATTTTCTGTTATGTACACAGTTTTCCTTAACACAGTCATTTTTAATTCAACATTTATTGCAATTTCCACAAAGGGTTTTCACCAAAACCTATTTTCCCAGAATTATAGTTTTAGTAAAGGAAAAATTATTTTGACTAAAATATCAAAAACTTGTGGACATTTTAGTAGAAATGTATAGCACCCCACCTATTTAAAATCCTGCAAAATAAAAGCAGTTTAAATGTTAATGGTAGGAAAATTACATCTTTTTCCCCCACAGTTTCAATTGTTAGCAATTTTAATTGATAACAAGCAAGATTGTAATTAAATGTTAGCTATTAAAAGGAGACCACAATGGGTTCAGAACAGATCTAAAGTTTATCTACAGTTTATTTTCTATTCCACAGTTGGTTTAGAAGCTAAAATTTCCTTAGATTCTAAGCATTCTAAAAGAAAGAACAGAATAAAAAATTTCTTAAATACAGATTGTTGTTCCTCTCAGTCTGCTGGTTCAAATCTTACTGCAGAACCTAGTTGCCGTACTCTTAAAGACTGCACTATCTGAAAGTTTTAGCTATTAAATTTTTCTTTCCTAACACACAATTAAGGAATAAGTTTGCCAGTTGGTAAAACTGTTAAAAACATTATATGACCTAAAACTTCAGAGAACCAAGGCTTTGGAAACATTCAGCCATAGAGTATTAATATATCTATAAACA
>VXAL01018997.1:1482-60272 GCA_013399475.1 Chauna torquata
AAAAAAAAAGGCAAGGAAAAGGCTGCCAGAGCTGGGAGGTCTCAGCCTCCTGGTCCATGAGTGATGCCACCAAGGCAGGACCATGTCCAGAGGAGAAAAAGGGGTTTTCAAACACTGTGGACCAAAGCTCGAGCATCAGCGCATTCCATGCCATCATGCTGCCTGATGTCCTCACTGACCCCATCTGCAGGGGACTTGGTGCTTGTGGTTACTGGGAGCACTGGTGGCAGCTGAGGAGCTTGTTGGGTTCCCAGGGCCAGATTCAGCCCTTTGCCACAGAGCCAACAGGACAGCTCCACGCTCACACCTCCACAGCGGAGAACAAACGGAGAGCTGAGATTTTTGGGTCCTAAATCAAGATTTTTGGGTCACAAAGTGCAGAGATGGTCTTTGGGCACGACACATCCTCTGCCCAGCACGGGGAGATGTGTTTTGTCTGCAGGGACACCGGACGCGAAGCCGGGGGTGCGATGCACCTCACCTGGCTCCTAAGGGAGTGCTGGGTGGGGGTCTCTAGGTCTCCTGGTGAAATGGGACCTCCCTCAGGAGAAGCGCTGGGGTGGAGGTGTGGGGCTGGACCCCCCAGCACAGGACTGCAGCCCCAGCCACGCATGGGGAGCAGCAGGAACACACCACGTACCCAACAGCAGCACTTCAGCCACGGTGGCCTCTCCAAGTGCGAGACGCCCACGCAGTTATCTACCCCACCAGGGAAGCTGCCAAACGTTGGCCAAACACAAAGCTCTCACCAGAAAACGATGCCCAGGTCCCACCTGGCTCTCCAGGTCTCCAGAAAGCCAACCCCTCCTGCCCCAACCTGCGCCATGTGGAGATGCACAGGATGTCCCCTGACCACCACCACAGTGCCTGAGAAGGTCACCTGAAACCCCACCCCAGCCTTTCCAGCCCCCAAGGGGAAACAAAACCATCCGCTTGACCATCTGCCTCGGGAGAGCCTGGAGCACACCATGAAGATGCTGCAAGAGCCTCGCGTGAGCGCACTGGGCTTGCCGACAGGAGTTTATTTTCAGCTGCGGTCAGAGGTTCTTTCGCTTTCCCCTTAAAAATAAAATGAGCTGCGGGCGAGCGGGTGGGTGGGCGCTCTCTTGTTGGAGCGCTCCAGCTGCACGGCGGCTCTCCAGCTTGGCGGGCTCCTCGTGCCCGCCACCAGCACCCACCAGCATCACCAGTGCCACCATGGGGCATGGGCAGGGCTGGGCATCCTAGTGACAGGCTTTCATCCCTGATACATACGGGGACTCCTGCGGCCTGCAGTTACACTCCTGCTGCTCTGGGTAATCTATGAAGTCCGGGGCGGGCAGACCCGAGAGGATCATCAAGGATTTGTTCCAGATGGTGAAGGTCGGACACACTGGTAGGATGAAGGAGACTTCGAAGGTGTGGAGGTGGAGGGAGTTGGCCGGGTCGTAGAAGGAGAGCGCGTTGTTGTCGTAATCCAGGAGGACGCCGAGGCGCTTCATCTGCGGGTGGACCTCCACCAGCATCTCCTTGTTGTTGTGCCTCACCACGAAGTTGTTGTTGCAGCGGGAGAAGACCCAGGACGAGGAGTTCTTCCCGATCCACTCGTTCTTGGGGGCTGACTTGTAAGCCACGCCGATGGCGTACCTGGAAGAGGGGAGAAGCTTCTCTTAGCGACCTCAGCGTGGGATTAAGCCCAATCCTGATGGCTGCTGGGACCAAATCCCTGCAGAGCCCCGTTCCAAGCAAGCCCCGCTGTGGCTGCTCCACGCAGCCTGGCCCACCAGGGATTAAGCAGAGCACCACGGGGACATCCCACCGCCACAGGGAAGTGGGAGACACGCTGCTGTTTCTCAAAGCTTAACAAACCCCAGTTGTGAGCGTGCTTTGTGTGAATGCATCTCTCAGCCTGGGGGTGGCTGGGAGGCTGATGTTGATGGCAGTGAGCATCAGGACCGGTTTCTAACCACGGGCTTGAGCCTCTCCCATGCTGAGAAAGGCAGGTCCTGCTCTGCCGTTGATCAGAGCATCCTTGCTGTGAGCCTCCCCAGGACACAGGGCTCCGGGCTGGCTCTGAGTCACTCAGTCAGCTCCCACCAGCACCGTTCCGCACCTGAGCGCATCCCTCCACAAAGCCCAAGTTCCTGTGGCATGTCTGAAAGTAATCTCCCCCTCTAAAGGGGCTGCAGTGTTGGGTCATCACTGCTGGGAGCAAGGAGCCGTAATGGGGCAGCGCTTCCGCGCACGCACCTCTGCTGAGGGCACGGGGGAGAAGGCAGCAGGCTGCTGGCAGTGAGGGGGGCTAAAGCAATCCGCACCCCTGCAGCCCTGGGGCTGCCTGCAGCCCGTGCTCTGGGCCGCGCGGCCCCAGCCCTGGCACCCAGCGATGCTCCCTGCCCGGCCGCACCGCGGTTCGTGGGGCCGCGTCTTCTGTGCGCAGAGACCCTGACGCCCTCAGACTGATGCTGGCCTTCAGCTGGGGAGAGCTGCGCAGGAAGAGGGAAGCGGTTCATCCCCAAACAGCCTCGGCCTGGGTTGTCTTTCATCAGCTGGGTGTTTTCAGGCTAGCGTGTGCAGGCTGGACACATCCCTGGCTGCTTGCACAGCATCGGGTCGCTCGTGTGGGAGCCTGCACCCAGAGATGCTGCCATTGATCTGAGCCCTGGCAGGCATTAGCGGGGTCAGCAGGTGAGGAGAACAAGGATGCAAAGCTTCGCCTTGCGGCTGACTGCATCTGACCCACTGGCTTCTGGCAGAGAGGAGAAGCTCAGAGACCTCTTGAAACCCTCAGCCACCTGGATTTAAGGTCTCAGCAATGACAACAGCAGCCACCTCTCTAACCATGAGCAACCCAGGCCTTTAACCGTAGTGCGTCCCACGCCATCTCTGGGGACATCCGAGGGCCGCCAGGAGAGGGAGGAAAGAGAAGGGCGCTGCCTAAATCGTCGAGGATCCCACCACCACCTCCCAGTAGTGGCAGCCGCTGTCGATGAAGACGTTGCCTGCTGCACCATAGCAGCCTGTCCCGCTGAACCTCTCGGGCGTGTGGCTCTTCTTCAAGGAGCTCTCATCCTTCTCCATCTGCAGCCCGTCATTGGAGATCTTCAACTTCTTGTGAGCCATCTTGGGGTCCAGCTTAAAAGGCTGACCTGTTAGAAGAGGACACACGGATTAGTATTTGTGTTTGTTACTGTCATTGTGCGGGCAGAACGTGGCAGGAAACATCTATCCCAGGCTCTTTGGACATCCTGCATGAGCCAAGGGTGCTATTGGAATAGCCACGGACACTAATTATGGATGCCCAGCAAGACGCTGAGGCACGTCCACGTGCCTTGCGCATCTATTGTCACTGGCTGATCTGCAAACCATCAGCCCTGGTCACGCTCCCGTGCCTCTGGTGCCTGCAGTAGTGTCCCCAGCCCTGGTGGAGGCAAGCAGCTGCTGCAAGGAAGCCACCACCCAGGGTGTCAGCACCGCTTGCAAGACAGGGGAGCAGGGACAAGAGAAGCATCTGCATCCTGAGCTTATTCCCCAGCCCAGGAATCACTCACCTTCCCAGACCAGACAGAGGGAAAGGAGGTGAAACTCAAAAATGGGGAGAGAAATAAGCCAACACATCCGGCTGGGATGTGCCATCCTGGCACTGGGGAACGCTGGGGGCCTCTTTACTGCACATTGCCCCATTCAAATGCCTCATTCCCTCATTAGAACAACTCCCTTTTGCCCTCTGTTAATGGGGTAAAATGTTGCGGTGGAGAGAGGAGGATGTTTCCAGATAATGGAAATGGCACTGAAGATGCCATCAAGCACCGCGAACCAAATCTGGGCAAGGCATGTAGCCTGCCTGAATCCCTTAACGGATCCATACTCTATTAGCAGTAATGAGAGTTATACGAGCACAGTGAAGGGAGAATAGACCCTTAAGTGCTGGTATAACAACACTGAATCACAGAAGAAGTACTGCAGCATCAAGTGTGTCCCCAAATCCCCATCAGCAGACGATGCAGCTTGCTCCCTGTGGCATGCAGGCTGCTATTACATTTTACAGGAAACATGCCCGAGGTTTCTCAGCACTTCTCTGCTGCCAAACACAATCTGGGATGCCTGGGGAAGACAGTTTGGGCAGAGCACGCCGAGGTGGAAGCAAATGAAAGGCGCCGGGTCCAGCCCGTGTTCAGCCGAGGCTGGAAGCAAGGGGCGAACATGGGGCCAGCCAGCGAGCGCACAGCCCAGGGCTTCCTGCTCGACCGACACAATGAAGTTGGATGGATTCTGCGGATCTTTAAGGCTGCATTGAAACACAGCCGCAATTCCCTTGTAAGGTTACCAGCCCACAAAAAGCCAAACAGACATGCACCCCCTGCCCTGCTCGCTTTGATCAAACCCTTCTGAAGCTGGCTCGCTGCGCCCAGGACGGGGAAGAGCTTTTGGTGCTGCCGAAACCTCCAACAACTTGTTCACGGGTAGAAAGAGCCTAACGCACCTCTTCGTTTTGGCAGTGCACAGGCAGTTTCGGTTTGCCTCTCTCCACAAGCAGATGCGTGACCGCACGTGCTGCGTAACGCAGGGACGGCAGGCATGGCATTCCATTGCACAGACGACTTAATTCTGGCGCTTTCCAAATCCCATCCTCTTGGCTTTGCAAATGCAACGCACGGCAGCGGGGACCTGGCCCTGTCACATCAGCATATAAATAGCATATAGAGCCCGGACAGGATTTCTAGAGGGATTCATCTAGTTTAGCACAGAGCAAAGCGAACAGGGCAGCTGCAGCAGAACACCTTCAACAACTGCAGCCACCTAAAACCATCGCTTGGTTACCTGCAGAGGGAAGGCACTGGCGGCAGACACCGCGGCACACAACCGGCCGCCCCCTCCTGCGTTTTTGGCTACAGAAACTGAGGCTTGAGAGGCGAAACACCCTGGCCAACACGACCAGCGAGGAGGCTATTTCAAAACCAGGTCTTAGGAAACACTGCAAACAGACAGCAGCGTGAGCCAAGGCAGTGTGGAGAGCTTTCTGTAACGGAGCTCATCTGCTTGGCTCCCTGACTGCTCCGGCGGCTCGTGTTTATTTTCGTCAGAGCCCCATTTGTGAGATAAACGAGTGGAGAGGCCTGAAAATAAAGCTGCAGATTGGGAGTGACCCTCTCCTCTAGCTATCTGAACATTTCGAGATCTGCCTTTTCCTGGCGGTAATGTGAAGAGACAAGCTCGGAGGAAGGGAGGTATAAAAGCAGCCGGCTGCAGCGGGAGAGAGACGGTCGCGTCCTTTTGGTGAAGCTGGCCCCTCTCTAAGGTCCGCGTGAACAACGGGCGACCAGCCCTCACTGCCCGGTGGTGCTGGCATATCCAGGCCCAAGGGCTCGAGGACAATCTGCAGCCAGCGAGCGGCGAGAGGTGGAAGTCCTGGCTGGCCTTGGGCGCGCGGGACCAAAGACAGGAGCGGGCAGACGTTGCCGCTAGGACGATGTTAAAGGTTAATCAAGTCTGCGATGCCGGGGCCAGGCAGAGCCTCCTGCCCAGCACGGACACTGCCCCTCCCCATCCTGGATGCAGAAAAGAGTATTTAGTTCTCCGTTCACCTAAGCAGTACTTGGCAAGAAAAGGGCCAGCAGCAGTGCCAGATTTTCTTTTCTCGATGCTTCATGGAAGGAATAAATGCTGGTGAAGCTCAGCAGGTCCTGCTGACTGTGCCAGCTGCAGTATGCTGAAAAAGCCGCGCAGAGGGATGGCCAGCATGGGGCTGTGTGCTGTTTTATGTGAGCTGCGGCTGGCTAAATGCTGCAGGAACAACCGCACCACGATGCCCAGAAGCCAGGGACAACCCCCGACGTCCAGCTGAATGGGTGTGGAGCAGCGAGCCTGCGCCATCGGGTGGGTTCGTGCAGAGGAGCCACAGCAAGCGCAAGGGGACGGGGATGAGGAAGGGGAGGAGGGACAGAGGTGACTGCTTTCAGCCGAAAGCATGCCGCAGAGACAAAGGACCCGGGGGAGAGGCACCCCCACGCTCAGGAAGCAATCTATGTGCTCACTGCAGGCGTGCACCCCGGTCTGCCCAGCAGAAGAGCAAACCGAGCCAGAGTTACGGGCTGTGCCAGCCTGCCTGCTTTTCTTGTCTTCCCCTTTGCCCACAGGGAGCAGAGCCAGCAACGTCCCCGCTCTGGCCAGCCGCCTAAGATGCCACCAGCACTGAAGTACGCAGGTACAGAAGCTGGCTGTGAGCCTCTAGCTGGACCATCCACCTGGTCCATCAGCCCTCTGCCAGCAGCTCTGCAGCCAGATGAAGAAGGCAGGGGAGCACAGGACCCCCGGCAGAGCGAGCTGGAAAGCAGCGATTATTGTCCTCCCATCACCTCGAGGAAGCGAAGCTGTGGTGTCGAGTTGTTGAGTTGCGGGAAAGCAACAAACCCATCCAGGCCTATGAATCTTCCAACAGACTCCCCACCGAACAGCCTGCTTTGGGACCGCATGCATCACCCTGCTCCTCAGAAAGCGTCAGCACGAACACGTTCCTGCTGCTAAGAGCAGAGCTGCTCGTGCTGCGGCAAACCCACCCCTCCGGATGAGGGACGTGGACGTAAACAGCACCCAGGAGGTCTCACCAAGAGATGCACAGATCAGGAAGAGATGGAAACATGAGGAAGACCAGCCCACAACGGTCAAGGCAAAGACCATGAAAAGCACCTTCCATGCACTTTATTTATTACCATCACTTGTACCACCCCTGTACTCTGGCACTTTTGGACACTTGCTAATAAATGCGACCTGCTCAAGCCCAGCCTCAGCAAAGGAAGGTTTCTTTCTGTCACTAGACAAGAATTATTTTCCCCAGCTCTTTTGCTCAGGCAGCTCGGGAACACGAATTTAGAGCCAGCACTGATGCTGTGGAAATCAATATGTGTCCTGACACTGACCTTCTGGCGGTCAAGGCATCTCTCCAAACATCACTTCAGGAGCAGAAAGAGGGCTGTGAAATATGCTAATTGGCCCCTCTCCTCGTTGAGCTGCTGACACTTCCGCGAAGGTTACAGCACTTGGAAAGTGTGTGCTGTCTTCTAATTGCCCGCTTGAAAAGGAGAAAAACATGTTGCCACATGAAGACAAATGCAGGCGGGAGCAACAGGTAGCAAGGAAGTGCCGTGGGTGCGGCACAAGGGGCAGCACCTTCATCCAGCAACACGTGCGCGCCCGTGGTGAGCAGCAAACACCCCCGAGGAGCCTCGCACACCAGGGCTGGCCAGGGAAAGAAGACCGTATAAATATACGTAACTAAGTCAGAAATTCAGAAGTTTCCCCAAGTACCTTTCGTGGGCAGCGCTCCCACGCTCCCTTGCTCGTTTGCACTGTGGCAGTCACTAATTAAGCTAGTTTTCCAGGGGAAGCTCGTTGTATTCACTGCGCAGCTTGGGTGCTGGGTGAGATGTGAGCCACTCAGCAGCATCCCATTCGTGGCTCTCTGTTGGCAGCTCTGGGCGAGGGACCACAATTCATCCCGGATGGGGTTTTCTCCAGCGCCCATTGCTGCAGGGCCTCACCCACACTGAGTGATGAAATTTCCGTGCCCCCGCTGCCATGCTGGCTATAATCATCTGCAATTCACAGGGGATTAAAATAATCCCCGCTGATTTCACGTACAAAATCCCAGGGCATGACTTGTGCAGGATGCTCAGCGTTACGCAGCATCCTGTGTACCTGAGGTTCAGCTTGCAGGAAGGGGAGACCCCCTCCTCGGTGCCCCCCACCCCATGGGCATCAGGCAGGACAAAATGGCCACGAGAGGGGGCAGCTTCCTGCCCAAATCCCCGCAGTCCCCTTTTCTCGCATCTCCCCATCCCAGATGGGCTCTGTTCCTCTCTGCTCCCTTGGTGGGCAGGGACATCACAGGGCTGCAGGACGGGGACCAGTGGGACAGGCGGGGAGGCACCAGGCACAACCCCAGAAAAAGCCCACTGAGGTCAGGCTACTGGCCGTCACTCATAAATTTGCCTGAACATGGCCAGCGAGCCCTCTTCGCATGCAGAGTCCTTCCCTGCTGCCAAAATCACAAGCCTCTGCTCCAAAAAAAAAAAAAAAAATCAAAAGTTCAAGCTTTTGAGTGCATAAAACCAGAGAGCAACAGAGGAAGTCGAAAGGCAAGACGAGCGGTGGGGCTGGCCATCAGCAGCCCAAAGAGCAGTGGAGAGGATCACACCTCCATCGCCCGAGCTGGAGACACTGGGATTGTTCCCACGGCCACTCGCTCCCAAGAAAGGAGCTCCTCAAAGCTACGATAATACAGAATAATTTGTGTAGCGCTTCAGGCGATGCCTGCTCTAGATTTTAAAAATGCAGGAAGCTGCTGCAGACACATCCAAGCAACAAGGGGAGTTCAAAACCCGATTGGGCACTTATTTAATCTACTAAATCGGGTTCAGCTGTGAAGCCGAGCACTCAGTAGTGAGCCCGTACCTCCAATGACTGACACTCGGTTAAAAAATCACAAGAGCAAGCCCTGTCCCCAGGGAGCTGCTGAAGCAAAGCGCCTTCGCTCCCCTCTGCACTGCTGTGTCACATCATCGCTCTTGGCTTGTCAAGTCCCCAATTTCTTATTTCCAGAGCGAGCACCTTTCAAAGCACAAGAAAGCTCTTAAAAACAGCAGCCGCAGGAGGGATGCATTTTTAATAAACAAGGCAGAACTGGGTTGGAGTCTGCGTCTCGGCAGCTCCCCTCCATCCCCACTAACGCACCGACGCCACTTAATTTCATTTTGTTTAAAGTTGCGCAGGTTTTGCAAAGAAAATGAGGAGGCGGAGGCAATAAATCATTTTGAAAGCCTGCTCAAGGCAGGCGTGCTTGCAGTGTCAGAGAAGGAAACCCGAAGGAGCACCGTGCTCACTGGTGCCAGGAGGGTTTCTGATTGAGCATCATGAAGACGCAGCCACGGAGCAGGCAGATTTGGGCAAAAACCCAGAGAGCCAACTTATTTGCTTCTTCTGATGTCTCACATCCATACATCATCCCGCAAACACACAGCCCTCTGATCTGAAGCGACCAGAAAGTCGGACCTCCACGAGCCCCAAAACCCCGGCTGCCCCAGGGACCTGCAAGGATGGGAGCGGAGAGCCGACGGGCACGGCGCGGGCTGACAGCAGACCGACCCTGCCCACGGCCCGGAGGAAAGTCCCACCGGGGAAGAGGGATGACTCTGGGGTCTCCATCACGCTGGAGACGACTGCGGCCTCAGCCATACCCCTGGGACTGCTGAAGGTGCTCCTCCACCTCCCACCCAACGCAGGGAAGCACCCGGGGCACGTACTGTTCGTCTTCAGCCTGGCGGGTTCGCTGTTTCGGCTGCCTGCCTGGTTTATGGCCTTGACGAGGAAGATGTAGCGGGTGCCGCTCTGGAGCCCGTGGACGGTGTAGTGGTTCTGTTTGATGTTGGGGACGATCATCCAGCTGTCCACGGAGTTGTAGAGACCTGTGGTATGGGACAGGGGAAAAGGTTTATTCACAGCAAAGAACTCTTTCTGGAAATGGAAAGGAATTAGGAGCCCAGACACCCTGGAGGCCCTAAAGCTGCAGAGGTGTGTGCTGCAGCACGTACCACAGATGCAGTGCTGGCAAGGGAGGGATGACACGGTGCTACAGGAAAGGAGACAAGCACTACACGGTGCCACAGATGCCATTACTGCCACCGGCACGGTTGGGGCGAGGACAGCCTGCAGAGAGAAAAGGATGCTGCGGGTTTCAGAGCAAAACCCGTGCTGACACCAAGGGGCCGGGGGCAGTGAGCACCCAGTAGCATCTACTGCAGCCCACAGCAGCCCTGGGCTACCAGAAAGCAGCTTCGGGGCAGATACTGCAACACAGGAGCATTGCTTTCAGCAAAAAGAAGAACAGCGAGGAAGCTCAGATGTAGTAGCTGGGGGCTTCTTGGATCCAGCAGGTCTGGGGGCGAAGCGTGAGACGATACGTGAGGAGTGGGCTGCGAGTGAAGGGTGATGGAGGAGGGTTTCTAGCCTCCTATCGCCAGCGTATGCATGCACAGCTGTGTGTCAGGAGCCTGGAAAATGCTCCACACCTCCTCTTTTTAGGCTCCATAGGGGCAGCAGGCCCATGCCCGCGGGGGGCGGGTGATTGCTTATCCCCCGTGGCTCGCTCAGTCAGAGGACAAGGGCAGGTTGTAGTCATTGTCAGCACGGATCTGGTCTGAAATACGTGTGGAAGTTGCCTAGGGGAGCAGAGCAATGCCACTCGAAGTAGAAAATAAAATAGATATGATATTGACTGCATCCTACATGCAGAGCTGCTTTCATCGCAGCGCACGCTGTACAGCCAAGCAGTGGTAGGTGTTATCTCCCTGCAGACAAGGGCCACCTTTGGATCCCTCATCAGAAAGGACAGGGTGGCTGAGAGATGACAGTCTGGGAGTGATCTGGCCTCCAAGGCAGGTTTCCTTCTCAAAACTATCAAGAAGGGGTTGGCCTTAAAGACTGAGGGCTTCTATCCTTGCCAAAGCTTTAAAAAGTCCTTTTTATTGCAGCTTTCGTCATCCATAAAAATGCCTGACTCCTGCCGAGCTCTTGGCTTTAAAGGCAGCATAAAGGGGATGGTTTCCACAGGCCAACTGTGTGCTCTGTGAAAAGGTATTTCCTTCATGGGAAGCCTCCTGGTGCTCCTGCTAGGTGTGCCCAGCGCACTATTTTTGGTGTCTCTTCATGCACGAGTTCAGCCAGGACTCAAACGCTTTCATCACCCAGTCCTGAACACGTTATTGCAAGTGACAATATATTATTCATTTTCTCCTCTGAGGTGTTAACTGAGGTTTTCTTTCCTCCTTCTACGAAGGGCTAGCAAAGGCACCTAGGAAGCCGCTCCTGACGTCTGCCCCTTTGGGCTTTCCTCCAGAGCTGCCCTTGCTGTTCTCCAGCACGGCTGCTTGCACAGCCCTCGCCTTATTACTGCCTCTGCCGAGACCCACGCAGCCCCAGGGGCGGGCAGCTGGCTAAGGTTGCTCAGCCGCTCCCTCCCTGGAGACGGTCAGTGCTCAGCCGAGCCCTGAGCTACCCGAGCTAGCTCTGAGTCAGCCCTGCTCTATGCAAAGAGCTGGTGCAAAGACCTCCAGCTGCCCCTCACCACCTAAACAACTCAGCGTGGTCCACACTTCTTCCTCGGGTGGCAGGTCTGAAGGAGATGGAGGCTGGTGACCACCTGAGGACACAGCCAAAACGGTCACTGAGCTCTCCAGCGCTGTGAGACAGGGTGCTGTGGCTGGGGGAGGACGGGAGAGCTGGGCAGGGGACATTCTAGGTGCTGTAGGACCGGGTAACCACAGCTGACTTCTGCCCAAGAGGAAATAAATCATCTTGTTTTCCGAAAGGAGAGCAGAGGCTGCCGGCCGAGGCTGGGGATGCAGCTTTTATTGGAAGCTCTGGAAGTCTCCAGCAGTAACTTTCTCTGGCAGCTTCCTGCATATTTTACAGTGCACTCAACAGCCTTCCTGTGCCGTGACACGGCACCGCCGGCGCTGATGTCTTCCCGATTGGTGAGACAAGCTAACAGCGGCACAAAAGTCCACTCCAAAGCATTTTGCCAGCATTTCCTACAGCACTGAGCACTACGAAGTAAAACCAGGAACAAAGCGTCAGTACAAGAGCCATGCTGTCGGGATGCTGTGCTCTTCTGAAGCACTATTTCAGGACAAACTGGAAGATACACTTGCATTCTTCCATTAAAGTGTCCATGCAACCCCCCCTCAAATTTTAGGAAAAAGGCAGCACTACAAGAAATCGTAATGTGTGCATACTTCTGACACCTTGAGGACTCACGGGCACCCAGAGGAATAAACCCCTGCTCCTGAGACTGGCAAAGAGTCCCTGGCTTTCTGACCGAGCGGCTCTTCTCCGACTAATTGTACCTCCATGGAAACCCATATTACTTGCTTTCCTCTGAGTACAACCAAGCCAGGCTTTTTTTCGTTTGTTTGTTTAATAAGCCTTCCTGACAATGAACGATGAGGAAGACTAAATGGAGACTGCAGATGTGACACGCCTGTCCTTGGGGGCTTGTGGGGGGTCACGGCTTCAAGCCCTGGCTTTTCCAACACGCAGTTCACCACCTCTCCCTAATGACAATCACTGGTGCTAAAAGGTGAGAGTGGGTCTGTTTTGATCATTTTAGATGTTGGATGGGAGGAAATTAGATATTCAACCTATTTGTTAAGATTTAGCCCCCAGGCAATTTCTGGTGTGCTCTATCTTCCAGCCTTCAGCTGATTCAGGGTGCCCGGTGGCTTCTGCCCGGCTGATGTTCGAGCCAAACTCCAGCCCCACTGCTGGTGCAGAGCTCTGAGCTGGTGGGTATGACCTCTCGAAGCGTCGGCGCGGCTGCCAGCTGTGCCCTGCCAGCTGTGCCCTGCCCTCCCGCATGGACGGGAGCTCAGCATCCCCAGGACTGCAATGCCCCAGCTGTTTGGTTTTGGGTAGGGGCTGCACCCCTGCACCCATCCAACTGAGGGCGTTTACGCAGCGCGCGGCGACTTACTGATGAAGTTGGCTTGGCCGGTGAAGATGGTGTACTGGAGCTCGTAGGAGCTGACGCTGAACTCGTCCTCTGAGATCCAGTGGACCGTGATGGTGTCGTGGGAGGCCGTGCAGAGCTCCTCGCGGACAGACGGCGGGTTTGGCGCTGCGGGGGATCACAGGTAATGTATTTCAGTAAGTTTGTGTTTTCTCGTCTTAAAATGCATGGACTTTTTTCTTCCTAGAGAGACGGGCTCATGCAGGGAGCAGTCTCTCAGTGCGCAAACAACCGTCTCATTTTACGCGACGCTGAGTAACAATGTGCTTGCTTCTCCACAGCTTTCAGCCCTCCCCTGGCTTTCCAGCCCCTGGCACAGTATAACAACCAGTTAATTCACCAGTGCCTCCCTGGGTGTCCCCATGCCCACCCTGATGGGCGTCAGCCTCCTCCCTCGGGCGCAGACACCTTTCTGAACTGCTGCAAACAGGGCTCCAGGGCAAACAGGAGGATGGGGACATGTCGCTACCCTGGGGACAGCATAGTGGCCTCTGCTCTGCAGTGGCCAACCATTTACCGGTGACAATGAGTGGTAGCCTAGTTTGCTCTAAAATACGCCTCCCAGCCCTCGGTGGGGTGCAAGAAGCAGGGCTGGGGGGAAGGAGCAGGGCGCGGGCGGTGGGAGCGCGCCCGCACACTCACCGGTGAGATAATCCAGCCCCTCCAGCAGCTTCTTCTCTCTGGAAAAATCCAATGCGAAGTTTTCAAAGGCGTCATTAAAATTGATATCTGGTATCAGAACTTGAGAGGATGCAGTTGCCATGGCGACCCTGAAAGGAAAGAAGAGCCCATCCAGCCGCATCAGGGTGCGCTCCGCGCAGCGGCGAGATGGGCGGCGGAAGGGGTGCGAGCAGCCCCGCGGTGACACGGGGTGCCATCGGGGAACCGGCGGCACCAGCCAACCGCCGCTCCCCTGGGGGCTGGCAGGGGCCAGGCACAGAGGTGGGGGGCTCCGTCCCTGGGGGTCCCAGCCCCGGCGCCCTGGGCTGGTTCCCACCACGTGGGTGTTTCCACCAGTGTTCCCCCCGGGGAGCGACGTCGGATGTTCAGCATCATTAGGACGTGCCACGCAGCTCCTGTCCTGCCACCCATCACCAGCCTTTATTTGAGGGCAGCATGCAGGGGGGATGATGGGGTGCCCTTGTGTCTGTGGTCAGGGGACAGCTCGCTGTGGCGGGGCCACCAACTTCCCAGGCAGCGAACCAGCTGCCACCCAGCGAGCCCACCTCTCAGCCACGTTCCTGGCGGTCTGCAGGAACCGCGCGTGGTCGTTCTCCTTCAGGATGTGCTCCGCCTGGTTGATGAGGACCGTTGAGCGCTCGAGGCACTGCCGGCAGTTGGCGACCTGCTGGGCCAGCTTCCTCAGCTTCATCACCTGCGGTGGGAGCAGAGGGAGGCAAAGATGCTCAGGGAGCAGCACGCAGAGAGGGTCTGCCCACAGCCTGGGAGCTGGGAGCATCTACAGAAAGGTCCGGCTGCTTTTCTGGGGGGGTGGGAGAGTGTTTGCAGCTGCAAGCACTTTGCAATTAAAGGTGAGGGGCTGCAGTAGGAGGGGACAGGAGGGTTGTCCACAGCACAGGGGAACAGGAGCTGGAAAACCAGTCCAGGCACCCCAAAACAGGGCACAGCGGGCTCTGCTCCATCCCCACAAGCATCCCACGAGTCCTGCACAGCACTAACCCGGCTGGGGACCTCCGACTCTTTGGTCCCCTTCCCACGGGGCTCCTCAGAGGGTATCTACTGATGGCTTAAAACAGCACTGAACAAGCCATAAAGCAAAGACAACAGGCTTCATGGGACCCCTTCTCTCTCCTGCAAAGTACCAGCGCTCAGGGGAGCAAAGAAACCAGAAGAAACATCGTTTCTTAGGAGAAATCTCCATGGGGAAAAACTCAGGTGAAAGCCCCTTAGAAACTCCTACCGCCTCCATGCGGTGAGGACCAAGCCGAAGGAACAAACCCCAGGTCATCCCTGGCGCTGCTCATGGATTGCAATGGTCATGTTTCTGTAGGGTCTACTGAATTAGAGCATACAGCTCCAACAACAAAATAATCACAAGATTTAGCCCCTTTCTTTCAGAAGAAAGGAGGTGGATCAGCACACTGGGAACTGCACCGACAGCCAAGCTGGAAGTAACTCTCTACCTGGAAAAGCATCTTGCTAGGGGCAACAAGGCACTTGCTAATGAAACACAAATTCCCACTGCCCTGTTCCTGCGTGCGTCTGCAGCGAAGACACCCAGGGCAAGTTTCAGAAGCTGGGAATATCTGAAACAGCAGACCCTGAAATAATGAACCCCACTCCACATCTCTGCCCTGTACTCTTCTGAGCCACTCGAGACTCTCCTGAAAGGCACTGCGCATTAAAATAAAACCAACAGTCCTCCAGAACGGCACCAACCGGCGAGACACCATTTCCCCTTGCTTATTTAGCAGACGCTTCCAGCCGAGCAGGGTACCGGACTCGTCCTGCCAGAATGCCACGGCAGAGCTCCGTCCCCACCTTCTCTGCCCCACGCGACCACCTGCAGCACTCCCACCCACCTCCCAAGGGCGCAGCAGGTGCGACGCGCTGCTCACCCGCACGTGTCTCATCCCGAGATTAATTCCTGCTTTCCTTTTGTTTTTTTTAAACGAGAGTGGGGCATTTTGCAGCCCTCGTGAAGCCACCGTGACAGCGGCTCCCAAAGCTGCCGGCTCGGCAGCTCCTTGCCCCCCCCGCGACGTGCTGTCAATCCGCACCCGCTGTGCCCGTGATTCGAAACAATCCGTCAAGAGGCAGAGCAGGAGCCCTGGGAGCTGACAGGAGCTGCTGCAGCTGCTCTCCCAAGAGTCAGCGCTGTCACTGCATTCACAATTAAGCAGCCTGCTAATTCCCCGGCTGACACCGTGGCCCTGCTCCCCTTGCGGGGCGCTGGGCGAACGGGCATCCTTCCACCACCTCCCAGCTCCAGCACCACTGCAGGAGCTCAAAACAGACAGCACAAGGGTGAAAAGCTGGAAGATGAGCTCCGAGCTGCTGCAGCCGAGGAAAAGCTGTAACTTTGCATCCCCCTTTGCACCCAAGGGCTCCCGTTGCACCTTGAGACGCGGCCGATGGAGCCCCACGGGACCAGCGTGGCACGCAGCCGGCTGCCGGAGGAGGGACTTTGGGATCAACTCCCACGAGGTGAGGACACCTGGGCGTCCTGCAGCCAGTGCCACGAGCTCTGCTATGGCACCCAGGATTAGGCATCCCTTGGGATGTGCCTGCTGCATTGCCGCTACAGGAGAGGACATCTGCCTCCTCTTCCTTCTCCCAGGCTTCTGGAGCTTCTGAATCACAGCAATGGCAAATACAGCATGAATTCACAAACAGTCCTGCCACAAGCTGCCACGCGCCCGGCTGTGGTCTTGCTGCCAAACTTTGCTTCTCTCTCCACATCCCTGCACCCCAGGCTGTGTTTAAAGCTAGCTCAGGTGGGACACCCACCACCAGCAGGACTTTCAAGGTGAGAGCCCTCCTGACTTGCGCATGGCCATTCAGAGCCAGGAGGCAGCATCTTTCTGTCCCACGGGGCTTGAGGTCGTGCACGACATCCACAGTGGCGAGAGGAAGGCTGCCGAACCAAGCCATCCTGCTCTGCACCCCCACAAGAGCATCCCGCGGAGATGTGCCCCATCCCATCAGCATCTCACCAGGGCGAGGGGAAGCCATGCAGCGAGGAGAGGAGTTGGCTGGCTTGTTTGATAAAACAGGGATGAATAAAGCCAGCGGTACAGCATCTAAATGACAGCGTGGCTCGCTCCATAGCCATTTGCCTCTCGCGCCTTTCTTGCTTCCTGGTGCACCAGAGCATAGCTTTGGGCAAGATTACGTGCAAGCAGCAGGATGTCAGGGTGAGAGGGGACAGAAGAAGGGAAACAAGGGTCAGACAAGTGGCCCAGACCTGACAACGAAAGCACCACCTAAAGACACGCCTGAAGTGCGTGAATGAATGGCACAACAAGCTGGGCTGGAGCTAAGAAGTCGCCTCACCGGGCAGTGACAGCTCAGACCAAGGAGACCCACGTGTACCCCCAGAACGCTCCATCCCTGTTATATGTGATCTCTCCGAACGTGAATAACCAGCGCTAGGGAGAGGCCAAGGCAACGAAGGACACGTCCACCCAGAGCAATGGCTCTGCAGGGGACCCTTGGGCTGGTGGGGAGCCCTGTGCCCCCCCCAGCACCAAGACTGGGGAGCTGATGCCCCAGCGATGCTCCTGGGGCCGTGGGGAGGGCAGGGAGCTGCATGTCCCAGCAAGCCGTGCCTCACCCGGCGGCACGTCGTGGGGAGAAGCGCTCGGCTCGGCTAGCAGCAGGCGGGCACAGCTCCAAATGGCTATTTGCACAAGGAAGGGAGGCTCCTGCTGGGGCTTAATGTGCTGATGGATGGCTCATTTTAAGACCAGCCTCATCAGAAAGAAAAAAATATCCGAAGGAGAATAAGGAAGAGAAATGAAAAGGCATGTTTCAAGAGAGGACGAAGTGAGCACAGCCAGGAGAGCCCCTGCCCTTGCTACGATGGTGTGCCTGGGTACCAGCTCCTTTCAGCCACATCCCAGCCATGGCCAGAGCCTGCAGGGCTAATCCCTGAGGATTCTCCCAGCCTCTTGGGTCTCTCCCACGCATCTCCACCACCTCGGTGCCATGTCGGCAAACTTCAGGCTGCTGCTCTGGTCCTTGCACGTTTCTCCTTGCCTTTTGGAGGTGGAGGAGCTCCATCACAGAGCTACCCAGGGACGGAGCAGCCAGTTCCCCCTGGGACCACATGCCATCACTATCTCCACTGCATCCCTACCAGCTCTCAGCCTCCCCAGGCATTCGGCCCGATGACATCTCCCCTGGCACCCATCCTTGGAGGCCTGCAAGTCCCACATGGTTGCAAAGGGTGTGGGGAGGCGAGAAGAGACCACGTGCCCTCGCTGTGCTCTGCTAAACAGGTGAGCATCGCAATGCTCTGCCTTCCCTGCATGCCCAGTGCTTTTTCTTCTATAAATGAGAGAGAGGGGGGCTTGTTTGCAGAGCAAGCAGCGACCCGTGCTGTTTGTCGTGCTGTCCATCAGGAAAAACAGCCCAGAAGTGAAAAACCAAACGGCAATTCCGCAGGAGCGCAATGCTTCTTGCTCCGCTGTCCGAGTGCTTTAAAGCAGCTGCAGTCTCCAGTGCTTCCTCCTTTCTGCTTTTTTTTCTGCTTTTTTTTTTTNTTTTTTTTGTCTTTTTTAATTCTCCGGTGGTTGCGGCTGGGGCTCCTCGGAAAGGCTGTTTAGAAACCGTTGCTTGTAGGTGTTACGCTGCTGAAAGTGATGGAGAAAACCCCTCTGCTCAACCATTCTCCAGATGTCTTGTATCCCCCATTGCTCCTGAGCAGCTCAGAGCAGAGACGCTCGGAGTCTTGCAGACATCTGAGGATCACAGCTGAGAAGCTCTCAGGGGCTGCAACCATGGTTGTGGCTTCCCCACGGTCAAGGAGCCCCTTGATGGTGCACAGCACGGTGCGGATGATGTCACATCTTGGAGGTGCCTCTCCCAAAGCCCTGCTGCTGCAAACCCAGCCCCTGAGCACCACTCACTGCCCTCCTGTCCTTGCTCCTGAGCAGCATCAATGAGGGGTTCCCCAAATGCTGGAATTTAAACATTCTAAAGATGCCCGACGTGCCCGGATCCTCTCCACCCACCCAGTTCCCCCCAGTGCCACCAGTGCCCTCCCACCATCCCCACATCCCCCTCCTGCAGGAGTGGTGCTGGAGTTGTAGCTACATGGGCTCCAGGCTGCTCGTCTGAATGTACAAGCAGCTGAGCTTTGCTTCTGCTGCTTTTTCTGGGCACGAGTCAGGGCCTCTCTGCTCCACCCAGAAGCCGAATCTGTAGGAAAAAACAGCTCTGAGACTCCCAGCTCTCTGCCAAGTGCGGCTGAAACTGGACAACGTGGTCAGAAGACATTAGGGGAGAGGGTGGGAAGTGAGAGGCAGACAGACAGATGGGCCAGCAGAAGGCACCGTTACATAAAATATGTTTCCTGAAGTGGCTGGGATAAAAGCGCACATTTTAAAGCTTCTGCTCCTGCAGAAGAGGGTCCGTGGTGTCCAAAAGTGACGCTGGCTGGCTCCTGCACATACGCACATGGCGTGACCTGCTCCCAAACCTTTGTCTGCAGAAAAACCTGCATTTGGGGCGGTGATGCTCCCAGCAGGATGAGCTCCCTGGCTGCAATTGGTGCTGCAGTGGATGCGCAGAGCGGGAGCCTAAAACACGTTCAGGCTCAGTAAGGAGGGAAAACTTGCCTATGGCTACGATGCAGCGCAGGACTTGGATGGCCCCTCACTACTAATTCTACATTACTATATTAGCACTGTAGCGTTAGAAAAGCCCTGAGGAAGCTGCCTGGGCTCATACGAGCAGCTGTGCCAATTTATCGTGCCCATCGGCGTGACTGCCCTCCTCCGGCCACGCTTCTTCGAGCACATGCCTCGTCTGTGCTGCAAGAGCCCTGGGGACAGCAGCAGCGAGGACACCGGGACTCGCGCACCGCTTCGGGTGGCAGGGTGGCGAAGCTTACCTTCGTCTCCTTGATCTTGACGGCGATGACCTGCTTGCGCTGGCGGATGATCTCCATGAGCTCGTCGCACTCCTCCATCAGCTTGGCCTCGTGCATGGCCGTGTTCACCTGGGCAGGAAGAGCAAGGGCGCACGCCGTTAGCAGGGACGCGCTCGGGCTCTCCGCTCCCACCGCGAGGGATGACGCACGGGGGAGCTGGGGCACGTGCTGCAGGGCTGGGTCCTGCTGGGGTGCAGCACCCCGCCGTCACGGCGGCATCGCTTTCCGAAAAAGCTCGGGTGCCACGGGTGGCCGCGCCGTGCTGTAGCACTCATCAGCTGGGACAGAAACTGGGACGCCAGACCCCGAGCCCCTCTGATCGCCCCCCACCCCCAGCCTCCTGCATTGCAACTGCACCCACGAGCCCATCATTTGGGAGCAAACAAAGTCTGATGCCGACCGGGTGCCACCAACGCCTTCCTTACCCTTATTTTCAGACAATGCACAGTGCTTACGGTGCCTGGTGGTCTCAGGGTGCTCTTTGAGACCCCCTGCTTGAGAAAAGCCGCCTACAAACAGCCATCTTCCAAAAGCAAAAAAGTACCAGATGCTGCTGGCAGCACCCACTGCTCTGAGAAGCCCAATTTCTTCATGGTACAAAGGTTTGGCAGGAGGCGTACCCACGCCATAATGCCTGTGTCTTGAAGCTTCCTCCAGCTCAAGGCAAATTTCTGAATGGATTTTGCTCTGGGCTCACCGCAGGGAGCCTGGTGGTGCTCAAACCCACGATCTCCTCCCCACAGCATCCCCTTCTAACCACTGTTCCCAGTGTGGGACACACGACTTCAGCTGGACCAGCACCCAGAGGACTAAAGGAGTGAGTATCAAACGGTGCTTTCATAATCATGACATGTTCCAGACTGCTGACGATATTCCTCCCTCCCTAACCTCATTCCCAGTATTTACGGCTCAGCGGTGAAGAAACAACCCACTATGTGTCATGACCGGTCCTTCTTCCCACCTTGCCTTCCAGACTGGCAGCACAGAGCGGAGGGACTCGAGCTGCAGGACGAGGACACCTCGTGTAGACCTGGTCACCTAAGCCAGCCCCAGCCAGCCCAGAAGACAGTCCGGGACTGATCTCCCCTAGTTTCTGCCATGTGGATGGTCAGCCAAGACAATCATTTTGCAGCTTGGCATCCACTGAAACATGACGATGGGGAGATCTCATCTGCTGTCCCATCCCCTGCTGATCAACAAGGTGCCCACCAGCAAGGCAAGGCACTGCCTGCAGGCTGCACGGATCTTCAAGAGCATAAAGCCAACAGCTGGAGAACTGCCCTGGCCATGTCCAAGCTCAGCTAGGAACTCCAAGAAGGGTCTTCTCCCCCTCTGCTTTCCTTCTCCACCTGCAGCAGCGGCGGTATGACCTCCTCCTTGTGGCTTAATTCCAAGCAAAGCAGCAAGGAAAAGGAAAGAAAGCCTCAACGTTCCCCTATTTTTCTGTATGTGCCGCCTGGAAGCCCAGCAGCGGTTGGAGCATGATGCTGCTGTGCACGAGGGCAACCTGGGTGCCCTTGGACCTCTGCCTGTCCCCTGGCAAAGGACTATGAACACGCTCCTGAGCTGGGTTTGCTCCCTTCTGTTTCTGCATTTGCGTCCCAAGGACAAATCCACGCGTCCATCCACACCCGAAGGGCCACGAGGACAGGAGTGCTAAGCAGTTATTGTCCTGCTGGGTCGCTTCCCACAGAGGTACAACCACCGGTCTCCACGCTAACCACAGCTTCGGTGGCAGGAGTCTCTTGCACAGACTGGGGCTTTGCCACCCTGCAGCCGCCAAGAAAACCCCATTACATCAGTGCTCGTGCAAAATGCCCATGTACAGCAGTGGTGGCTCCCGTACCGGGTATCGCAAAGGCGCATCGAGCGCCTCGAAGGGTCACTTGCAGGTGGGGACAAGGCTCTGCATCCACAATAGCAGTGCCACGAGGAGAGTGAAACAAGACCCATGCAAAGGTGCTGGGATGAGCAAATATCTAACATCCTTGTAAGCACGGAGCCTCCCAGGCTCAGCGTGCTTTTGGGGGAAGCAGCAAGGAGACACTCCAGCTCTTCGGTCATGAAGGGACGGACGCTGCAAACAGCAGAGGCCAGCAGATGTGGCTCCTCTACTTGGTTTGGACTTGTGTGATCGATTCTGGAGCTTTGCTCTGGAAGATGTTCATCAGGATGGCCTAGAAGGGACCTCTAGGAGGGACCAGTAGACCCTCATCCTTCCCGGCTCCAGAGCCATGGTCCCCAGCCGAGACGGGGAGAAGGACAACGAGAGAGGAAGGCAGCAGGATGCAGTGGTGGGAGATGCGTTGATGACTTCTTTCTTCACAGATCTCCTGAGGCCGCCGGTCCTTCTGTGTGGACATCACCGCTGTGGGTGCAGGAACTGCCTGTGCCATCCAAAGCACCCAGCAGGATACTGGTGGCCTTAGAGAGCAGAGCGTGGAGCGCACGCCACGCAAACAGAGGGGGTGACTGGTATGCCGGTAGCGGGGCTCTGGTCAGCGAGGGGGGACGTGGGGGTCTCGCAATGCCCCTCCATTGAGCAGAGGTGAGCACGGTATCGGGCCCAGGAGGCAGAAGGAAGCAGCGGCTTGTTTCTACGGAAAAGCTGCATGTGTCCTGCTTAATTCAGGCTAATTAATCCCTGCTGGACCCTCTCTTCAGGCTTCAAATACACAGACTTATAAAAAAAAAATCTGAAAGTAAGACAGGCAAAGAGTGCAGGGAAAGCACAGGCAAAGGTTTTACTCCTCTGTCTCTGGGAAACACCAGCCTCCTCCGGGGGGATGGACAGGGCAGCGGGCATACACTTCACAGACAGGGTATTAAGCCCTGTCACTTAAATTAAACAGTGTCCTGGAGGACAAAAATAGGTTTTCTTCATTTTGTACTATCAAAGCGATCTGAAACAGCGGAGAAGTCTGAAGCCAACCCAGAGCTAAACACATTTGATACAAGATCTTTTTTTAAACCTGGCCAGCACATTATGCAATGCCGAAGTGGGAGACAGCTGATGGTCTGCAAAGATAACTCCGCTGAGAAAAACAGTGGATAATCTTCAAAATCTGCTGTGAGGCAGTGGCGGGGGGTGGCAATCAAACCCAGGCTTCAGAGCCTGCAGCAATCTGTGCGGGCAGCAGGGAAGGCACCAGTGCAGTCAGAGATCGGCGTCCCCTGAACTTCCCAGGAGCACAGAATCAGGGCTGGGATTTCAGACCCACACAGAGCCGCCGTCCTCCCTCTACGGCCCTGACCTCCCTTCTGAGAGCCTCCCCTCGGCGGCACGGTCTCCCGAAGCTCAGCGGGGGACTTCTGCCGAGCCCGGGGCCTGGCGCAGCGCGCTGGGATCGCGGGCGTCTGCCCATCAAACAGCTCCAGCGCAACCCCCTGCCTGCATGAAGCGCGGAAGGGCAAAGATAGTTTCTACTTCGCACTTTAGCGTGCTCTCTCTAAAGCTGCCTCTGAAGGCCAGGGCCACATATTTAGTAAGGCTGAGAAATGTATTTCAACTGTTATTTTAGGCAGAATGACTGACAAAGCTGAAAACTCCTAAACAGTGTGGAAAACGACAGCCGGGAGGTCTGAAACAGAATCTACATGAAATACCAAATTGCTTTTAATTCATCAGAGGTCAGTCCATTCGGATGCTGTGGATGGATTCAGACACAAGGCTCTCAAAGATGCAAACGACCTTAAACTCAGAGCATGTCTCAGCTCCTTCCTCCACATGCACTGAGCTGCATCTGATGGTGATCCGCGGCTGCTGCCAGCGCTCACAGCACTGCTGGCACTCAGAGCAAAATGCCGATGCTGCCTGCAGGAAAGGCAGAGCCTCAGTCTCTAAGATGCAGATGGTGAAGAACAAAATGCAACTCCCTGTGCAAATGCTTTTTCTCCTGCTGGCTGTGCTATGGGGAAATTACTCCAGTTGGTGCACACAGCATCCCTGCATCTGCACATCCCTGCGTCCTCACATCCCCGTGTCCCTGCATCCCTGCATCTCCCTATCTCTGCAGCCCCTCATCCCTGCAGCCCCTCATTCCCGCATCCCTGCATCCCTGCTGGCTGCTTGGACGATGAGGCAGCTCCGGGAATGTGTGTGGGAAGCTGCAGGGCTGGCATCCCCCAGCCAGGGCCCGCTGGAGTTACTGAGGGCAAAGCAAATAACCATGTTTGCTCGAGCACTGGCAACCCCCCCCGAATCCACGTCAGGGATCCCTGCAGCAGACTGGTGTCTCTACTCCCCGGAAAGGTGCTGGTTCAAGCAACCACTGCTCAATTTAGCAACTGAAAAATCAATAGCCCATTGAAAGGAAATTAATTGCAACAGCCGCTCTCCATGTATCACTTCAGCAAACAAAGCTGCAAATTAATTTGCTATTAATTGATATATGCACCTTGAAACAACAGTAAGGTATTAGCTGCCTTCTTCCTCCTGAACGCTTTTCATGGGAGCGCATCGCTTCTGAACTGCGACTGCAGCCGTGGCCAAGGGCAGCGTCCGCCTGCTGGCACGGGCGCTCCCCGCGCCGAGCGCTTCCCTCGGAAATGCAAACAAAGGATGCCTGATTGCACCCCGTGAACACAAAGGGTTTTACAGATCAAGTGGTCAAAGCAGCAAGGTCGTCCAAGTCCCTTTCTTCAGCAGGATTAAAGGTGATCTCCTCTATTCCGCCAATGCTTTCCTGTAATCCCCTGTACAAAGCCCTTCCCACTTGCTGCTGGCTTTAGCCCGAACGCCGTTATTCCGCCACAGCAAGCCGGGCTTGGGCAGGAGAGATTGCAATCACTGTCTCTGACAGCAGGAAGGATGCAGAGAGGCAAACTGCGTATGTTTGGGAGGAGGAAGGAAAGCGAGGAAGAAGACTAGCCGCTGCAGACAGGGTGAGGTTCGACGAGGACAAAGCAGAGATGGGAGGATGGGCTGTCTGCAAGCACGTGGAGGGATGAGCAAAACAGCCCCTTCCCCGTGTCCAGCGTGGACTGGATGGGACAGAGAGCTACAGGCTTAAACTGCAGCGGGAAAACTTCGTGTTGGACTGTGGTGAAAGCCTCCTGGCACAGAGGAGAATGAGGTGCCAGAGGCTGCGGAAGAGGCAGCAACTCCATCGCGTGCTCTGGATGGTGGGACAGCCGTTGTCATCCCTTCCACTCCTCGTCTGGGACTCTCCGCTTCAACGTCCCCATCGTGGAGCATGTGAAAGGCTCAGAGAGGAGCAGGATGAGAGAGGCTCTGCCCCAGCTTGCAGCGAGTTACACAGCAAACTGGGGAGGCAGAGGCTGGAGGCAACGCCTGGATGTCTCCCTTTTACAGCAAAGGTCAGGAGAATGTGCTCGTGCTGGTGCTGACGGGAAAATGAAGGCTATGCTAAAGTGCTAAGCAGGAAGGAGGCTCAAATGAGTCACGATTCCACCAGCAGGCTCAGCCTCACCAGCTCTGCTTTGGGTGCCCCACCACCCAAAGGATCTTCTCCCCCACAGGGCTGAACACTCTTCCCAGGGACGGGAACGCCGGCTCCACGCCCTGGATGGGAGGGCTGCATCGCAAAGCGCCCGCCCCAGCCCAGCTGAGGACCGTCTCCTCACGCCCAGGTGCTCCCAGCATCGCTGCCCGTGCCTTGGCTCCTCGCTGAACTCCAGCTGCTTGGCTTCGCTCCTGGGACGGGGACCTGCTGCAGCCAAAAGCATCCCCCAGGTGAGAGCACACCCCGCAAGCAGCTGCGGGCTTCATACTGCATCCTCGCCAGCACCTGCAGAAACTTCAATTGCAGGAGCACGACTCCGTTCGGCCAGCCGGGAGGACGGACAGATGGACGGGTCCTGCTCTGCAGGCAGCTCCCTGCGGCCCACGCTTCCTTCGCACTGCAGACAAGGTCTTCTCAGCACTCAGCCCCCATCCGCCTCTGCAGGGTCCCAGCTGAGCTCCGGGGGGAAGAGGACCACACGGGACCCCAGAAGGATGCTACCAGAGGGGCAGCTGAGCGCAGAGCCGTGACTGCATGGCATCACCCCGGCATAAACCACAAGCACCCTCCTTCCTCCGTGCGCGAGCAGCCAGCAGGCCCTCCCTTCCCGAGCCCCCGCAGCCTGTCGGAACACAGCCTCTAGCCCGTAGACCTCCCCCCAGCCACACCACTGCCCCTGCTCCTTCACACCACACAGACCCCTGGAGAGTCCTCCGTCGTTTGGGACTGAGCTCTCCAAAGTGGTTCAGCCCTGGCAATGCCTCCCACCAACCCTCGCTGTCAGCCACCCGCACCCCTTCCAACCCCACACTTGGTCCTGATGCCTGGGAACGGAGACGGGAGCAATCCCGCGCATCCCGTCAGCTGGACTGGGAGCTCCCCAGTGCCCCCTCCTCATCCCCGCCCTGCTCCCCAGGCTGCTCTCACCAACCTCCACTTGCTGGCAGATCTGTATCAGCTTGGCCATCTGGTTTTCCAGTTCGCTGTTGCGTTTAACCAAGTTGGTGAGATTCGTCTCCAGGGTTTGCTGCGAGTCCAGAAAACCAGGAGGGGAGAGAGAGAAAAACAAAACAAAACAAAACACAACACAAGATGAGCAAAGCCAGAGGACTGTCACCAGCAAACCAGACCATTTGCCACCCAACATGCTGTCTGAGGGAGCAAAAATTTGGATAACTTTGGGCAAAGGCTCTTGCTGCCAAGCACTGCCGAGACCCAGCAGAGTTTGGCTGCTCCCTGCCAGCACGTCCAGCCTTTTTGTAAGGGTATAAAGAACTACTCTGCTTCGATTTCCAGCCAGGAAGTCTGCCTGCTAGGAGTGAATAGCTGCTGTTCTCCATTCCTGCTTTCCCTTCCTCATCCTCTGTTGGTGATGGAGATAAAAGGCAGGGAGAAGGCTGGGGTCCCTGCCCGCAGCCACGAGCTGCCTCCGTGCCCACCCCAGCTCCCCAGCCAGGCTGCGTTTTGCTCTGTGCTCGTGGGCTTGTGCAACGTTCAGGGAGGAAGATGCAAGCCAGTAGAGCGCAGAAGAAGAGCCTGCTTGAAAAGATCTTGATATCTGTGGACACACAGTGGACTGGCATTTTTTTGGTATCAATAATTTAAGTGACACCGCATTGCCATTAAAATACATGGTTTCGCTAAGAGAAAATGTTTTACAGCAAAGCGCTTGCTACCTGTTGCAACGCTTGTCGTGAAACCGATAGCCTATTAATATTTTAAACTCCAGGGCTGAGAGAGGATCCCTGCAGTGTTTTATTCATACTCAGCTAGAAAGCGCAGTCCAAGGCTTTCATCAAGGCTCCAGCAGACCCATAAACATCTGCACGCACGGATAATTTGGGGTCTAGCTAGCCAAGAGAACTTGAATCATAGTCATAAAGCACAGGCAAAGCACTAATTCCTGAAAACCACTGGCTCCTAAAATACTCAAAGCTCACTCGCAAGCCTGCGAATTGCTGGCCAATGGCTGGTAAAGCAGAACACAGAAACAGGCTTGAAAAACGCAGTGAAGCCCTGGGTGCCTTCATTAAGCTGAAAGCGCTTTGCACAACAATGCTGTATCGATAATGAAAAAGCCAGCTGCTAACAGCTCCTGCCACCGCCTTTCCTTATAGCTCAATATTATTAAACATAATCTCACTAAAGCACTGAACATTCAACTTGCTAATTATCTTCCTCATCACCGGCTCGGCTGCACTGAAGTCGCAGCTTTGAAATTGCGGCCGCGCCGCTTTCATGTTCCTGGGCTGCTGACAGAGGGCAGGAGGGGGAGGCAGCGACGAGCTCGAGGAGCACACTTTGAAGCACGAGTCCAAAACACGTCTGCAGCATCCCAAGTTTGCCAGGGGACAGCGTCACTCCCCCCCCCGACACGAACACACAGCATTCATCCGTTCATTAAGCGCACGCTGGTGTTGCAGGGATGCTGCAAGCGGTCAGCAGTGTTTGAGTGGTACTAGGGATGCTGTGAACGGAAGGCACCCGAGCACCTCTCTGGCTGCTCCCTGCCTCTGTGGGGCTTCCTTCGAGGGGCACACCTGGCTGCTGCTGCTGCTGCAAGCCTTTCTGCAGCATCTGAACGCAGAGATGCAACCATTTCCTTCTGCTCGCTTTGCTGAAAACAGGAAAATGTGCTAGGAGCTTTGATTATACCAGCTGGTTATTTTGTAGGTACACATAAACTACTGCAATTATGGGGTTTTTGTTAAATTGCATTATAGAATGCTCATAATTTCGTCAAATATCTACCTTCTGGTCTGAAATGCAGAATTTGATGCAGATGCAGATATTTGATTTCTCTACCATTGGAAGAAGTGAGAAAAAGAGAGATAAAAGGGGAACACCACCATGTCCTTGAGCCAAATCCATCGGCACTAAGCAAGAAGATGGGGCCGGGCAGCCTTTCCCAGCCCGAGCTGGCTGCAAGCACAGGGAGGACCACGCAAGAAGCAAACTCCTTCCCACAGCATTGAAAAAGCAGCAACGTGGCTGCACCCCATTTACCCGCAGGTCATGAGATGCAAAATAAATATACTGGGCTGAACAGCATGACACTGATGTGCAAGCAATGCCATTCACATTTTATTTAGCTATGCGCATGATGCACAACAACTTGTGCATTTCCCTTTTTCTCCAAATATCAAGCAAGCAGCTGAACTAAATACAGATTTCTCCATTTGTGGCTGCTGCACTGGAGCCTTGGGGGTGCAGGGTCGGATCCTGCGGGCACTGAGCATGCAGCTCTGCTCCACCAGTGGGAAGCCCTGGGCGAGGGGCAGGACGGTCTGGATTAAGGCTGGGGAAAGGCTGAGATGTGGAGTGCAAGGGTATGGGGGCTCCTACTGGGGGTCTGGGCTGCAGATCGCTTGCAGCCAGCCCGATTAATACTGGCAGAGAGAGGGCTCACCCCCAGACGAGCTCGGCCAGAAGGCACGGGAGGAACTAATCTGGACCTGCCTTGTGGCAGGGCTGGGTTTCCACATTTACCTTCATGCAAAGGCCGCCAAAACTGGGGAGTGTTTTCTCTGATTTATTTAGGCTTGCTGTTGTTGCTCTTGTTCATTTATAATTGCTTTCAATAGAGGACGCACGTCCCTGTCCCCTCCCTCCGCACACCGCAAACACGAAACACATGTGCGTGCACCAACGCGCACGCACGGAAGCCGGAGCAGATGGGAAACTCTTCCCCCGTGAGCTGGCACGGCTCTGGGGCCGCGGCAGGTCCAGAGCATGGGGACTGCAGCCACGGATGCTCCTGCCCCATCTCCCCTCCCCACGTGAGCACTGAGTACCAGGGCTGCCCGCTATTTATTGACTTCAGCGCTGGTAGCAACACATCTCTCTGATGCGATGCTTGTAACCAGCTCCCAGGCCCCTGCAAGAAAAAAAAATCAGGGGGAAAACATGATAAGCAATCCAGCTGCCTTCCTATGTTAAGAGAATTTCAGCAGACAAAAGGACAAGTGACAGAAAGACACGACTGAGCCCGCCGAGCGGCCCCGGCGCAGCTCCCGCGTTGTGACACTAATGCATTTTAAGTCGCTTTGCAGCAAAACATACTCAGTAAAAGCTGAAATAAAATGCCAGCTTTCAGTGCCTGCTATCACCCTAACCAGCAGTGCTGACCTAGAAAATGAAGCAATTTGTTCCGTCGGTATTTCTAATCGTGCTAAGGAGAGGCTGGAGACAGCTTGGCTGTCCCATCAAGCAGCGTCCCCCATCCCCAGCTGGGCGTCCTCAGCCTGTCCCCTTCACCCCACGCACACCAGAGCAAGACCTGGGGCTGGGTCCCGGTCTCAGTGCTGCAAATCCATCGTTCCAGCGGCCTTGCCCGCAGCTTGCACGGAGATAAAGTAGAGGAAAGTCTCAGCCCGGAGCGCAGAGGCGAAGCTTTGCTGGGCTGAGCAGGGAGGGGAGAGCCAGGGGAGGACAGATCCCAAACACGTGTCCTCCGTACAGGCTTTCAAAGCAGCCTGCATTAGCATATCCTTATCCAAAGTCTGCTGGGGAATTTAGATTTAGGAGAGAAAAAGACAAGAAGAAAAAAACCACAAGTAAACAGGGCTAACCGAATGCAAAAAAAATGCAGCTGTGCATTGAGCCATTGCCTAATTAGCACATATTGGATCAGTCTCGCTGGTGCTTTTCGAGCATCTTCTTTTGGCCAGGGCTCACCAGCACCGCTCTAACTCGTCCGAATACGGGCACTGACCCTTCTCCTGCCTCGCCGGCCGTGCCATGCCTCCCCGGGGAGCCCACCCCAGGTCCCAGCAGCTCCGGTGCCGCACGTGCCACGCTGAGGGACACGCGGTGGCAGGCAGCCCCGGGATGCTCCTGCCTGATTTCAAGCCCCCGTCACCTTACCAGTGCTGCCAAGGGCTTCTCTTGCCCTTCTCCTACAGGAGAAAAGCATTTCCAGCCAGGTTTCCCCAAACCCATCACCTAAGGAGACAGTACAGTGTGTTTTTTTTTTTCCCCTTCACATAATTGCTGTGGTTTTTACCGCTCTGGACGTCGGTGCTTCGGGTAATTTTCTCAGCAGCAACCCCAGGGCCTGGCTGCACATCAAGGCAGAAGCCTTCCCGAGAGCCCAAATTCACGCAGCCGGCTGGTGGCTCCCCGCCGGGCAGGCGCACACCGCCTGCCGAGGCAGCTGAACGGCAGCAGCATCCAAAGGGCCCTGACTCAGCCCTGCAGCCCGGAGGAAGGCGCTGAGCAGGGCAGGCAGGAGAGTCTTCTGCCTCCAGACGTGCTCACCCAAAAAGCAGCCCGTTTGCGACACGTCGCCCTTCCCATACCTACTGGAAAGGATAAGGGAAAGCTATCTGCCCTGACCGACACGGCTCTTCTGCCCAGCGTCCAGTGCAAGGCTGCGAGGAGCCCTCGGCTTACAGGAGATGAGCGCTCTCCAGAAGACTTGGCTCTCCTCTGCAAGAGCTGGTGCCTCCTTGCGGGTGCAAGGCTGCAGAAACCTCAGGCCGTGATCCCAGAGCACCGCAGATGCAATAGGTGCTGATGCTTCCCAGCCCTGTCTCCACATCCACTGTCCTACCGCGGAAGGAACCGAGGGGCGAGCCCGGAGAGCTCCACGTGCCCCGACCACCCTGCAGCTTCCCCTCAAGGCACCCAAGCCCCTGCAGATGCAGACGCCTGCACCTCTCTCTTGCACGCATCCATACGAGCCCGTTAGCACGGTGAATGAGCCGATGCCGAAGAGTTAACAACGAAGACACGAAGGCAGCAGCCACCCCGTGCATCTCATCCCTCCCGCTGCCCTGTCACCGGCCAGGACCACTCGGGACCCAGCAGTCACTAGGGGCTCCTTAATAAAGGAGCGGAGAAGGCTCCTCTGCAGCAGCAGAGACGTGGTAATGAGAACGGGCTTGTTTACCCGGCTCAGGAAATTCCTCTCCTCCCGTGGCTTCACATGAGCTCTGGGTTTTGGCAGGTCAGGAGGGGGAATGGAAACCGCGCAGTGAGTGCTCGCAAGGAGAATTATAGCAATCATGTTCGATTTACACAGACGTGGCCGGGGCAGCCTGAAAAGCCCACAGTTGGCGTGGAGAGGCACTTAAAACGAAAGGACGTGTCATATTCTTGCTCGCCCAGGTTCCTAAGGCTGTCAGCATTGCGTGAGAGGCTTCATTTGCACTTCTGAAGCCTTCCCGGCAGGGCAGACTCAGACCTCGCCGGTGAGAGCCTGGCACTGCAGCCTCTGCCCTGCGCCGCCGCCGGGAAGCCTGCTCTCTTCCAAGGGATTTGAGAACACCCGACGCTTTTTCCGTGACGCTTTCTGGAAACGCAGTGCACTTCTGCAAGCACGTTTCATCCTTCTGGCAAACCACTGCTGGAGAGAGGCAGTGGAAGCTCCTGGAAAAGAGACCTTAATGCTGAGACAACCCAGATACTGAGCTGCAAAGGCCTGCAGGCTCCAAAGCACCTCCTGGACCCGTCCCCTGACCTGTCGCAGCTCTGTCGTGTGCATTAGCAGCTGGGAACCAGGTGAGCTCTGCTGCCCAACCAGCTTTCCACAAACCACCAGGAAGGTCCATGGGCTGGTCATCACCACAGCTCCCAGTCCCATCTCCTGCCCCGTCTTCCTTCCTGCCCCATGGTGACCACCTGAAGCTTCACCTGCCGAGGGGACGGCAGCTCCCACACCATCCGGCCGCATAATCGCACCGCCACATCTTTACGAAGCCCACCGCGCTCCTCCTGCAGCTCAACCCTCTGACCACGGAGAACGGCCAGACTTCTGCGTGGTCTGACCGCCACAAGGTCTGCAACAGCTCCTGTCCAGCACCCCATCCCCACTGCACACCCATGGGGACATCGACAGCAGGATTTCAGCTTCTTCTGCCAGCACACACGTACACACACAGAGCTTTTGTTTTCTTCCTCTACTTTCTCTGCTAAAAAAATCAGATCAAAAAATGGCCATGGGCAAAACTCGCTTGTCAATGGGAGAGACCCAGGGGCTGCGCTCACTTCCTCCCAAAAACTCTCTTTGGCCCCATTTCCCCACAAACATGACAAAATGGTTCTGCTCCTGCAGAAAGGCAACCTGAGGAACCGGGTGGGGGATAGTTCTCCTAGCTGTCTGCACAGTTCCAAGGGGGAGAAAAAAAATCTCACGAAATAGTTTAATGTTGTCATTTCTCCAACACTGCTGATTAGTTGCAGACTCAGTCTGAAGCATCTTTTTGGCAAGTTTCGCTGTCTGGCTGCTTGGCGTGCGTCTCTAGGACTTACATTTCCCGTTTGCTCTTTCTGTCCCTGCGGTACTTAACAGAAACAGGGACTTTGCTTCCGAAATTATTCCTTCAGGCAAAGATCCTATAAGAGCCCTAACACCTGCAAGTGCTTGGCACGAGTCGTCCTCCTTACCGCGGAGAGATGAGGAATGGCTCCAGCGTTGAACCAGTGGTGATGGATAACCTCTGGCTGCTGGAGCTCGTCCGCACAAGCACGGAGCCCAAAGAACGAGCTGTTCCCTGGTGAGACACGTGGACCTGTTTTCCCAGGTAAAATGAGAAAAAGGCCAAGAAGGAGCCAGCTGATATCGCTCTCTGTTACGGGGTGACTGGACCTTCTCAAGCCACCATGGATCAAACGGTCTGAAGGCTCCAGCAGAAAGTCCTGAAGATGGCAACGCGTGGAGGGGGAAGAGACATCGTGGGGCAGCTCCTGCCGCAACGACCGATGCCCGTGGCTGCCCGATGGATGTGGCAGCACCACGGCACCTCTCCCCACCACCTGGCTGCCCAAGGCTGACCTCATGGGTGAGGTAATTACTGCCTGCTAGTCTGAGTGAAAGCAGACCTTGCCGGAGATCAGATCACCTGCGGTGCGTATTTTAATGCTACCTTGCTTCCACAGCCCGTCCTTGCTGCCGTGACGGGTAAGATAGGCAGAGGATGCACAGCGGCATTCGTCTGCCCAACTGTAGCTGCTTGTGCTGGTCACCCAATTCCCTCTACGCTCATCAGAAGAAACACTCAGAAGAAGTGGTTAATCTCCGAGGTTTGTAGCTGCAACAGAGCAGAGGAGCTATGCCCGAGCTTTTTCTCCTCTCTCCAGATGCACAGGTGGTCCTGCTGGGATGCTGCCACCGTGGAGGGTGACCTCTGCCAGATGGGGCTCGTTCCTGGCCACCCGAGCTCGGTGACGTGACAGACCTCCAAAAAGCTATGAATGAATTAAGAAATCAGAAGAACAAGAGTTACCGCAGACACCAAGAAGCCTGGATTTCCAAGCCACGTAGGAAGAAAGCAGCACCTGGGGACCAGGCTGGACGCAAAGCCTGGGGCAGCACCGAGCCGCCCTGCAGCAGTCATCCCAGGTGCCCCGCTGCCTCACGTCACACGGGGTGCTCCCAGGAGCATCCCTGCAGCGCCTGTGAGGAGCTGGCCCTGGCTGGAAAACCCACCCGTGCAGCCAGGACACACCGAGACTTCAGCTGTGGGGCAGCCAGAGTGGTCCTGGCACCCGCAGCAGCCTTGGAGATCCACGGTAAGGATCTGCCACCCATCCCTACAGCTCCCCTCCCCAGAGAGGGCAAAACAAGCACAGAGATGAGCCTGGCGGACGAGTCGTCCTCGAGCGCTTCATCCTCATCCTCAGCGAGGTCCTCAGCAAGGATACGTTCGAGGTTGGACCGCATCCCTTACCCTCATCCCACTGCCACTGCTTCCATCACCTTCCAGCCAAAACCATGCAGCTAGAAAAGGGAGCTAATGAGGCACTACAGGGCTCACTTGACGAATGCTTATCCAACTATACCGCAGAAATGCATATGCCTTATTTAGGTCCTTCTGTGTTTACATCCTTTAATCTTTTCAAAGCAATTCTTCTACTATTGGATATTATCACGGTTTGCTGTACCACTGCGGCACTGTTGAAAATTGTTTAAATATTTTATTAAATTCATCTTGACTGTGACAAGTCGGTTTTTATTCCTGAAGCCTTCTAACCATTATCTGGTTGTTTGAGCTGTCCTACTTAAATACTCCAAAAGATTTTACTCCCTGGTTCAGGCTGTGTGCTTTTCAACCTAAAAGGATGTGATTTTCAGACATCTTATTAAATTTGCTACATTTGAGGTAAAAATTCCCAAGCTATGGTGAGTCCTAAGCTTATTTGTTTACCTTTCACTACTTTTATTTATTCCTTTAAAAAGACAGAGCGGAAGGAAAAGATTTCCACTGCTCCAAGCAATGCCTATTTTCCAGAAGTTTTCCCCTAATGAGTAATTTCTCCCCGCTTTCTTCAAACCCAGTAGCAGGAGGTCTAGGGGGCCGTTTTCCGATGCTCTGTGCTAAGTACCACCAGCAGCTGCAGGTCCCAAGGGGAAGCAACCTCCCTGCCCTCCCCATCTCCGAGTGCTCACATGGATCCTTCAGCTCCTTCGGCCCTAATTCTAGGTGCCTTTTCGGGTCTCTGCCTCTCCCATGCATCCAAACGACCCTAGACCTGAGCACCTCTCCAGATCAATAGGCAGGATGCGGCCGCATCCTGAGGGCTGGTTCCCACAGGGTACCTCGTCTGTGCTGTACCTCTTCAGAAGAGCAGCCTTGAGCTCTGGCCAAGAGCCTATTTACATCTCAGGGAGGTGTTATCAGACCTGGACGAGCACAAGGGACTTCAAAACCTTTTGGAAGCTGCCTGTTTGTTTTTATTGAGGTTAGCAAAGTTCATCATCCTCTTGGGTCATCACGACAGAAAGCGCAGGCAGCCTCAGCAACGATGCTGAAAGCCCTCCATGCAAGGACAGCGCACTTGAGAAGAGAGTATAAGAGAAGGTTTGGCCAAATCAGATGTTTTCCACAGTTTGAAATGAATATTTTTTGTTTAATTTCTGTCCCATTCTAACAAGGGGAAGGGCGGGAATGACCTGACCAGATGTCAGCAGTTGTATTACAATCTCTGTGGCTGCACAAAGTGTTTGGGCTTCCCAAACTTTTAATGGTGAGAAGCAGAAAATGTTAATAAAAGACAAATCTTCCGATGGGAGACTTCAAAAAGGGGTTAAGCAAACGGTGCTGCAGAAGCACATCTCTCCACTGATGAGGAAGCACATCCGATGGATTGGCTTGGATGCAAGCATCTCCAGTGCATGCAACTCCAGGCTGGGAAGAGCAAACCCACCCCAACTGATTCAAACTTAGGAAAATTCAAGGCAGCGTCAAAGTTCTTCCTTCTTAAAAAGCCACAGTTAGGAAAACACCCCTGCAAAACGCTTCCCTTAGCAAAAAGGTGGGAACCATTAAACCAAGTGATTTACCACGTGCCCTCCCTGTTCCGGCTCCCCCCGACCTCCGGGCGCTGAAGCACGTGGCCACGGCACTCCAGCAACATCGTCTGTCTCCATCCCCCGCCCGCTCCTGCAGGTGATAAGATGACAAATCTGACGGCTTACTAGAAAACCAGCTTCATTTAGCTGGAAAAACAACAGCCCGATGAGTTTTCTTGATAACTCTCTGGAGGTTGCAAGGGAACAAGAATTTCACTTCTTGGAGTTTCTGCTGCAGGCCACTGCACAGGGGATGAGGATTTGTGTGCCAGCAGCAGCGCAGATTCCTGCCTGGGATACTCGGTATTTTAAAGACATCTGAGGTGGCCAAGTGCTTGGTGCACCACGTCCTAATAGCGCGCAACGGGTAGCGTAAAGGAACACGTCAGCAGGCCTGCACAGGCCGGGCGGATGCACTCCTCCGGACCCAGCCGGGCCGGCTGAACGTGCGCTCTCCACTTGCCAGCCTCAGCCCACAGCTGGCAGTTTATCAGCCCTGATAATCTGTCCAAAAAGTCATATGCGTGACAGTTGCCAACTCGGGACATGCCCAAACGTCCCTTGCTAGCTGATTAGAGACCCACAGTCCGAGCACCAGAGCTTTGCAGAGTTATTTCAGAGGTCTGCGAGACCTCGGTGGAGTGGAAGGCTTACCGGGTCCTGTCCCCAGAGAGCTGCACCAGCAGCATCCCATGAGCCAGAGGAGGGAGAAGCACACCCGACACCCAGGTCAAGGCGAGGGAGAAGTTACACACAACCCTTGGAAGGCAGAAACGCCAAAGGACAACAAATCACAGCCATAACGCAGACCAATGACCACAGACATAGAAAAAGGATTAGAAACCAGACCACACCGACCACTTGGAGGACCTCTTCTGAATGCAAATGAACAGCCAGAGGACAAAGCTAGCAACAACGCAGCTCAGCAGTAGATCAGACCATGAGTAGATCAGCCACTGTTCTACAGCTGAGGAAGGACTGTCAGGCATGAAGCAGGAGTGGCCTGCAGCTAGCAGTACCGTGCTACCATTGGCTTTGAAGCCAAAAGTGAACAAAGCTCCTTTCAAAGCATAAAAGGTAGAAAACACCGCTTCATCCCCATAAGTATGTATAGCCTCGTGGAAGAAACGACTGGTGGAATGAAGATGCATTCTTTGAAGGATGCGTATGAATACACGGTAGGCAAAGACAAAGAACGACATAAAAGTTGCCCTGCCAAAACAGTAAGGGCAGGTGGGTGGAAACCAGCTCCAGCTAACTCCTCACGGGTTCGCTAATGGTAGTGCAATTACGTTAGCTACTCTTGCTGCACATAATGGTACGGCTATGAAGAGCCCTTAAGAATATTCCTAAGGGTATGTGGGGATCTCATGCACTGATGGGGTTTCCAGGAAAAAAGCTTGACAAATACTGATCTGAGACACACAGAAAACATTCAGAATAGCAGGACACTACGTGCCACTGACAAAGTTCAAGCTCAGTTATTAAAGACAGAAGAGGACAAGCTAACTAAAAGAGAATCAACAAACATTTTTGCTGTTAAGGTCTCCTAAGGAAAAAAAAAAAACAAATACCATAAATATCTCTGAACACGAAACACTAAAATGAACTCGGACTATGAGGAAGAACAATGTGTGGACAATATCTAAGGAGGAAGCGCAGGAAGTCTACAAAGGGACAAACAGAGTAAGCGAAGTGGGCTCCCAGTGGCTGCAGCGGGCAGGAGACATGGGCAGGACAACACAAAAGGCCCAGGCTGAGCATCCGTCTGGAGCCTGCTCCTGGAAAGTTCAAATTGTAACATACCAAATGGAAAACATAACCATGATGGAAGGCATGGGAATTTTAACAGAAGACTGAGGAACCCCTAATATCAATTAGGAGGCCTACCCTGGGCCAGGCTCTCCTGGTGGAAGCTGAAGCTGAAGCTGCACCAGGAGCGTTTTGGTTTCCATAAACCATTTGGCTTCTTCCAAAGGAGTCGGATGCTTTGCTGGTAATTTCCTGAGCTGCTCTGATTAAAGACACCCTTCACCCCTCACCTTCTGAAGATCTCAGTGTGATTCACAACCAAGAGAGCTTAATTAGTCAAATGCTTGCTTGCATTTACGCTCTTGAAATTGGAGAATACAGTTATACAGGAATATATTAGCATATCTATTTCATTTTCAAGACTGAGTGATTAATAGCATAGTGCCTGTGATTCCTTCCTCAGCAGAAGCTGTAATAAGTAAGTATATAAAATCACAGCAGACTATATCAGCTCTTGCCTGCATTTTGTAGAAGGTCTGACAGCTGAAGTGACTGTCTGATGCGCCCTAAGAAGCTATGAAATCACCCAGTGGGCCATTTGTAAGGCTCAGTGCATGGCTTGAGTTTTGAAATTATGTGAAATCTTTTAATTTTCCAAATTAATGATACCATTTAAAGAGCTGGAACACTAAATCTGAACCTGCAAAAAGGAAATTTGCATTTTTGCAAATGATTTATTCAAATTCATATTTGCACTTCCTAAACAATCAACCTTCTGTTGCGGAAATGAAGAGATGAAATTCCAGCAAAAAGTAATGAAAAATTTCAAGGAAGGTACCTGTAATATCCACTTCTCCTTGCTGCCTGGTCTGCATAGCAATATTTAGATTCAGCTTTTCAAAAACTGAAGATGAAATGCATAAAATGAATTAGGAGTAGAATTCACGCCTAACCAACGAGGAGCAATGTTTTGAATCACAAATACAAAATTAGCTTGAAAGTGAAGCTAAAGCTCCTGCATTTCAAATTATTGCAGGAAATGTACTGAATTCTGCAGAGATCAGAAAGATACAGCATCAGAGGTCGATGACAAACGGCGGGGAAGAAATCAGTTCAAGGGGAGCTTGACTTGTGCTGTGACCACATCCCACGGTTTAGCTTTACCAAGCCAAAATACTGCAGAACATGATTTTAATCTGAAATATTAGTTGGCAATAAACGTGTCTCCAAGCGGCTCGTCCGCCAGATCGCCTGTTACCGGAGACTGCGACGTGGCTGCTCGCAGCGGGGCTGTGCAGCCAGCTCCAGTGCTGCCATCAGCGCCCTGGTAACGCCCCAAACCTTTGGCAGCAGAAGAGCCGTGTAGCAGAACCATTGCTTGGTGGGAACAGCCACGCAAAAGAGAGCCCGTGGCAACATCTCGGGTTGTCAGATGCCCCATGGGCTGTTTTCCAGCACCTCCACTTCCTCCCCAGCTCCAAGGAGAGTTTTCCCGTATCGCGCATTTATTTGGCCTCTCCTCCTCCTCGCACTTGAGACTTTTATCAACTTCATCACTTCATTTCTATCCAACATGTCAAGGACGGTGGCCCAAGTCTCTTCCCTGCAGTTTTTGCATCATCCCCTGGTGCCAGTTACACTGCAAATGGCCCCGTCTCTGGAAAACAGAAAGCTGGCAGAGAAGGGCCACCAAAGCACAGGTGAATGAGCTCAGGCAATCTCACAGCCCCGGAAGAGCTTGGTCAGAGGAGCTGAAATACTCCACAACAGAGGGTTGCAGAGAAGAAAGCAAGCAGCTGCCAGCGCCCGCTACGGCCAGGCAGACAGAGGGGTTCTGATGGCGTGGCTGGGGTCTCCCATCGCATCTCATCCTAGCCGGCCCACCGGTGGAAAGGGGCAAGGCAAGCTCACCAGGTCTGGAGCCCCTCTTTGCTCCCCAAGCACACAGCTACCCCAAGGGGTTCCAGAAGGATGGATCCAAAACCACCCCAGATCCCTAAAACCCCCTGCCCGCAGCAAAGCCCCATCCCAGACACCGCAGCTAGAAGAGGGCTGTCCTACAGCAGGGACGGGGCAGGAGCTGCCCGCCCTGGGGCTGTGGCACCCCAGAGCCCGTCCCAGCACCGAGCAAGAGAAACAGCACCAAAGATGTTTCAACATCTACTCGTCCAGCCCCGAGTTGCTCCTGCCCCCGTCTTCCCCCTTTCTCGTACCCATCCACCCTCCTGCCTGCTCCCTCCTTCAGCATCTCGTGCTGGAGCGGGGGCACGGAGACAGCTGCAAATGAATAATGAAATAAAGCCGCTAATCGGTGCCTTCCCTCTCCCAGCATGCCCTGAAAAAGCTCAGCTGCCAGCTCTGAGGATCAAACAAGACGATCAAACGCTCCAGCAGCTGGTTTTGAGTTCCCCGTTGCTCTCGCTCCTGAGCATGTTCGCGAGCTGTGTCCTCCATCCAACGTAACAGGAGGAGAGCAGGCTGCAGCACGAAAGACAGGAACCACGCGCCTCCCCGCCTGCTCCTGTATTTAAGGATTTATCTCAGGTTCCAACCTCCTCCAGGAGCTGGAGGATGCCAGGGTGCTGCAGCACGGGCAGAGGAAGGAGATGCTTGTGGGACGTGGCACGTGGCCTTGGAAAAGGCCAGCTGAAGATGCCTGCTTGCAGGGAGAGAAGACACAAGGCTTCCCCAGCGGACCTCCTGGCTTCCCTTTGCAGCCACGAGAGACACGCATGGGGCAAAGAGAAGGAGTAGACAGCTGCCTGTCCCCTAAGGAAACAACCAGCGTTTGGAGGATGGTCTACAGCTTGGCCAGCAAATGCCACCACCACCTCCTGAGCCAGCAGCATGGTGGGAGAGGAGGAGAACCCCTGTGCAGCTGGCAGGCAGGACTTCATGGTAAAGGACGGGAAAGTTTCTGAAAGTCAGGTTCCCCACACGTATTTCTCCTCAAATATGAAATATTCAAGCTCTTGGTGGGGGAAAAAGGGGAGACAAAAGCCCAGAGAAGCCCCTACAGAGCCCAGAGCAAAGACCTACTGACATTATTTTTTGGGGCAGGATTTCCCAAGGGTTCCTGTCCTTCCAAAGAAGCCCCTGATGGACAGGGGACCCCAAAAACGGGGAGACCATCTCAGGGCCACGTCCCTAGGACAGCTGTACTGCTTGGTGGCATCATTGTCAAAAGCTTTGGCAAGTGGGGACAGCTTACGTAAGTGGTATCGCAGCGATTAGAAGCATCAAATTATCTTCCGCAGCACACAACAAATAACGCTAATGGTAGGGATAATGTCAAACAGAATTACATTGGATTTTAAACAGCACTGATAGCACATGTTAAGCAGACATATAATTAGCACTGTGGCGCCTTGATAACATTAATAACATAGCTAATTATACTGATATAAATAGCAAGATTAATTGTCACAAAACATCAGTATCAATCTTTGAAAGGCATCCCCAAACCTTGCCACTGTTTGTCAGCGCTCGGGCACTGGGGCCATGGCAGAGAGCAGCAAGATGTCCCCAAGGGCTCGGTTTATCCCTTGCCGAGGCTGCTTCCCGCCCAGCTCCCCCGTGGCACCCCTCAAGCCCGCACGCTGTGCGTCCTCTGCGCACCATCCTCCCCATGCACCGGAGAGAGCTCCCTGCACCGTCCGCCCCTCGCAGCGTCCTCCCCCTGCACCGTGATGCTCGCCGGCCTTGGGAGCCTTGGCCTCCCCAGCCCCACCCCAGCCTGCACCCGGCTGAGCCGGGGCAGAGCAGGAGACCACGGCAGGAGGCTGGAGGGCAAAGCCTGGCGCTGAGCAATGCGAAGCACCCCCTGATCACAAGCACGCTTAAACACCCCAAGGGAGGCCGGGATATTCTTGGAGCCTCTGTCCCCGCTCAGCCCTTGCAGTCGTGTTTGCTTTAGATTTAAATCGCTCCATTGAACGGCTCGTTGGAAGGAAACAGAGCCAACTGCTTTCCCTTCTAATAACCTGAAGACAAATAACGAGGCGTGTTGCAAGCGGTTACAGGGAAGCATTTTCACTTCTCCAGTCCTCTAAGTACGCTGTTTTCTGCTCTTTCACCACGCACCCTGCACCGAGCCCTGCTCCGCTGCACCGAAATTTTGTTTGCTGCAGCCCTGCTCATGGGCTCAGGCAGAGCCCCCGAGGCTGCTTTAGAAACCTGCCGGGCAGAGGTGACAAAAACGGGAAGGATTAACCGCGACGTGCCCTTTGGGAGACTTAACCGCTCATCTGCACTTGGCTCCCTCCGTCAGGCTGCTTCGTTAAGCGCAAGGGCCAGCACCACCCCACCCAGCGCAGCGCAGGGCACGGAAGCATCGCTGCTGCGGTGAAGGAGTAACTTTAACCCAAATCCTTGTTCGCGTGCTGCAGGGAGAAACTCTTTCACCTCCCCAGAGTGTGAAAGCCTCCGGGAGCACACTCGAGACGGCCACGTTCGGTCGGGCCATTCCACGTTTCACGGGGAATCCACCGTGGATTTTCTCCCTCTCCGGGTCCAGAAGGGGCGGTTCAGCTGCGCTGCTTTTGGGGATGCTCCAGCACCCCGTCCCCGCACCTGGCTGCCGGGGGAGAGGCCAGGGCCATGGGAAAGCCGAGCGCCTGCTTTTATCCCGCTTACACCCACGTCATCCCGCAAAGCTGTGCTGGCAGGGCGATCCGCAAGCACCGCCAAAGCGGGAAGGAGGAGGCAAACCCTCAGGTTTCTCTTGGAAGCAGATACAACACACCAACCGGCTGCCCGGGATGGGGCTTATTTTGGCTGATCTGTTGCTTATGCTAAGCCGCAGTGAGACTGTTAAAACCGGAGAGGGAGACGTTGAGATAGACGCGCAGCAGCACAAACTCAGCCTCGGGGTAAAGGCACTGACTTCTTTAACTCCTTGTGCAGACAGGAGCAGCAGAAAGCCCGTGTCTTCTGCCTGCCTTTTCCCTTCGCTGCTATTTTTCTGCTGAAAAAGCTAACAAAATGCCTAAACCCACCACAGAGCTACCGTAAGCATGGCTACGTGCTGTTGGGGTCCCCACTCTCCCCCTGCAACGTGTGGGATGTGACAGCGGACTTCGTCGGGGACGTGCGGAGCTTGTGCAGGGGCTGCTGATCCGGCTGGTCCCAGGCACCAGCCCCGCGGGTTGCACAAGCGCGATGTCTGGCAGCAGTGGGCACGAGAGCAGAGGTCTGAACAGGTTTTCCTTTGCCAGGAAAAGAGCCCAGCCTCGCCGCTTGAGGACAGGGACATGGCGCTGGCAGATGCCCCAAAGCATCCCAAGACAGTGTGTTTAGGCAGCCTGGGTAAAGCCAAAAAGCAAAGACCTTTCGGAAAGTTAGAACATCTGGAAGACGTGGAGGGGAGGGACTGCCGGAGCCGAGGAGCCAGAGCAAGGGGAACCGTGCATGCCAAAACCTGCTCCAGCTGCTTTACACTTGGCTCAAGCTTCACCCAGCTAAGTGTCAAGCTCCCACCAGTTCTTGTTGCCTTCTCCATAAAAAAAATAAAATAATAAAAATGGCCCAGACACTTCTGATATTGAGAAAAGGAAAAATATGCTCTCCCCCTCCACACTAGGGGGAAAGCCCCAAAATCTCAGTTATTTCCCTAGGAAACTCAAGTTTCATAGCCCTTTCTTTGCAAAGCAGGGGTCTGTGATAACCTCTGTCTTCTGACAGCCCTTTCCTCTGATACACCCAAATCATTTTGCTAAAACACAGAAACAAAAAAACCACCCCAAACCAAAAGGCACCAAACAGCACGGGCCGCTGCAGGCAGGATGCACGCTGAAAAGCTGAAAGCTTTTGCACGAGAGGCAAATGCCTCCTGCATGCTGTACGATGCTTCAAATAAAGCTGCTGAAGCTGCACAACGTGGTGAAGTATTAATTGAGAAGCGGGTGAGCATCTGGAATAAACACAGACTGAATGCCTGGGCTTGGACCTGCCGCCAGGCTGCATTCATCCTGGCGAGCAAAAGCCCTTCACAGCCTCCGCTGCACTACGCGCGGCGCTGAGCTGGGAGGAAGCACCACGCGTCCTGCTCACTGCCAGCCTCTGTGCTCCACAGCCATCAGGCAAGCATCCCCCAGTCCACAAGGTTTACGGAAAAGTGGTGTTTTTCTTATCTGCTTCCTGTCTTTTGAGCCTTTGGAGGTCCCCAAACCGCGCATTTAAAAGCAAGCTGAGATTGCCATGCAGCCCTGGGACTCCCGTGGCTGCAGAGGTAAAAATAACACAGCTATCCAGAAACGCAGGGATGGAGCGTGATGCACCAGCCATCCCGCTTGGAGGGAGAGCCCCCGTCGCCTACCAGCCTGTTCCCAAGCTCTCTGGTTGGGATGTCGCAGCTGGGTTGAACGCCGTCGTGCCGCCCTGGGCGCTGCACCGCCGAGCGCCAGCTGCTGAGCCCGCTGCGATGCCCCGCTGCTGCAGGCAGCACCCTCGGAGCCAATCCCGCTCGTTCTGCGGGACACGTTCCCCCACAGAACGCTTTTTTATGGCCCGGTGAATGGTGGCTTCAAGAGCAATGTTTTTCCAGCACTGCCTGGCTCCTATCATTTCAATGAAAACCAGGCCTGGGTGGAAACGAACACACAGCAAGCGATAGCACCTTCCTTTGTTTTTGCTGGGCCGACACGTAGCTGTGCTTGGCGGAATTGGAACCACAGCTGGAGGGGGCGGGCGGAGAGCGCTGCACTTTGCTGCTGGGTTTGCGGCTGCACCCGGCAGCACCAGCAGCAGGCAGTGCTCTGCCGAAAGCAGCGGCCCCCCCTCTCTTCAAAGTTTGCCTGGCTTAGCTGCGAGCCAGGCACGCTGCTCTCCGGCAGGCGTTTGTAAAGGTTTTCCCTGCAGATAACGTTTTATTTTATCTCTAGCAAGCTGCAGATAGCTGCTATCGGGAAAACGTTTCCTTTGCAAAACCAACACCCAGCCGGCAAAGGGCTGGGGAGAGCGCGGCACCGAAGCCCCCCTGCGCCAGCTTCCTTCCGCCTGGCGGGCAGCCCCCGCGGCCCGGGGCCGGGACGAACGCCTCCGGAGGGGCACGCAGAAAGCCGCCTGCCTGTGCTGCGGACGGACAGGCAGCGCGCGGACGCACCAGTTGCCAAGGCCAGGCTTTTGGAGCTCGTGAGTCAGCGCCCGAGTCAGTCACCAGGCTGGCTGCAAAACCCCGAGCGCCTCGGAAAAGAAACGGAGGCACCGCGGCGCTCCGCGTTTGCTGCTGGTCGCTTTTTGGGAGCCTTCAGCGTGGATTTGAGTCATCTGAGCACCGCGCCAGCCAGCCCTGTACGCTTTGCCTGACGTGCAGGCTGCGGCTCCGGCAGCACCGCTCCTCCAAAGGCTGGGCTTTCCTAAGCCACTCGTGCTGCCGGCACTGGTTGCCCCCGGTTGCCCCCGGCTGAGATTTTTCAGCTCCACGCTGTCCCCTCGTGCCAGCCTGCGAGCCCTCTCGTCCCAGGCGGGGTCCCTGGGGTGGGAGAAGGCACCCAGAGGGAACGGCACAGAACTGGGCTCTGTTCAGACCCCAGCTGCTGCCCATCGCTTCTCGTACAGCACGCGAGGCAGCTGGCAAGCTTTGGTTACGGAAATGTCCATACTGCATGTTTCCAGTCCCCAAGCCCAGGCGACCTGTGAAACCCACAGGATCGAGGCTTTCTTTTTAAATTATTTTTCATATATGGGGCACCAAACGGCAGGCGGAGAAACCCCACCGATATTTGCGACCCCACACACTCCGCTGGGGACCAGCAGGGCGGGAGCTCTGCCGGGCTCTGCTGCAAAGCGGACACAGAAGGCAGGGCAGGAGGGATGGCAGCGGCCGGGACCCCCAGGGAGATGCTGCGTGGGGCTGGGGACCACGGCGGGACGGAGCTGCCACCGAGCTTCCTGGCTCCTCGGGTGCTCCCAGCCCACCACGGGCACGGGGAGCAGGGCGATGGTGTGGGGGGGCTTTGCACGCCGAAGGAGCGAGGGGCTTCCCGCACCCAGCCGACTCGCAGCAGCCCCTGCTGCCGCGGCCCCAGCCGAGGCACCCCAGGCGCCGTCGGTAGCAGCCGCGCGTTGTTTTAACGAAATGCTGGCAGGGCCAGCGCGCTCCCTGCCCCCTCTCCAGCAGCTCCTTTCCTGCGCATTCACAAGCAGTTCAAAAGGCTTCTTTCAAAATTTAGCAGTGTCGAGGCACAATAACAAAACAACCACATTGATCTTCCTGGCAGAGACCTCCACAAAGAGGGTTACTCAGAAAACCTTTCTCTAGTTTTCTTTTCTCTCCCCTGTTTTTTCCCCCCAGTCCCCTCATCTTTCTTTAAAAGCTAATCTTTGCTAACGGGAACTTTTTGTTCCCTCTGACACCGCTAATATATGTGTTGGCAAGCATGTCTGCAAACATACATCTTCCGTAAGAGGCCTTGTCACAGGCTTTGAAACCAGAGCAATTAGCATTTTATTTTTATTTTCCAATAGAAATGTTTTACAATGTTTTAAAAAGCAGCTATTGAGCACTAAATAACTCTCACCGGCAGATCTCACAGGTGCAAGGCATCCTTTCGCTTGCCCGGGGAGGATTACCCAGGGTTAAACAAAGCTCAGCTGCAGATAACTTGCGAGATAAACTCTCTGCCTCGGCACAGCTCGGATTTAAATTATTTAAAAAGCTGTCACTTTTATTACTCTCTGTTCCGCGCGCTTCTTCCCCCTTTCCCCGTGCCTCCTCCCGGTGCCTGCCCAGCAGTGAGTGAGCTCGGTGCCGAGGCTCCTGCTGGTGGAGCACAGCTCGTCCTCCGCGCGCTCAACGCGCAATCACCTCCTCCCAAAAACCTGCGGGCCGTTCCTAATTGCGGCTGGCACTTTGCTTTTCTGAGGGGAGAAGCTCTCACAAGAGGAAGGGAAAGAGGCTGAAGCATACAAACACGGCCGCCGTTGCCACACGCAGGCCCAGCACCGTGCAGAGCAGTGCTGGTGGCACAGCCAGCACCGTCCCCTCGCAGCCGCACCGCAAGGGCACCGCGTGTTAAAGAAACTGCCCCATTTCCAGGAGAAACAAACAAACGAGCATCGCTCGGTGGATGCTGCCAGGCCAAGCCCCTCGGGCTGCGCGCAAGCAGACCTCCCGACGCGGGGATGTGTGCGGCCACACGCCGGCCTCGGAATGTCTCACCCATCCCTCTCCGTCCCTCTTCAGATGGAAGAGGACGCGTTCTCCACCGGGAACAGCATCCCCCTCCCTCCAAGCGCCACGCACGGCCCATCCGTTACAGAAACACCATCTGGAGAGGGGATGCCCGCGCAAAGCGGCTGTCCCCCAACACGGCGTCTTCCTTCCCCACCTTGGCGGTACCCGATTACAATGGCGATGGCTTTCATGGCCACGGCTGTCACCCCGCCCCAGGCCAGGCTGCGCCCGCGTCCCCTGGCACCCCCGTCCTGCCCGCTCCCAGCGGACACCTTCACCCCTTAATGCTACGCGAAGGGACGACCGCATCCCCTCGCCATCGGGGCAAACTCAGGGAAAGGAGCGCTAGGTTCTTCTTAAAGGGTCCATTGCAAATGACAATCAACTCAGGCTAACGATGCTAATTCATCCATAAATGCCCAGAAAACACTGCATGTCCAAGCAGTCTCTGCGGGACGTGTCCTCCACCTGGGAGAGATGTTCAGCTCCTCCAGCACAAGCCCCGAATCCTCAACCCAAGCCAGCTTTTTGGGACACAACTGCCCGGCACAGAGGCTTCTCCCATCCCTCTGCTCCCCAAGCAGGGTCCGGACCCAAGCACCCCTTCCAGCCTCGACTCACCTGCGACCCTCCCGCCACTCCCTCCATCCCACCAGGCTCCAGCAAACTCCTTGGCGAAGCCTGCTGGTGTTTTCAAAGCTGCTGGTCCTATCCAGCACCCTCCTGGAAGGGACCAAGAGCCCCGTGATGGTTTCTGCCATGCACGAGAGCATCCAGGCCCCGCAGACCCCGGGGCTGCCCAGCAGGCGCTGCACCACGAGCCCCTGCGCTCCCGCTGGCATCACCCGTACACCAGCCCGTCACTGTGCCTTCTCTAGTAGAATTAAAAAAAAAAGGAGAAGAATACAGACCCAGATCATAACTGCACAGTTTTGGGCGGGATATTTCCGTATGTTACAAAAATCTCTGTATATTGACATGAAAAAAAAAATGTTGTCCTGGTGTCCCAACACGCGCAGAAGCAAGCGTTACTTCAACGCACAGGCTCCATCCCCACGGCTACGCCTTCCTGTCCCAACGCTCTGGTGGAACACAGAACTGCCTTTGTCCATGCTGTGTTAAAACCACACGGCTTCCTTGCCGGGGACGCCACCGAGCGATGCTGGAGCTGGTTTTGTTGATAATTTATAAGATAATTTATTTCAATGATGTGCTTGACTGCAACACCTCACCGGGGGCCGCCTGTTGCCAGCGGGCTGAAGAAGCTCCAGGCTTGGCATAAGAAGCTGCAGGAATGGATAAGACATGGGAATAATGGATAAAACATGGGAATATGGGATGCAAAGTGGGAGGCGGTGGGAGAGGAGGGGATGGCAGGCTCCGCCGTGCTGCAACGGGATGTTTCAACAGCTGACTGGAGAGCCTGGCCCACGCTGGCTTTCAGGAGGAAGGTTTGGGGCCCCAGGCGAGGAGCTCACCACGCACGTGCCCTCGCCTTCAGCAAACCCCTCCCGGGCTGCGCTGAGCTGCTGCAGCTGGAACCCCTCCCAGCAGGGGCTGCAAAGTCCGCGCACAGACCACAGACGTCGGTTTCACCCGACATCGCCCACCTCGCGCTCCAGCAGAGTGCTGTGGCCGCCAAACCGTCCACCAAGAACACAGCAGGACAGAGAACCGCACAAAGCGGCCGCTCCTGGGAGGCGCAGAAGGGCTGGAAGCAAGGGGGGCCGGGAGCGCTCCAGCACCGCTGCGAGCGCGGCTACGCTCGTACTGCCGCCCGTCGAGGGATGCCTTCTGCTTGAAGAGGCAGCGCTTCGGCTGCGAGCGCTCAGCTCTGAAGCCCAAATAAAGCCCAGAGGGAGAGCCTGTGCCCAAAATAGCCCTCAGGAAGGCACGTGCGCGTCACGGCTTTCAGATCAGCAGCTCTTCAAGCCCAGAAACGCATCCAGACTGGCTCCAGGGCAGTCGTGCCTGTGCAGCGGTGAAGGCGAGCCAGACGCCAGGTGACAACCCAGATGAAAACCAAAGCCGGGAACACCTCCCGGCCGGCGCAGGCAGCTACCCGGACAGCGAGAGCCGCTCTGCTTTGCGCTTCCATCTGCAGCACCGACCGCTCTGTCTCCAGCATTACCCCACGTGCAACAGCAGCACACCGGATTTCAGCTTACAGCCGGGACGGCGCTCACAGACAGCAGCTTCAGGAAAAGCCATCCCACGCCAGGAACAAGAAGAGAGGCCAGGAGCAACCACAAGCCACAGGCTTTCTGTCAAGAGAAGCAAAGAGACGCTCTCCTCCTTCCCTCCTGCAGCCCGGGACACAGGGAGGGCATGGGGCGCGAGCACAGAAATGCTCTCAGGCTTTAGCCCCAGGCTTGAAACAGGGCTGCTGGTGCTTCCCGGCTCCCTGCAAGGGCTTCTCCCAGCAACACCCGGAGCTCCTGCAGCCTCCAGCGAACCTCGGCCCGCTGCTGTCTGGCACAGCACCGCCTCCCCACTCCCTGCCCCTCTTCATCCTCTTTGCAACGGCATCTCCAGAGGGACGCTGAGCTGCAGCCCACGAGGTCCGTGGTGCACGGCCCGGGTCTCACGCCTGCCTAAAACGCCCCAGTGTTGCTCACAGTGAGCTACCATCCCCTGTAGGCTCGCATGTCCACAGCGGCACGCAATTAAGCCTGACTGGAATATGCAATAACTCAGCATCCGCCTGACGCAAAATCCCCAATGTGCATGGCCTCAGACCAGAATTCAGACACAAAATAAAAGGGAAAAAAAATAAAAACGGGAAAAAATTGATTAAACTCTGGAGTTCAATGAGTGATGCGTTTAATTGCTAATGTGAGTTTGAGATTTTTTTTTTTTTTTTTTTAAAGATTTTTGCCAGCACAGCTGGTGTCATCCTCCACTACCCAGAGAGCAGCAAACAGATTGCAGGAGAATATTCATTCTCTCGCTGTGCTTTCTGTGGAAAAAAATAGATCAAAGAAGTGAAAAACCTTCTGGTAATTTTTTTTCCCCTCTGTTTTCCAACCAGTCCCAAACATATTTCCTGCTGGGACTGACAAGGAACACTGTCAAATTTAAAAAATCACAGCTTTGAGAACTGAGCAGTGTTAGATGAGATGGGAAGACTAGTTTTTAAGCAAAGGACCATCCAGACAGGTTCGAGACCTCCTGGCCGCAGCTGAAGATGCACCCCGGTGAACGGTCGGGTGCTTGGGCTTCACGACACAAGGGCACCGCAGCATTGTGGGCGCAGAGGGGCCCCCCCAGCCTCGACCCACTGAGATGGAGCCCCCAGGGATGGACCTGCCGCCCTCCTGCACCTTCCTCCCGATCCTGAAGTGGAACAGTATTTTATTCCAAGTGGCCGCGCTACATCTGGGCATCCCTTGTGGCTGCTTCTGGCTGGGCTGGGGTCAACGGGACGTGGTTTCCCCGGTGCCATGGGGACAGCATCCTGCCAAGCTGCTGGAGCAGCACCGTGGGGACAGGGGCTTGCTGCTGCCCGTACCACATCCCCACCACGCCATGGCACCGAGGCGGCACCACCGCTCCAACCCAGAAGAGGCTGAAGAAGCACCCAGAGGCGTGGGTGCTCCCTGCAACGCTGATGCTATCCCCGCTGCTGGAGACTACGGCATCTTGGCTCACCTTGGAAAGCAAGATGCTGATTTACTCCCCTTCGAGTGTGTTGGCAACCATGGGCTAGCAGCAATGGGAGCCTGTGCATTTTGACAAATTCCCTGGGCACGCGTCTCATCTCCCTTTCTATCTGGAGGAACGCGCAAACGAGCTCACGAGAACAAGTTGCTTCTCTTCTTCTGGGAGGTAGGGGCTATGCTACAACCGAGTTAGGTCTGGGGGCTCAGAGAGCCGGACAGAAGTGGTACAAGAAGAGCCAGGACGCACAAACAGCTCTGCTGTCAGAATCCTAAAATCCACCCTTTCTTCTTATGACTTTTTAAGATAAAAGAAACAAACAAAAACTCTTCCACAGCTCCAGCACTGGGAGAAGAACACCAGCCCCACAAACTGAGCGGGACTGGAAAGAGAATTTTAATGGACATGAATCTTCTTTTATTCTGATGCGCCGCGAAGAGCTGACGTTTAGACCGTGCTGGGAGCCCGCGTGCGCCGAGGAGCGCTTTGTTGCAGGGACAGCAGAGGAAAAGTCATCGCGTCTTCCGGCGTGCAAATATCCACACAAGGACCAAAGAGGCACTGAAAGCACTTATTAAGCAAACGCTGGGTTTCTCCGGGTCCCTCCTTGCTTGCTCTCGGCGAGCGAGCTGCAGACTCGGCTGGGATGCGGCCACGTTGGCCACGCAGCTCCTGCCCCATGCACGCCAGTGGGCATCACCAGCGACAAGGAAAGCACCACTCCGGACAGCACGGGTTCAGCCCAGATCTACGGGTCGGACTTGAGACCCAGGAGGTGGAATAAAAGATGCTCCAAGAGAAGGACTCTCCCTGTATTTGATGAATGATGTCTTAAACGAGCGTTTCTCAGCCCAGGGAGAGCAGCCGGAGCTTCGCCAGCGGGTGGGACACATCCACATGTGCACTTCAGCGTGCAGGGAGAAACTGCCGGTACAGCTGCTGCTCCCAGGGGCAACAAGATGGAAAGCACCCAACGAACAAATGAAGTCCATCTTTGCCATTTTTCGCTTTTTTGGAGCTGACAACAAATGACCCAAAGAGGTGGAAAGCATCCTGCTCTCCAGTGGGCCTCCCACGTGCCACCACTTACACGCTTCACCTCCAGAAAGGTGAAGAGCCAAGAGTTTAAGACAAAAAGTTGAGACAGCAAATCATTAACAGCACATAACGTTTAGTCCTAAAGCTGACAACTCCATTAGAAAGCAAGGCAAAGGAAAATCAATAGCTCTTCCCTCTGCAGCTGAGCTCGAGTTCAGGAGACCATGCTGCCCTTCAGCAGGAGCTTCTCTCAGCCGTCTTCTGCCTTGCAAATGCCAATCTAATGCAGCACTGTTTTAAAGATGGGAAACTGAGGGAAAGCAATGGAGAATTTGCTGCAGGCAAGCAAGGACTGGGAGGCTGAACCACAAGAAGCTGTTCCGAGGGACTGCAGCAGAAGACAGCATCCAGCTTGCACAACAAGGACCACATTGCCAGCAATGGGGGACTAGGACAGCATCCACACCTACAGCTTTAAGAAGTTAATTTAACCAATCTTGGCAAAGGTTAAGTTCTTCCCCCAGCTCAGAAGTCTCCTCAAGGCAACAGGAGGCTTCAGGGGAAGAGGCCTTCTCCAGGCTGTGGTCCCAGCAGATGGTCACCTCGGGCAGGACCCCAGCACCCATCCCTGGTGCCAGCGGCTCTGCTGGCTCTGGGGCCATCCCAATCCCCAGCTAGGAAGCAGAGAAGCCGTGACAGGAGATGCTGCGGCAGCACACTGATTCACAGCTCACGCTTCACGCTCCAAACCGCCCGTGTTTCACAGAGGCAAAGACCTTACAGCTAATTTCCTCAGCGAACGCTTGTCAGATCAAAGCACAGCAAGAGCAAAAAGCTGAGCCAGCCGCTGCTTCACGAGAACCAATTTAAGCTGCTTGAACGGCTCTTGCTCACATCTTTGCACAGCTGCTTTTCAGGTAGGCTGCAGAGGTGGAGAGGCATGGGCCAGAAGAGCCCTGCCCTGCCTCTTCCAGCCAACGCAGGTCATGCGCTCGGCACATGGGTTAAGTGGCTTTTATGATTTTTTTCCCCCCATGAAAGAGCTTCAGCCGAGACTTGGGAGCTTCACTTGCATGGGGACGGATGGTGCTGGGATGATCTAACAACCTCCAGAGCCACCAGCTGCAGGCGTCCCAGCACACAGCATTTTCTGCAACTTTCGCAGCAGGTCGCAGTCTCACCGACGGATGTGCCAGCAGCATCAGCAAAGCACAGGACGAGGACACTGCCTGCGGTGCACGTTCAAGCAGCCAAGCCAAAGGCGCTTGAAGTCACTTCCCTGCAAACAGAGCGTGCGCGGCTCAGCCCACGGCCCAGCACCTGCCATCCACCACAGCCACGCCTGCTCCACCAGCCGCCCCTCCGAGCGGTCTCTGTGCCTGAGAAAACGCGGGAGGAGAACATGATGACAGCCACCAGGCCTCTCCTACCTCCATCGATGCCCTCGCATCCCACAGATGCGCAAACAGCCTTCAGCATTCGTCCTCGCCTCAAAACGAAGTCGGTAGCTCAAGCTGCAGACAGAATTCCTGAAACAGCTACCCCGCCACCCAAGCTTCTTTCTCCGTGACACCGTCTCTACACATCTCTCAGTTTCCCAACTTGCTTGGCTTCCCGTGGAGGAACCAAGTGTAAGAAGTTTCTCTTAAGAAAGAGATTTTTCAGAAGCAAGGTGTGGCTTAAAAGAAATTTGGACTCAAAGAAAACTGAGGGCTGTAACTGAGTTATTAGTCTCATAAAACGCTAGCGCTCCCCGTACACCGCTACAGGATGTACGCCTTCCCCAAGACCCTCGCCCATCCCACATTAATACAGGTTCCCCACACCAGTTATCCGGGAAGCACACCATTTTCAACAGCGTGGAAATACCTAGGGTAAGTCATTTTGAGATCAGCCTTTAGAAACACGTTAGAAAGAGCTTGCCACACTAAACTCCATGCTGCAGACACCCTTTGCACTGCTACCCTGAAACACTGCTCGTGAAAACGTCTCCTTCTTCACAGGGCCGGGAGAGCTTCGGGCAGGATATAATTCATTCCTTGGGAGGCCAACAAAGGGGCATTTTTCAAGGCTTTTGAATTACAGCCTGGATTTTTATGGCTCGCACCACCACAAATGTCAGGCAATGGCCAGGACGCGGAGCTGCAGTGGAACAACCTCTTTCACCCCCTGACCTTTATTTCCAAACCATCACCATTTTGTATAAAAAAAAAAAAAAAAGCCCAAACAGCACACACGGAAGGACAACCCGCCCACGTTTTCTCTTGGACCTCTTCTGACGCCAGATGTTTGGTTCCCAAAAGCCCCTTTAGAGGAGCACGGAAGGAATCCGGATTTATGGCTTTGGCACATCCTGCGCGACACACGCCTTTTTTGCACATTATTTCCCGAGCTTATCCCATAAATCACTGATGCCCGTACGAGTGGAGGGGGCTCCAGCATGCTGCATATCAGGCTGATTTTAGAAACTAAAATGCCTAATCCAGGCCCCTCAGGAGCGGAGTTGCTTTGGAAGCTGTGGAGCACCGCGCACCGTGTCAACGCCGTGCAGGTCGGTCGCGCAACCTTGTCCCATGGCCAGTTGGCCACGGACACAAACAAGCTGCGTCAGAAAACCCGTGCTTCCTTTGAGCAATGCATTTTCTGCCCCCGAAGGGAGGGGTGCTGGCACGTGGAGGATGGACGGGAGGCCCGGCCAGTTGCTCTTCAGCCTGAAGCGCTGAAAAGGCTCCCGGAGGCTCCGTCCAAGGGAGACGGCCTGCGAGTGCTGCTCGCACACCTCGCCCTCCTGCACGCTGCACTCGGAAACGGCTGCGCTTGGGATGCAGCCGATTCATCCGACGGCTTTCCCAGGTGGAAAAGTCATTTAATGCGAGGGACATCCCACAGCCGCCCGTGGGACAGGAGCAGTGCCGGCCTCGCCTGCCCGCGTCTCCCTCCTGCAGGAGCCCCGGGTCCACTCGCAGGGCACGATGAACGAAGCCCTGCTTGCACAAGACTGATGGGACGTGGGTGACGGCACTAGATATGCCCCCAAGGACACTTTCTGGGCAGGAACCCAACCCATATAAAGGAACAGGAGCAGAAGAGACACCCAATCCATGCCTTAGAGATAGAGTCGATCAGAAACATCTCTGCTCTTCACGTCTGAGACTCATTTTGCTCCAAGCAGCAGAACTGACCACAGTGCTAGCCCAGCACCATCACCCACCCCGTGGCAGCGCTTCCATCTTCTGACACCGAAGATGCGTGCTTATGTTGCACATCGCAGCATCATCCAGGTAGGACATTCTGCAAGGACAGGGCTCTCCAAACGCCACCGATGTGGCCACCCACGGATCGACCCCCCAGGAGCTCTGCAGCGTAGCAGAGGTGCAAGAACTTGTGCATCTGGAAGCCAGCTCGAGAAATTTTGCCTTCCTCATCATGGATGTACCTGCTTATAGGTAAATAACAAAACAAGGTGGGCTGAGAAGTGCAAAGCAGGAACCAGTGCCCTCCAGGGACCCGTTCTGGAAGAACAGAGCAGGAACCCTGAAGATCTCCTCTCTCACAGTCCCAAGATCCTTTTCCAGCCCCAACACAGAAGGATTTTTATCAGCACACGCTGTGCTATTGTACATTCATTTCTACAAAAGGGCATATTAAATATCAAAATATTATCCTATTGATAGGATATTCAAATTAGGCTTTTTTTTTTTTAAAAAAAAAAGCATGTCAGCTGTCATGGTAAAATCACTTAATAACACCTGTAAGCCTATTTAAGGGTTTAATGTGATAATAATAGCAACATTCAGCATCTCAGAGCAAGACTTCAAGCCTGCTAAGAAATTCTTACGATGCTCGCCCAAGTGCACACAACAGATTCTCCAAATTACTTAAAGACACCGAACGTTCCCGGGACGCATTTTCCAAGCGAGCGTACGCGCTGCGAATAGCTGAGCGCAGCCCTAACGAGAGCCTGTGCCCTCCCTATCGCACGCGACGCGTAATTAACTGAGCCATGCTAATTCACGCTCTGAATATTCATTTCACCCCGTAACGCAACATATCCTGAATATTAAGCGACGTCCGCTCGGGGCAGGAATATCCACCTTCTGGTGAGGCTGCTGGGCTGGCGCAGCGAGAGGGGGCTCTGGGTGTGGGGCAGGAGGACGGCTGCTCCTCCCCGCGGGGACGCGCGCCTGGGGCATCCTGCCCACCACGGTTTGCACCTCGGGTCGGGCTCCTCACAGACGTCACTGGAGTCACCGCTCAGTGCCGGGAACAGAAAGAGGGGAAAATACCCCTCGAGACAGATTTGAGGCCGTGGAGCTAAGGGTGCAGCCGGGGAGGACGCGGGGCCCCCAGGAGACACAAAGCGCAGCACGAGGCTGCCAAAAATGCTGGCCAGGGCTTGGGGAAGGCATGGGAACGCGACAGACGCAGGACATTGCGAGTGCGAGCTCCAGCACATGGGATTAACAAAGCACAAAGCAAAGAGAGGAAAAGCCGGAGTGAAATCTCAGAGAAAAGAGGAAAAAAATGGGGAGACGCAACACATGCTTGCCGGCAGCAGGAGCACCGCAAAATAGCCAAGAATAAACAGTCTTAGATAGCGTCCCGCCTTTGGGCAAGGCTCCGAGCTGCAAGGAGCAAAACCAGCTTACAGAAACCCGAGGCAACCCCTCGCCGCTGCACACTTTCTACGGGAGGTGGGATTGCACTAAAATTTTCATTTTTCAGAGCAAACCTATTCATGCAGAACTGAGGCAGCGGAAGTTCAGCTCCACGCCCTTACAGCCTTCATCAGACAGAAGCCTTGAAAAGATAACAGCTTGCAATTGTTTCAGGAAACAAAAGTGCCTGTTCTGGGGAGGAAAACGCCTGCGAGCCGGTGAGTTTTCCCTGAAAGAGTTTGTATGGCAGAGAACCAGCGGGAGCGCGTGGAGAGAAGAAGCAGGGCTAAATGGAAATCCAGAAAACTGCAGAAGGTAACACAAATCTGAAGCCTCCAGAGAGACATTATAAGGAAAACTATAGCGTGAAAGCATCTGTATTGTTAACAAATCTGTTGACAGAGAAAAAATATCTGTTAAATCACATGACAAAGGATGGATGCAACGAAGATTAGGTTTGATGGGAACATAAATTGTCTTGAAAAACTACGGTGCTGTAGCTCAATAACCGGCACAGACTTGTTTCAGCTGGAAGAAGTATTATGTATTAGAGACTATTCCCCCCATCCAGAAATACAAAATTCATCTGCTAAACTTGTCACCTCCCCATGAGCCTGCTTGACGGACACCACGCCAGCACCCCAGCCGCAGGAGAAGCCAGCGAAAGCCCACGCTGGCCTCTGTACGTGCCTAAGACCCCAGTTCTCTGCAGTGTTCGACCCCACTACTCCAGGCCCAGCGCGACCCCGCGGAGCTGTGCAGAACAGCACCAGGACCGAACCTCGCAGGGAGGGGCAGCTCGTGGTGCCACCTCCGAACGCCAACTGCCTGACCTGGTGGTCAAGGACCCTTCAAGCAAAGCGAGAACCTGGGACTTTTTTTCTGATCATTATTGACTGATGCTCTTCAAACGCCAAGAATTCTGGGGTTTGAGCAAGAAAAATTCCCAAGGAGCCACAAAACCCAGGTTCTGCCAAGTGCAAACATTGAGCTGAAGGTGAAATGCGCTTCCCGCTCCCTCGGCAGCTGCGCAAACCTTTGCGTGGCAAAGCCCCTTTGAGCAGGAAATTCCGCACGTCCTGCGCCCTCCAGCCCATACATGGGGCACGAGCTGCGCTTTCCCACAAATTATTGCCACCCAACTAATTGCTAAGAGCTGATTATCACAAGCTAGGAAATTTAATACTTAACGAACTGGAGCGGCCACAGTCGTACAATTTAACACGCTCATAAATTTCTTGTTTCTAATTTACCAGTGCAATGGCTTCTGCTAAAAAAAAAAAACCTCCCCGTCTGCCTTCCGTAACTTGGGAGGGTCTTTGCTTCTGCTTAGCACCGCATCCCGTGCTCCGCTCGAGCTGGAAATGATGCTCTCCAAACCTTCTCTGATGACTGCCTACGCCAGCGCCTTGCCAGCAGCCCAGAGGCAGCACTAATTAAAATTAAGGCAAAGCACTGTTGCAAACACGACGTGTATTGAGGACAGGGGGCAGCACGGGGAGGTTTGCGGCGTCCCCACAAGCGAGGCTTGCTCCGAGCAACCTCATCCTTGCGCCCAAGCACGAATGTGGTCCACACGGACTCAGCACCACTGCATTGCTGATGGCAAAAGGTCTGGGGACTTTTTAGAATAAGGCAGCCCCTTCTGCCTGACCCACGTGCTGTTAGAGGCACATTTGAGGCGTTCCTGCTGCAGCACCGAAGGCTGGAGGAGCCCTTGGGCTGGGGAGAAGCTGAGATAACGCAGGGCGAGATGATGCAGGATGCCTAACTGCCTGAGGCTGATGCCACAGGTGAACGGGATAGCAACCAACCACTTTCTGAAAGTAAGGCTTTTTTTTTTTTCTGAGGACTTTAATACAAGAAGGCAACACCCGTTATTTAAATACAACTCCACCTGGTTACCATCTTGCTTCTTCCACAAACCTCAGTTCCGGCCAGCTGTCCTGCGGGACACGAAGGCTGGGGGTTAATCCCCTAGCTGCTTCCCAAACACTGGGCCGTCGAGGGATTTTTGCACTCACGTCCCAGCAGCCATGGAGACTGTAACATCAAAATCAGCCTGGAAGTGAACAGGGTTTTGGAAAAAGCAGGAGTTTAGTTTAACCAATGCTGTTTTCTAGGTCTGCTATCTCAGGACCTACAATTGCTTATTTAAAAAAAAAAAACAACTAAAAAATCCAAACCCTGCCCAAAAAGCAGATTGCTAGGGAAGAAAACCAAGGAGCCCAGCACTTGGTGCTGATTCCAGGTCCCGGTGACCTACGAAGGATCAGTATTGAAGCAGTGACCAACACTCGCGCTCTCTACGCTGATGGCAAATTTAAACCGGGAGCTACATCAGACACCGGGGCACGCACTGATCCCTTTCCCATTGCAGGGTAAAGAAGCCAGGAAAACTTTGTATTTCCAGGAGACTCGTGCTCCACAGGTAAACGCGCGCCCACAGCATGCATCAAGTGGGTGTTTTCGGCAAATCTGAGCACAGCTGCGCTGGCAGCCCAGGATGGATGGAACGGGAACACGATGATTTGCTCGAGATCCGCGTCCTGGGGCTTCTGCAACATCAGGGCAGCGGCTCAGGACACTGCAGCTGGAAGGCGGACGGACAGACCAACACGCTTCTCCTGCACCCTGGCGTCCGTCCCCATGGGGCTGAGCGCGGCTCCGGGGCGTTTGGTTGCTGCTGCCAAGCGAGGGGACTGCCAGTGCCGTGCTGGATGGGAGCTGGCATCAGAGCGCGGCTCTCCCCAGCTCAGGCATCCCTTGTAACCAGCTGCTGGGTTACGTACGCGACCAGAGACAACGCAACAAAAACACGCTGTGGGTTTTCTCCCCACCATCTACCTGCCTTTGGAGAAATACGCCAATGCTAAAAAGCCTCAGGAGCCTGCTGGGAGCAGAGATGCCTGGATCCGTCCGCAGCTGGCCGTGCCTCACCCCCCCAGTGACCCGAAGCCAGCACCTCCATCGCGCCGCGCCAAACCAGCTTGGAAGCAGGGCTTTGCATCTCCTTCTCTAACTGGCTCTTGGGCAGAAGCAGCCCCAAGAGAGCTGCTTCTGGTGAAGGAGCTCACCGCTGCCACACGCCCAGCGGTTTCCATTTGTTCGCCGGCAGCAGCCCCCCACCTTCTGTGTGGGAGTCGCAGCACAACGTTAACCCTCGCTCTCAGCTAGCTCCTTTTTGCATGTGGGAAAAGGAAAAAAAAAAAGCCAACCATATATATATATATATAAAATTCAGTTTAGCCCCATGGCAGTACAGTAAATTATAAATTAAGCAGCAATCTTGGTGACTCACACGGCGCAAGTGAGAACACGCTCCCCATTCCCGAGGCGAAGAAGTCCTACATTGCAGCGTGAAGGAAGGTTTTCTTCCCCTTGTTCTTTCCACCCCACTGCTCTCTTAACAGCCTAGGAATAACTATCTGCTTCCTGCGTACAATTTGTCGAGCATGGGGGTCTATTTATTATTTTTTAAACTTCAGTCACGCTGACGCTAACCCACCAGAGACAGCGCATCTATCTGAAGCGTAACAGGAGATGGGATTATTGCTCTTCCTTTAGCAGACAGCAGATATAAAAGTG
>VXAL01018998.1:12560-29213 GCA_013399475.1 Chauna torquata
TTGGTTTTTTTTTTTTTTTTTTTTTTTTTTGTCATTGTTGTTGTTGTTTTAACCAAGAATACATTTAAACAGAAACACCACAAAAGGACTCAGCTCCTTCCCTCTGCCTTTTTTCAGAGCTGGTGGTTTTGGTTTTGGCATTTTCCCAAGCAGCTAGGCAGATTCATTCACATATGCTACAAGTCTGTTGGGCAAAGACGAGACAACATCCAACCATTTGTGTCTTTTCTTGTCACTGTGAATACATTTATTTGACACTTCATAGTGTTCATCAGTCCTTGAGGAAGGCACTGAAAGTGGATCTCTGCCTCTCACTCCAGCAAGTTATCATGCCCCACTTCCCAAAACAATCCTATCTCTCTGATCTTCTCACTTTTGCCCAGCAGTAAGTCTGTTCTTTCAAGCTTCCCAACAAATTTTGTTGTTTTTCCATGCCTGTGTCAAATTTAGTGCCTTCTCCATTCTCCCAAAGTATTAACTTAAACCTTCAGTTTTTCATTCTGGTCTCCCAGCCTGGGGGTGGGTATCTGCAGCAAGGTCCTCTTTCCCAAGATTGGTACAAGAAACCTCAGGATTCTCCACTTCCCAACTTTTTCCCCTCCCCTTCTTCAAGCTGGGCATCATAGTAAGAAAAAGGAAGGGGAGGTAAACAGTGGGGAAAGAGGAATGAGAGAAAAAATCCTATGAAAACTATACATCGTTACTGAGGGAAGAGAAAGAAAGCTCTGCTTCTCTCTTACAATTATGGTAGTGAGCAGATTTATTCCCCAGAGGTTAACTACTGAGGTATGCAGCCTCACAGAGAAGATGCTCCCTCGGTTGTTTAACAAACAGACATTTCTCAGCAACCTCACTTGCTTTTCTCAAAACATATTTCCTGAGTCTGTGCCCTGTTACAGCCAGGTGAGCTTTAAAGCAAGAGGAAAAGCAAATGTTGCAACACTTCATTTGGTGGCAAAAAAAAAAAAAAAAAAAAAAAAAAAAAAAACACATTTATGTATTGGAAACATATCACAAGTTTTATGTTGCTTTTACTTCTTTTTTAACATTTATACCTGTACAACTCTTACACAGTTTTGGAGCACTTAAATGATTCCTGTGGCAAGGATACCTTGTCATAACTGCTGCTAAGGGTCTAGGTCTCTGAGTTCTCTTACAACCTCAAGTTTGATCAAAAGAGTGACAAGACCATACGATTAAAGTCAACTCCAAGTATGTTTTGAAAACTAACAGCAAATACTATACAACCCTCACCAAGAGAAAAACCAAGAGTTTGAGTATCTATCATTGTTAATACAGTCACACTGAATTTTAAAACTGGCTCAATTTTGTTTAGGTATGAGACAAGTATCTAGTGTCATGTGAGAAACATATTAAAAAAAAAGAAAAAGCAACCAACTGAGACTTATTCCTAAACACTAACTTAAGAAGTCACTGGTCTAGTTTGCATCAGTGAGCAATACAAGCCAAAGATTCTTCTTCTGGGTGTATCAGACACATTCAACAAGGGAAAATCCAGGATGAACAGAAAATGTTCTAATTTCAGCATAGCTGAGTTTTTTTTTCACAAGTTAATGCCTTAGAAGTATTTTGGAAATCTAATTTTTTTTTTTCTGACAGCCTTTTAATTATATAAATTCCCAGATCTTTTCTTTCAGCAAAAAAAATAGTTTTAAACTATTATCTTATACTACATTAGACTTTATAGGAAATATCTATAAAAATACACAAAAAATACATTTCCATCATTTAAAATGTCAGCATAAATTATGTTGACCATATATTAATACTTTGAAATTTCAAATAAACCAGTCATTTTAGCAGAATTTCTATTTATTTATTTATATGAAAGGTAATATTATGGTTAAGCCAGAGTTAACTGGCTTTCTTGAGCTGATTGCCCCATTTTAACAATAGTAGTGTATTTTAAAACAAATCAAAGAACAAAAGAGAGCAGTATCTTCATATCTACTGCAATATATTTCCACCTCAATATGAAGATTTTGGCACTCTGTTCACTTGGAGTGGAGAAGCAAATATCCCAAAATAAACTAATACTCTTCAGGGGCATATTATTAAGCTATGGCTGGTTAGAGGTAAAAGCAGGTGTAAAATACACAAACAGATCACTTGACTAAACATTCAGAACTTTCACCCTTTGAAACATTTGCCACTTTAATCCTTGAAGTGAAGAAAGTATTAAGGTGGGTGCCCTTTAAGTACATACTTGCATCTCTTCAAGGTAAATTTGCCTTTCTAGCAGTGTATTTTTTTACATAATAGACATATGTGATCTAGATCATAATGAGTGGTGAGTAAAGGAATCTTAGACCGTGAGGTTCCAGATCTTGCTGCGTGCCTCATGACCCCATCTCTCTGCCTCAGCAGACCACCTTTAAATACAACTGATGTCCAAACCTGAACCTGCTCCCCAAAATCAGTTTCTTGGAATTTAAAAGAGGTCAAAGAATGGCATCACACTGAGTTTGTCTTTGTTTTCTGTATTTTCTGTGAAATCTGCATCTGGGTCTAAATCCTCTTTGTTGGATGCATTTCTGATAATCTTCACCATAATTCACTAAGTGCACTAAACCAGTATCATAATAACATCATAACCAAGTACTAATATTTTCAGACTGCTCTAAGCAGTTCCAAATCCATCACATATATTCTTCAGATCACACTGGTTGGGTATGCCCTCAAACACTGGCATTATCTCAGAATTCTCGGACCTGTAAGTGTATAAACTTCTCATTTTACCTTTCTTTCACTTACTCCTGCCTGAATGAAAAAGACATTGAGGCTGAATGCTGAAGTTTCTCTCATTTTTTGGTTAAGCAGTGCCAACATGGTAAGTACTAGTGACCAGGTCTGACTTCATCTATTGTAAAGCTGATACTCCTAAAGTAATTAATTACCTCTGATTAGCCAGCGTAAATGGGGAAATGATACACATCCCACTTATGCCTCAAGTTGTCCTTCTAGGGCATGATATATGGGAGGGAATATTTCATCGACAGTGAATGACCTTGCTGTTTCCTCAATAACTATTTCCCTCACAAGAAGAGAGGACAGAACCATCCTTCTCCTATACGTAGCAGTTTCGTTTCCATATTCACAAATTACTTGCAAAAATTAAAGTTTGATTTTCCTCATCTCGCTTTTGCTGTTTCAGGCAATGTAGTAGGAATCTTGTTCAAATGCATATCATTATTTGCCAAAAAGAAAGCAAACAAACAAAAAAGAAATATTCTCCAGGACCCTGAATCCCACATTATTCTTCATAAGGACACGGAATACACATCAGGAGTTGTATTGTTTGTAAATTAATAAAGGCATCTCCAAATCCAGTATGCTCTGTTCACCACTACAAAAATAGTCTACAATACACTGTCAACAGATACATATATTAGACAGTGATGTGTATTTAAAAAATTTTTAGGGTTGTAAAGGCAAGGATGAAAGTGCTGGTGCTAAGCCATACCACTTATGCATATGTATTAGCCTTAAAAATTACATGATTCCAGATTATTTTTCCCTGTGCAATGAATGCTGGTCTGGGGACAATTCAAGGCTCTATAATAGATGATATAAGAACTTTTTTATTTTTGCAAATCAAAGGTATTAAAAGGTGTGCTGGAATTTACTAAATCAATACAACAAGCAATGAACAGGAACAACAGCTTAATGCTGCACAGAAATGGATTCTATCCGCGTCTGTACTCCAGGAACAAACCACTGAACATCTGAACATATCTTTATACATTTGAGCACATAAAATGCTACATAATTTATAAAGAACGTTCTTCACATAATACTTCGTTAAGATGTGAAACCCTTGCTCTGGGATACTATGAATGCTAAAAATTTGCATTTTTTCAAAGACCAATTGAATAAATGCATGGAAGAAAAATTCACTAGAGCTATTAAATACAAAGACAATACATCTGTCTTGGAAAGCTGCTGTAAATTGCTGGAAGCTGCAGGTCTACACTCAAGGAAATATTACTTACTATATGCTTGCTTTGCTGTTTACTCTTACCAAGACCAGCTTTTAGCCTCTAACTTCCAGTCACTGCTGAAGAAGAATATCGGGCCATAAGAGCCATTCCTATGTTTTCACATGAACTATATAAATACAGTGAAAAATGAACTCTTAGCAGTCTCCAGTTGGAAACACCAACTCAGCGGATACTTCTCACCATAATCTAAGTGTACTTCAGTTAGCATTTGTGAATGGATATTAACACCCTTCCTCAGTTACAAACGTACTGTGAAAATAAACTCATTAATGTTGTGAAGCAGTCAAAAACTATAGTCACAAACAGCAATGAAGAGCCCAGGAGAAAAATCAATCACTGTTTTTCTAGAGAAGAGTTTGAATAGTGAGGAGTAAATAAGGCTCAGGGCTAAACATTGAATAGTAAGGACAAAAAATATTGAATAACTGCTCATTCAGTGAGTACTGTCTATCCTGAGCTGCAGCTGAGGGAAGGACCTTTGGAAGAAAAGAGTACATGATCATGTCATTAAAAATACATAATACCTTCATTCAGAAGGATAAATAAAAACTGCACAGGCAACCTCATTTTTACTGTTAGCAACTTCAGAATGATTGATTGTCTACATACTTTCAGGCATGTAGGATTTTCTTGACTCTAAAAAAGCAGATTAAAACTCCTGAAATTCCACCATGTGGTGTCATCTTGGCAAAATTTTAACAGATGACTTAGGATCTCTATATCCAACCATCTCTTCCAACCTCTTCCACTTAAACTAATGGAGTGACTGATGGCACTTTGTTAACTTCTGTCTATTTTAACACTAAAAGAGAATGAGACAGTTTGCAAATATATTTCACAATCATTTGTTATAGTGGGGCATATGGAAATATCAGGCTTTGAATGAAAACTGTATTTCATTGGATATACATTCTCTCTTTATTCTGTTGTATGTAACTCCTCTTTGCCCTGTTCTTTCTATTTTGACTCCTAAACTTGCCTCTTCCACTTCTCACCAGTGCTAACCTCCATGGTCAACCAGTCTCAATTCTTACACCCATTTCTCTTACCAACCATTTCTAAAATTCCAGCCTTTCCAGATTTTTTATAGAACCGGCTTGCCCAAACACTTCAAATACCCTTGTTCAAATCTCTCTTTCTACCCATCTTCTAGGCACATCTCCACCCAGAACACACGCCTATTGCATTCTTTTGCAGGCTCCATTTTCTGCTTATGTCATGACTCTTATGTTTCTCAAATTAACACTTACATAGTCTACATGAAAGTAAAAACAGAAGGGATAGATTTCACCATTGTGACAGTCAAACAACAGATTTGTAACATACACATATACTATAAACCACATGCTTTATTTCCACATTTGGTATATTTGGTTCTGTGAAAATTTACTTGTGCACCTTACATGAGCAGAGCCCTGACAGATCATTAGACCACTTGGTTATGCAAGATACTGCTCTGCAATAAATGTGCACAAAACAGGAAGCAGAGTGATTGCAAATTACTTATGAGCATAATCTGAAAAATTAGCTATACATATGACAAGGAGGATATGGAAATGGATAAATAATTACTTGAGAAAATTGAAAACTAAAAATAAGTGTAAATTGTTTTTAGGAAACCTTACCAATGCCTTAATTAAGATTCTGGGGTCGAACAGTTAATACTAATATGCTGGGGTTTTTAATCTGCAAAAATAACCTAGATACATAGATTCACTACTCATATCTAGTGGCATCTAAAAATAGAAAACAACGACCCAGACAAGTCAGCAAGTAAATATGGAAGACCTTAAACTCACAGTTAACTCTCAGAACTACCAGTAACAAACACAGTAGAAAGTTACTTCACAATAGTTTGAAATTCAGGCAATGTACAGGTGGAAAATAGCTATTCCAGCAGATATTCCCAATTCTCATTTATAAGATTTATTATTATTATTATTGTTGTTGCTGTTGTTATTGTTATTGTTATTTTACCTTCTCTGAAAGGCATCTCTTTACTGGACACTTCTCATACTGGGATACTACAAATACTGTACAACTTAAACCTGTTTCAGCACTTGTCTGAGCTATGAAGTATTGGGAAAGAAAAAATCCACACACCAATCACACCACTCTTACAGGAGAAAAAAGTTATTAATGTGTAAACTCCAAGACTAAATACCGTACAGATGGGTTTTGTAATGACTAATGTGACAGGGGGAAAAAGAAAATCACAAAAAATTGTCCAGCTCAAGCATAAGAGAGGAAGTAGAACAGGAATAGCTTAGAGAAGGTAGAATGGGGCCCATGCTAGGAAAGAGATTATAAATGACCCCCTAGTCAACTCAAAACCCTTCCATCACTTCACTGATTGCAGCCAGTGAAGACATTCATTCTGAATATCCCACCTTTCTAACTCCAGGCTCCGTTCTCTCAAATGTGTAGGGAGAATACAGAAGGCAATTCTTAAAACAAAGATGCAGTGGAATGGTGTTGTCAGCTTCACTATTATCAAGAATTCGGATTCCAAAAGTAAAGTAAAGGGTTTGTAGCAACAGTGTGCAAGAGTAATTTAAGGTCAACAATCATAATACTTTGGACCTGGTATGTGGTATATTACATGGGCTGTGACATGACAGAAAAATTAAGGCTCACAAGGACCACCCCCTCTATCAAAGGAAGGCCAGCCAAGTACAGTTGCCCAAGAACTTCTTGAGCTTGGATATCTCCAAGGACAGAGATTCCACAAAAATTACTGAGCAAGCTTCCCCAGGATTTTACCATCCACATATTTAAAAAGTTATTCCTACTGTCTAACTAGAATTTCCTATGTGGCAGCTGCTCTCTGTTGCTTCTTATCCTGCCAGAACACACCTCCAAGAATTTCAGCCCATACTCTTTTCACCCTTCCACTTGGTAGGTGAAGGCAGCTCTAAGATCACCCACGAGCCTTCTCATCTTCACACAGGACAACTGGAATTCTCTCAGCCTCTCCTCGTGCATCATGTGCACCGCCCCACAATAATCATGCTGGTCCTCTGCTGTTTATCTTTCTCATCTGGAGAATCCACATACTCCCAACACCTATGAGACTACACCTGAACATGGGGGGCAATAACTTTCCTCATCTTGCCACCTACACCCTTGCCAGCACAGCCTGTATGCGTGTGGTTGGTCTCAGCTGTGAGGACTCACTGCTGACTTGTGTTCAACTTCTTGCTCATCAATGCCTACAGATCCTTTCCTGCTACGTCGCTCTCTGTCCATTTGGTCCTCAGCCTATAGTGGAGCAAGAGGTTATTCACTTCTAGCTGCAGGACTTCACACTGGCTTTAGCTGAACTTCATGAGGCTCCTATCAGCCCATTTCTCCAAACCTGCTCAAGTCCCTCAATAGCAGGTCATCTTGCAAACTGCTTTGCCCCGATTTGGTATTGTCTACAAACCTGCTATACCTGGTGTGCTGCAATCAATTTTGGCCCTTGAATCCCGAGGAAACCCTCTAGTAGACACCAGCAGTGGGAGTTTGCACTGTTGATCACAACCCTCAGAGCCATGCAGTCCAGCCAATGTTCCACCCATCTTATCATCCTCTTATTCAGTCCATAGTTCACAATTTTGACTGAAAGAGACTGCTCTAAAGTTAAACAACATTCACCGTGCTCCCCTTGTCCACAGAAGCAGTCAGCTCATTGTAGAAAGCAGTTAAGGTTGGGCAGGCATGATTTGAGTTTGGTAAATCCATGCTGGCTGTTTCTAATCACCTTCTTGTCCTTCATTTGCGTGGAAATGGCTTCCATGAGGTTATTCTCTATAATTTTCCCTAGGACAGAGGTTAGAATCTCCCTCTTGCCCTTTCTGAAGAAGGCCATGACATGTTCCTTTTCCAGTCATCAGATACTTCCCATGTCTGACATAACCTTTCAATGATAACAGTAGCCTCACAGTAACACTGGTCAGCCTCCTCAGACATAACACATCTGGGACATAACACAGTCCCTTGAATTTAAGTGTTCTTCTGGTCTGCCTCTTCCCTGTTTCTTTGCCACACAAATTTTGCTGCTAAGCTTGGGAACTTGGGAAGTCAAACTTTACCATCAAATAAATGAGGCAGAAGAGGAAATGAGTGCCTTGTCTTTTCTTTGTGTTTTCCCACTAGGTCTCCTGCCCCACTGAGCAGTGGGTCCACCTTTCTTTTGCTGTCAATGTATTTGTTTTTGCCCTTCCTGTCCCTCACTAGTTTCATCTCCAGCTAAGCTTTTTCTACTTCCATCCCTGCACACTTGGTGCATCTGTAACAAACCTTTTTCTGTATTTCTCATGTATGTCTAACTTCAACCACCTAGCATTTGATTCTGCCTCTCAGTCAGGTAATCTACTGATTTTCTATAGGATACCTAAAGCCTACTATTTATGAATTCATCCAAATTGGCTATAAAATACAAGAGAGAAATTCTACACAAATTTTGTTTTAACTTAGGTATTTAAGTGGTCATCTATATATACATTCCACATACACTTTCTATTAGAATTGCCCTTTTTCTGTTCTTTGTTGAAATGTTTTACCTACAAAAATATTTAAATTAGGGGTGTGGTCCAGTCTGAAATAAAATCATTCTATATCTACTTTGGGGTGAGCTAACTTTATTGACTAGACCTCCATTAGCTGGAACTGGAACTTAGACACCTAGCACAGACATCAACGCCTATAGAAACATAGCTATCACTGGGTGTTTTAGACTGGAACCAAATTGCACTCAAGATGTCATTTCTTCTTTCTTTAGAAAACGTATCTGCACTAGATGGGAAACTGTAAAATTATCTTAATAAAAGCATAACCTCATGGAATTAAATCTCTCAGAATGTCTTGTATTAGATAGATTCACATTATTAGAAATGCATAGATGTTAAACTAGGTGCAGAAGAGTTGTTATATCACTTCTTAAATGCAAAATGAACATATTGAAAATACTGTCATCAGGAAAAAGTAACTAAAAAGTAATAAAAGTCTTCATATAAAGGCTAGTTCAAACAAAATGTATTCCCTACATCCCAAAAGGATCTACGTACATGAAAATGTCATATCAGTAGGCAGGAATTAACATCGCTCATTATGCCTTACGCATTTAACATAAGAAGTTTTCAAAATATATGATCTTGAGGTAATAAAAATGATTAGGATGTGTACTCCGATTGAAAGTGGCCAACAGAAAAATCCCATGGAAGAAGGGAATCCTCCAGTTGTGGAACTCTTGTATATGCCATCTCCCTAGCCAAGCAGGCTAAGCTTGCTGGAGGAAAGGGAGTGTAATTGTACTCTGAACAGTATTGTCTCTTAGGGATTATATACCAGTAGCATGAATTAAAGCAGTTTATAGAATGCTTCAACTAGTACCCATGTCAGGGCAATAAAAAATGGCCTATAGAGCTACATGCAGTTCCTTGATAGCTCGTCCACGAATACACATATAAACTGAAACTGAGACAAAGAAGAGAATCTAGCTGTAGAATTTTTAAAACATGGATATGTTCTTCTAGGTCACTAGTGCAGTTACTGTGAAAACGCTTGTCTTAAAAGAATCTGTATTTGCTCATCATAACATTTCCAACCTTGACAAGTCACAAGATAGCAGACCTTTCAGATTACATCAATCTTCATTGTTCCATTTCATTTATTTCCTCTTTTAGTTTTAACACACCACCACTTAATATGAGCAAAGTCATATATCAAATTTAAAATGTATAATGCAGCATTAATTCTATTGAATTACCATACTAAAATCATTGATGTCAGACAAGAGGGAAAACAAGATGGGGGTCAAAATGCATTTTTATGGTCCACTACAGAATTAGACATTCACCGTCTTCTAAAGCATTCTTACAGATACTTCAGGTTTTTTTTTTTTTCCCTTACTTTCTCCTTAAACAGTTTGTAAAATTTCTCTTCTTAGTCTTCCCTGTCCCCACCATAAACTCCATCAGTCCTCCCAGCACTACTACATCCCATATCTTGATTCTCTCTTTGGGCAGATAATATGACCGCAGTAGATATTGCATTAGATCTACAGTACTTGCTGTTCATTTTTTTTTAACATTTGGTCTAACATACTTTAGAATATTAGTAGAATGTAAACTTGAACAACACTTGGGAAATAAAATGTGGAATGAAAAGTGAGAAGTTTATGCACAGAGATTGACTACAGAGCTGTGAATCCAGGGTCATGTTGAGCTCTTAGCGAAGATTTATTACACAAACTTTGTGAATTTTTGTGCTCTTAACAATGAGATTTCTACCAGATGTCCAGAAAACTGTCCATATTGCTACCTTTACATATTGTAAATATTTCAAACTTGTGAAGAAATTTAAGGAACTTTGTAGACAAAATGTAGTCTAAACTTCGATTGAAAACATTTATCAGAAATAGGAATAAAAACAAGTCTAAGAAAGGTAGAAAATAAAAAAACTAAGGTTACTTTTTAACAGAAGACCATATATTTGAAAAGGCAAACATGCAGAATTAAGGCAGCAATCAACTATCACCGAACACCATATCCTGAACACCATAAACTAAGTGCTGTAGTGGTCATTAATTTGCATTTCATACTGAAAGACGAAAGGAAGAAAAATGAAATATGTCCCCAATAGACTTAAATTTCCTACTTTTACAGGATAAAAGAGGTAATTTGGGAATCTGGAAATGCTGGTCTGTGCTTGGGACACCAGTACAAAAACCTATATGTATTAATAAAAAGAAGTGTAACTAAAATTAGAAATAAATGAATGCCCCATTGACCTGCATGTAACAAATACTTGCCAGTTTGTTATCAGCACTGCTTATCTGGAATACCTTCTAACACAGAAGCAAGACTGAAATTGAACTCAGCAGTATGTGAGCCCAGAAACCTGCTACTGCAAGCCTCATATAATAGAATCTCTTTATAAAAGCAACCTAAGAATTTTTTTCTCTTCCTTCAAACAATGCTATTTGTAATGAAGAACAGAACTAGTGCCTTTATTTTTGCTGATAAGGGGTTCCATTTGTTATTTAAATTAAAATGTTAAAAAAAAAAAAAAACTTTGCTAATATATTAACTAAGGCTCCATAAAAGATTTTAATTTTTTGAATACTTTCTGCTCTACAAGTCATTTTTAAGTCTGATCTGATTTGTCACAGGAAGTTGAATGAATCACAGGGCTCTGTACAAGCAGAGAAGTAGATTTGTGCGGTTCTTAGCATGCACTGAGGCCATCAGGCTAAACTGTGGCTTTGCTGCGAGCAAGACATTGCTCTGAGAAACAGATGAGGAAACAGATTGTGACTCGCAGACCGACAATCTGCTTGCTGGGTTTCTTATACTTTAGAGAAGAAATATCTTGGGCCAGGCATATACATGGTGTAGCTGCACTAAGTAAGGACAAGCAAAGAACAGAGCCATTCCCCGCCACAGCCTGCCAAGTGGAGAAGGGGAAAAAACAGCTCCATGCAGGCTGCTCTGCCCGCCCATGCTGTGTAATGGCAGGAGCCAACAAAGAGCAAAAACGGGCCAACTCACCCTTTCCTACTACTCTGTTCCAGTTCACATAGTAATTCGTATTCTGTCCCTTAGTCCTGTTAAAAATCCAACGATCCTTTAAAATGCAGAGTTTAAAAAGCCTACGGTTTAGCATTTAATCAAGAACTATCCATTTTTCTTCAGGCTATAACATACTAGTTAGGCAAAAAGGGTTGTACATGACTGCGTATGGGAAAATGATATAAGGTCTCCGAGATTTATGAAAACTTTTGAAGTTATTTTTACTAAAACACTTTGAAAGAAATTAAGCCCATCTCTACCCAATTATGAAAAACCAGCTGGTCAACAAAACCATGTTATGTGCATGTGGATAATCAAACTAAGATACAGAAAAAATATTGGTTGTGTTAGAAACACTTCACATTTTTTACTTAATGTGTTAAGTCACTTAATGTACATTTAAGTGCTTGGGATACAGGAACTGAATGATACGTTCTGTTAGAGGGACTGTGGGATTTCACTCTGAAGTTTTCAGATTTATACTGGAGTAATATAAAAACCAGTGAAATAATTTAAAAATCTGTGAAAATTCCCCCCATTTATTTTCACTCTATTACACTCCTTAAAAAACTTTTTTTGAAGAATTTTGAAACATTGTTAACATACAATGCATGACAATTCCAGGAAGTGGAATCTCAGAGGAAACAGAGAAAATTACCTTACATTTCAGCCTTCTAAACTCCAAACAGTTTCTGAGGTATCTCAAAATAACCTCGTTTCCTAGTTAAAGAACAGATCCCAGCCCCGAACTACTGAGCTGGGTTGGAAACTGTAGCATACTCCCATGTGTAATGCAACCTTAGATGTCCTAGCGTATCCCACCTGGAATCTAGCTGCACCTCCAGAGGGCATAAGTCTTCGGTAAGTCCTTCAGTCCACACAGATGATTCAGAAACTCACCGCATCTAAAATGCAACTAAATATGTAGGTTTAAGCAACTAAATTACTATGGGGAGAATCACTAAAAGGTACTACGTCATGTGTCTCCTGAGGATTATACTTGCTCTAGTATGTTGCAATGCATTATGTTAACTTTTGCATCTGAGGAATTCACCCTTATTATACAATCTTTACATTCCAGAGCAAAGTACGAAGACTGAGGTAAGGGGCTACAAACTGACCTGGATATTTTCAGCGCATCTCCTGAAGTGAAGCAAGTTATATGGCCCACACAGTCATACATCACTGGTTTGTTGTCATTCCTTTAGACAAATTAATTAGGGCATGAAGTCTTACATAGTATCCATTATAAATATCTCGGTGCCTATGACCTGCCTTTTAAGCATATACCATTTTTTTTGCACTTTGCATGTACTGTGTTTAAGCCCTCACAGGAATTCATTCATATACTTGTACGTGTGCTTAACTAGCCTTGCTGAACAGTGTTGTTTTCCTGAACTGTTGTCATAATTCAGTATAATGACTTTTAAGTTAGAAGCCAGCCTTTTAAAAATTAGATGATTTACTATGCAATTAACATCAATGAACATGTTCAACTGTAAAACAGCCATGCAAAGGCTTGCCCAGTTTTTCCCCCAAGTGCCATAAGATATGATAAAAGTCAGGAAACAAAAAGTTATAAAAATGTAAATAGAAGATCAGAGTTCAGATAGTTTGTTCCTCGGTTCAGATAACAATCAATGTACATCTGACAATTCATGAATATTAAATTTCATTCACAAGGTAATTACTGGAAAGCAAATTCCCAAAAAGAAAGGCACCAGGCCATGGAAGGTTCAGCCACCATCAACTGAGATTTGTTCTTAGAAGAAAAGGAAGGTGAACTGCTATTTAGACCAACGCATCAGGCACAATATTAGTCCACTTGGATGCTGAAAGACTTGAGCTCTACCAGTATAATGCTAGGAACGGCATTGCCGAAAGGGGAAAAAACCAGCAAATGGGCCTTTCTGGAGCACCATTTTAGGAACAGTTATGATCGATGAAACACTGGAAGACACTGTCAAACATAATATCTCCTAAAGAGTCTATAAAAAGGGAGAAAAATATGTCCCTCTATTTTTTCTATCATGTTCTCTTCATTATGACTTTCAAAAACACTTCTGCAAAAGTACTTTTCAGTCTAATAAACTGTTTGTAAAAAACACTAGCATAGCTACTTGTAAAGCTATTGCAACCAGTTTTCCATTAAGAAATCTTCAGATCCCACCACCCTAAAGTTCAAACTTTTATATTGTGCAGCTATGGCTCTTCTAAAACTTTGCTATATTCAGTAAGTGTTGTTCTCCTAAGTCGGATCAAGATGCTAGTATGACTCCCTTTGAATACCTTCTATTGTGTCCAGGTGTTCTGTACCAAGACATAATCCTACCTTTTTGACTTAATCTTGCATGTCATTCTGGACCTAATCCATAGTTACTGGCATCAGCTAGGTCATATAACTTCTCCAATAAAGATTTGTTAAAATACCTAGCACAAATAATTCTTTCTTGAAAATATGTTCTGTAGTGACATAATAGCTTCTACTTGCTAAAATAAAGTTGAATTTTATTTTTATAAAGTAAAATTATTAAGGTTCCCTTTAAAAAGCATTATGTTCAATGGTGCGTTACATTGTGAAGTGTTTATGCATCAAACCATTATGGACTTCTTTTTAAATGTATTGAAATAATTTCTTTAAAATTGGAAATATTTTAGCATGTATGCTAAATATTTACTTTTGATTTTTGAAGTTATGTTTACAGAGGTCATAAAAATCATTTATACCACTAGTAAGAAACAGCATAAGCAAAATAGTGCATGTTTTACATTGCTCTTCTTTTTTTAGCTGAGTGCCTGTCCAGAAAAAGAATACAGTTGAGTTTACAATGTGAAATACCTCAAATGCAAGTGACAAACAATGACTGCCAATGACACATCTGTATATACGAAACACATGGTTAATGGGTTCTGTATGCACAAAGTAAAATACTTGCTTAATAAAAAGAGGAAAACACAAGCAAATACATTCCCTCTGGATATACAGAACTTGTGATATACAACATGAAAGTAATAGTGCAATAACATAGCACAGGTGCTAGCCCTGAAGAAAGTCACTACACAGATCGTGCAGTAGAACCGGATTATAAATGGCTAATCATTGTACTAAAGTGAACTTCCTTCTGTTCTTGCCAAAAATGGTCAACACATTTTAAAAAGCCTTATATTTTAAATTCAATCAGTTATCTGGTATATCCCCTGCTAAGCAACATATTTAAGTGCAGCACAAAAAGCAACTGCACACTGTGTTTTGATTTTGGTCAATGGGCTACTAATTAAACAATAGTTCAGTAAGTAATTGAACTGGGGCACCACAAAAGTTTGGTAAATTATGAATATCTGGACTGCTTTTGTTTACAGCACTAAAAACATCTTCAAAATAAAAAGACTTTATAATAGAATTTACACAAGTATAATTTGGGCTGTTACACTAAATTTCCTCTGATAGAGAATACTAAAATAATATAAATGTAGTGACTAGGATGTTCCGACAGTAGAATCAAAAATACATTTTCATTTAACCAATTTCCATTTCCCTAGGCCTTTTCTTTCTTTCACAAATAAATAAATAACAATCAATTCAAGTTCTAGGTCAACTGTCTTTCAGTTCATTTCTTCTTCTGCTATGGCTAGTGTAGTATTTAACACTGGCACTGGGCTGCGTGCTGCAGACCTTCTCTTTGAATACTGTCAAATGTCATAAATGCCTGTGATAATGCTCTTAAGAGCATCATGAAACTTCACACCAGAGCTGTGCTGTAGATTGTCTGAGATATGACAGGATTAAAGTTGTCCATCCACCACCATGGCCAGTAACCCCGTTTCACTCTCCTAAATCCAGGTACCTTGAAAGTAATCCTGCTATTATCTAACCTACTCCTTAAGTTTTATGCCTCTGCCTGGCTTGATGATCTCTCAGAGGAAAGATTCCCTTTCTTTGTTTTGTAGACTCATTACTATGGCATGCCTAATTTCTTCTGCAAGTGAGGGTAGCAACTATGGGTGAGGGTGCGGGGTGAAGGAACGGCTTTCCACACAGAATTCCCCACATGCAACGCCTTTTCTGCGATTAACACTTCCAGCCGCGATTAAAAGTAGTAATTTGGAGACGAAATATCAACGGCGAGTGATTAATATATTGTGCATATTAGCCCAGCAATAAAAATACAAGTTCTGCACCACCGCTAGTAACAGAATGAACAAGTACCTTACTGACGCATTGAAGGCAAGAAATTCACAGTATCGCTGTGTTAATAAAATGACTGCCTGCGACTTTAAACACAGGCACACTTGTACTTGGCTAGAGAGTGAACCATTTATTGTTACTATGAAGGATACAGCGATGGGAATGAAGATGAGAGGGGCGATGGTGATGGCAAGGAAGAGGAGGTTAATACCCCAGCGTCTGACGGGGAATGGTGCCCCTACCTCAGCAAGCTGGATAAGGGAATAGCTCCAGATCCACTGCCCAGGATCCCTCCTTTCCTCCCAGACAGGAGTTTCTCCACCAGAGCCACATTCCCCGTGCGAGCAGCTTCCAGCAGCTCCTGGTCCTTGCCCATGGCCAAGGACCGGGCGGCCCCGCTCGCCCCGCCACTCGCCGGCAGAGCCGCGCTCCGGAGCCCCGCGGCCCCCGCTCTCCACAGCGCGGCTCCGCTCCCCCCACAGCCCTGCCTCAGAGCGGAGCGGAGATTCCTGCAGTCCCCTCCAGACCAGCGGGAGCGGCAGCAGGAGGGAGGGAGGAGGAGGAGGAGGAGAATCACCTCCTCCTAGTTTCTCTGGATCGCTTCTGGGTGGAGTGCGGAAGGGAGCGGGGAGGGAGCGAGGCCAATAAAGAGCCTCCCCCCCACTCCCATCCAAGCAACCCCAGCGCCGGCCTGGAGGACGGGGCTGAGGCTGCCCTCAGCCCCTGTGCCTGTGCCTGTGCCTGTGGCCGGGCCGAGCCGGGTAGGGCCGGGCAGGGCCGGGCCCTCACGGACGGAGGAAGGGCGGGACGGGGGCAAGCGGCGCAGCCCCGGCCGCCCGGGCCCGTTGCTGGGGAGACGCGGCTGGCGCGCTCTCAGTGGCTGCCCGGG
>VXAL01018998.1:29505-44948 GCA_013399475.1 Chauna torquata
GAGGCGGCGCTGATCCGCTGAGGGGAGGGAGAGCTCCGGCAGCGGGGCGCTTGTGAGGGGCGCGGGAGGGCCGGAGGGAGGTGCTGGGGCACCGGCCCCCTGGGGCAGCAGGTACCGGGGCTGGGGGACCGTGCCATTGGGCGCGAACGTGTCGGGGGGTGCCCAGAACGGGGGTTCAGCCCCAGCCGGGAACATGGCTAGGCTTGCCAGCACGGGTAGGAGCCTGCCTCGTTTCGCAGGGCAAACCAGTGTAGACAAAAAGGAAAATCCGGGCCCTGCTGAGGTCGGGAACAAAACCGAGTTGTTGGCTCAGCGAATCGGACAGATGGGACTGCTCACATGGATCAAACTGCAGGATCGCAGCTTTGTAATGGTGTACAGGGTGAGAAGCGTAACTCGGCGTATTTGGTGTCAGATCCACTCATCCCTTGTTCTGGTACTCCAGGTTTTGTTAGGGGATTCAGACAAGTGACCTCTTGAATTGTATGACTCTTTCCTGGCACAAAAGTTAGTCACTCCTTTATAGCTTTTGGTTCTTACAAGCTATGCTGGAAACTTTCTGTGCTGGCCAACTCATAAGCACATCCTTGCTTAATGCACCGTTTGATTCTGTGCATACAGGAACGGTCTCATTACAGCCCCATGTCCCTGTTTCAGTTTAATACTTTGTGTAGGTAGCACCATCGGTACAACAGGCAAGTAAGTTAAGACCCCATGCTGCTCCCCCACTGAGTTCAATGGCATTCTCCCATTAGCTGTACTCATAAGATGCAAAACACAGCGATGGCAAAACAGCGTTGGGGTAGGCAGGATTTTAATGTTAAGTTTTCAGCATGTTAATTACTATACATTGAAGTCTATGGAAAGATCCGTGTTGATTTCACAAATGATTGGTTTTAGTCCTTGTCAGCGACAGTTTAACATATTTTCCTATATTTTTTTACCTAATGAAACAATTTTAATCTCTGAAATGGAAAAAAAAATTGTCATCATGGAGACCTATCTTTCCAATGTAGTTGTCCGCAGCAACAAAACAACAGAAAGTATGCTTTACATAGTTCAGCATTTTCAGAATGTGAAATGCTGTCTTCTCCAATGTTGTCAACAGGACACGTAATTGAGCGCTGACATAAGATTATTAGGTGCTGAGACTCTGTAAGTGTGGCCTTTCTGATTGAAACAGTCTGATAAACAGCAGTTTTAAGGCCTGATTCTGTGATCACAAGTGTTTCATTAAAGTTTATTTTTGAATAAATAAATGTATAATTACATGAGTTAAGATTTACAGCTTAAGTCCTTAGTCACTGCAGAGTCACAGTGGAAAACTGATTTAAAGCTGGAGTAAAAAGTTCTGTATCTTGGTACCAGCCACGTGAGTTCATTAACTAGTTCCAAAAAGGCTGGCCATAAACTGAGAATACTCCTTCTTTCAATTTTGTCCTGTTTTGAAGCTTCATGATGTCCTTTGTTGGAGTAGCCATAATTTCCCTTTATTTTGCCTTGCTTGTGATTTTGTATACAGTCTCATGCATGCCCTAATAAATACCGTCTCACGTGTACCCTCTGCATACGCAGCACGGATAAGCTTCACGTTTGCTGAGAGCCACTGAAGAGGCGCCAGTATTCTGTGCAGAGCTAATTGTAAGGCAGGGGTATGTGCATAAACCTGCACATTTGTGAATAATTAGATTAGAAGCAGATACTAGGGAAAACTCAGTTTTTAAAGCATTTGGATTGTTTATGTGCTTGGATCAGCAGATGGCAAATATGACTCAGTATAAACGTTACATAATTCTTCTTGGGAAAATAAAATCTCAAGACTGTGCTCTAATTGAAAAGATCATCCAGAAAGCTCTTGAAGAACAGTATGGAGAATCAGGATAGAAATATCAATGGAGCGGATGCATGCAATAGCCAGCAAATTCAGGAAGGTTTTATGAATGTAGCAAGGCTCAAAACATACCCCGGTAAACCAATCAGCTTACCCTCCAACAAAACTGCAAAGTCCAAACAGAGGATTTAGTTTCATTAGCAAGTGGAGAACAAAAACGTTATTCTACCGATCTGAAAAATAAAAAGGAATTCATGCAGCACTATTTAATGGAAGGGTTAAACATGGATAAATTCTAAAGGCTGGCGAAGTGAAGATGTCAGAACATGAGTCAGTCTGTATCCAGAGATGAAATCAATAGTGGACTACAGTAAGGAAAAAAAAAAAAAAAAAGGTACTGAGACTGAGTTGAATGTAAATGGTGAAACCTGTTAGATCGGATGGACTCCTTTGTATTTTAAAATATCTTACATTCCTTTTCCTGGTAATATCAGGACAACACTGGGGACAGTGTTCAACATTATATGTACCATAAACATGTTAAATAGACATAGAATGTAGAAACGTAGCTTTATGACTTGCAGAAGTTAGAGATGAGAAAGATAATTTGTAAAACAGCCAAAAGATCTTTCAAAACATTGTATGGCTTTCAAGCAGTGCTGTTCCATACCACAGCAGAATTTTGATTTTATGATTTTAGAATTTGCGAAGACATTTTAAGTTATGACCACTGCAGCTGTCAGTGCCTAAGTGGCATCACACCTTCAATCTCAAAATTTCTCTTAACACAACATATGCCTTACCTTCTGTTTTCTTCCATTTTCTAAAATACCAGAGAAAGCAGTTAGCCTACCTAGAAATTCTTTATTAGGTTTGTTATTTGAAAAGACTGGGATTGACTGTAATAAGCAGGGACTTTCCTTAATGTTTTTACAATGCAACTATCACATGGCTTTTTCTCATTTCAATGTGACCACGTCTTGATTTCCTCCTCCTGCAGCCCTCCTGTACTTAAGCCAAATTAAATGGGTGCTTTCTAAAATTTTCTGACTTTCCCCTCTATTTTCAAGCAGGAGCAATGGAAGGGATATGAAAAACTGAGTTGCAAGTATTGGGGAAAAAAAATGATTCTGTGATAATAAAATATGCTGTGTAGAATAGCAAACAGTATATTTCAGGACTGTCTATTGTCAATTCTCTCATGTAAAGATGAGAAGGTCTAAGATCCCTATACAAATGCTGATGGGTATTCTGAGAGAGAGCTCAAAATGCTGCAATAAGCCATTAGATCAATGTGTCAATAAAAAAATTGGTATTTGCTACACCTAATTAGTCTTTTCATTGTTGTATGCCCATAGTAGATCAGGGACAAAGGTTGCAGAAGTACCCTACAGAAAGTGCTATTTCTCATACACCTTCTAGGTGGCAGGACTTGTTTAGGCTTGATATTGTCTTTTGCTCTTTACAGTACGTACATCGTGTAAAAACACAGTGAGTGTCAAGCGACCGTGACTACCTTTCCGTATGCATTGCTCCTCTAGCAGATATCTGAACATCAGGCTCAGAGGCTAAGGCCAAAGTGGGGGTCTCAGGAGCACTCTGAGCTCTTGTGGCCAGGTGCAAATGCCGGTCATGTCCTGGTTCCCCATCAGGGTGACGCACAAGACGCACATCTGCCTTCCTCTGGCGGCCTTCCTCGGCGATCGGCTCAGGAGGTAGGTGCAGCACGCAGCGGGCAGGCCTTTGGTTTAGACGTCTGGGACACACCACAATACTTACATGCTGCTAAGTTTAGATCTCACCACTGAAAGGTGAAAAGGACTTACATCCTGCTCAAGGACTTACGTCTTCTTCCACTGGAAAAGAAAATGATAGGAACTGAGGGTACCGAACTCAGTTTATAAGGAATATAAAAACACCAAGGTGCTATGGTTCCAAAAGACAGCATGAATTCTTGGATTCGTCAGAAGCTGAAGTAACTTGTAAAGAGGAAGCCGTTTTTGATGACTTGCCCACAACGGTCATATCTCTGACTGTACAATGCTGACTAGATCACATTGTCTGTAAACAATTATTTGCTTTGAGGCATGTTGTTGTGGTGTAAATTTGTGATGGCAAAGAACGTGCAAGGAGATGGTCCCTTTCTCAGTGATGGTGCACAGCAGCCAGATGCTGTCTCAGCATTTGCACTGACTGATCCCATGGCACCATTCTCTTGGGGCTCGGAACGCACAGAAGAAAAGCAAGAAATTAAACTATCGCTGTCACCCAGACGCTGACCGACAGAATCATCCGAACATGTCATGGGAAGCATGCTGCTTTCCCCAGCGGGCTGTAATATCCCACAGCTCGAAAGTCCAAGACATGTGCAGGCTGCAGATTGTGTCTGCCCTGGAGAGCTGAGCCTCCGGAAAGCGGTGACGGGATAGTACTGACAGTAAGTCAGCGTCTGCCATGCCATTTCCAGCGCAATTGCAATTCTGCTGTGATGGTAGATGCTAAGATTAACTGGCATATCTATACATTTCTTTACATGTATTTGTTGTGTGACAGCAGGTGGGATTAGCAGTATAATTATTCATCCAGTCGTTCTGCTCTGATATAGGTTTACATCAGTTTGCTATCAAAATATGCCTAAGACTGTTTTTCATGCAGTAGAGAGAAATGCAGAGTGAAATGCGAATACAGGTAGGTAAGAGCAGCATGCTGATTAGATGCCCCAAACCAGCGTATGCTGACAGTTACAATACAGTATAAAGCTTTGCCTGTAAAGCTTGCTGAAATAAAAATAACTTGTTTGTACCTTTGATACACTGCAACCTCTTTCGGACTTTAAAATATTTCCCCCTTTATGTCTTCCTTTTAAGATACGTACAGCATTGCCGACACATCAGATTTTGACTGCTTGAAAGAATGATTATAAAGAAATCTCAGATGAAGCTTGCTAGCGATGAGGGACAGTGACTGAAGTACAGGCAGCTGTTACAATTGTGTGCAGATGTTATCCCTGGCTCTTGAACAGTAGCGTGCGGGGGCTGGTGCACTGTAAGGCAGTAGCATGGCTAGAGGTGCTCTGACAATGATTTCCGTTCTCTCTGCGGCTCTACTAGTAGCAACTAGTATGTAGGGATGTATAGTGGTAAATCACTCAAGAGTAACAGGAATGGCTGAGAAAACACTGGTGCACCATACATCCTTCAGGTATGTTTATGCTTGTGGGTGCACATTTTTATGACCAATAAGGCAGAATGTGTTTGAAATTCCAACTGTGCTGCTCCGCAACGTGTAGCTTCTGACCTCACCTGGTCCAAAAGAGGTAGCGGTTAATGGAAATGAATCACGCTCACAGAAGAAAGTAGAATAAATTTAGGTAATGATCTGGGAAGACTCGGGTCTGTCTGTATGTATTTAAAAGGTATAAATGTCAGAGTGAGAGCTGGGAAGAAATGGGTTGATACAACTAAGTATAACAGTTACATACTTCATAATAAATATTTGAAAGAAATATGAATTAGACAAGTTATAGTTGATGTTGCAATGGGAATTAACATGGAACCAAATGAACACAATGCTGTTTTTTCTCAAAAATCAAACGGATATAGCACTGTCAAATACACGATAAAGAACAGCCTTCCACTGATTCTCTTACTAGCTGTAATTTACCAGATCTTTACAATTTCTAATTTTGATGGTTATCCTTAACAGAAATGATGCAGCAAGCTAACTTTGCACTGGGTTCTTGGGTCTGGCTAGTTCTTTTTGAGTGAACATAACTATTTGCAGTGAAAGAAGTTTTTGTCATTTTAACTGCGAGGGTCCTTCTTTACAGGCCAAGTCCAACGGATCAACTGGAGTTACAGTGCCATACGAAAACTTTTTTGAAACAAATCAGTAAATAAAAAAAGCCTGGAGCAGACTCAATGCCCCAAAGAGTCTGAAGGAACCTCAAATCTAAAATTCATGAAATGAAAAACTGTGATGTGCAAGCTACTGCTTAAATTGGCCTCAGTAGTAGGTGAGCGGAAGGTAGTGAATGTGGTGCTAATAACTTTCAGAGGGCTTGAAGAGGGATTTGGAGAACTAGAGTCTAATTTGCCTGATTCCGGCAAACGGGTAGATGTCTGGTTACATGCAGTAGTGAAGATTCAGTACAGCTTTTGGAGAAGCAAGGCATGTCTCATATTGGAGTTCTTTGAAGGAGTCAAAGAGCATATGGAAGATGGCAATTCAATCAATAGATTGTAAAGCTAAAAAGCTTTTGACAAGATCCTTCCTGAATACTTTTAAAGAAGCTGAGCTGTTACTGAGCAAGAGGGAAGGTTCTCTTGTGAATGAACAGTTGGTTAAAGGAGTGAAGGTAAAATGGAAGAACGGCTGGTTTTCACAACGGTGAGAGGCTGTCAGGACAGCTCTGTAGAGGTCTCCCCTAGGACCTGCACTGTCCAACAAACTCATAGTCTTGGAAGAGTGAAGTACCAACGTTTGCTAGTGAAACAACAGATTTCAGGATAAACTAAAACCAAGTATGAAAGACTATATCATGGCATCATTATAGTAGAAAGCAAATAGGAATTGGAATTCCACACTGACAAAAGAAGATAATTTTTCTGTTGTGGTGTAGGAGGGAGATTCTGGATTCCCTTTTTACAATTCCAAAACTGCTGTTACATCTCCATCATTTCAAGTCGTTGGGGATATTTCTCTGAAAATGCCAGTTTAATGCTCCATGGTAATCAAAATGGCAAATAAAATTGTTGGGAATTGTTAGGAAAGGAATTGAGCAACATTATGTCAGCCTATAAAACCACTGTGTTTGACCTGACTCAAAAAGATTTTATTAGAAGCAAGGCACAGAAAAGGACAAGAGGTATAACCAGATGTATAGTACAGCCTTTGTGTAGCCTAAATAGACCATGCCACTTCAGCTTTAAAAAAGTTAATCATGGAGAGATATAATAGCAGCATATAAAATAAGTGGTATGGAAAAGGTAAATATAAAACCATTACCCATTTTTTTTTTCCTAAACAAGAACTAGAGAAACACAGTGAAATTTTCGGGGCACAGGCTTAAAATGCATGGATGTATTTCTTCATTCAAACATTTTAATTTAGAATAGGCTTAGGGTTGCTTTGCATTACGCTTGACTGCATATGCTTTTATTCTGATAAATCACCTTTTAGCGTGGAGACTGATGCATGCACACTGGTACTAACGCAGCGCAAGCAATAGCTATGTAAGCTTTGCTCATCACCTTGCTAACAGATCTATCCTGACTGAGGATACTGCCTTGTGTAAGAATGTAGTTTAATGTCTTATGTAAATTTAAATACACAGAGCATTGCTTACTATATTTTTGTACAGTGTATATACAACCACACGGTCATTCTGACGTTAAGGCTGCTTCTGCTATCTGCCAAGAGGAACACTTAATACCAAGTTTGACAGAGGTGGTGATTTTGGGAAGCTGATACTTTACTCCCAGCAAAAGATAAGGGCCCCTGATATTTTATTCAGTTAGCCCAACAGTAAAAAGGCTCTTCATTCTTAATTATTTCTCTAGGTCCCACAAAACAACATTCTGGAGTGTTTATTGAAATCTGCAAGCTAGTCCTGTTCTGCCTAGGGAAGAAAGTTATTGCTTTTTGCATGAGAGGACATGGTTATGCAGTGAATTTCTAAATCTCATTTATCTCTTGCGTAACTAGATTAGGGAGGAAAATATTAGCATGAGTAATTTGTTTACTAATGTGACAACTCTCTCATTTTCAGCCTTCAGACAATGCAATAGATTTTGGTCAAAAATAATAATTGGCGAAGTCTCTGGCTAAAACAGCCAATTCATCTGATTTACACCTTATTTATCTGAACTGAAAGTGACTATCGACCCCAGGCAAAAAAGCCCTACTAATTTTAATTCAGCAGCTGAGTTAAAGCTAAAAGCTCAGGGGCAGAAACACACACAAAAAAATATTAAATGTAAGATAAATGTTTAAAGAACACTGGCATATTTACCTAGACCTAGTAGCAAAGGCAGCAGAGAGGATTACAGGAATACCAGTGTACCCACGACACTCTTCTAAGCGGAGCTGATTCAGCAAAACGCATTTAGGAGCTAATCTGTGGAGCCTTTTCCATAGGAGGAAAACTGGCATGGGTGTGCATGGTACGTGTTCTATTTCCATATTCTGTTAAAGTACAGAGGCATACTCTGTTGTGGATATGAAAATAGGCTGACGTCATTCTAGAAAAACATGCAATAATTAATGCAATGTAATCTTTAATCAAATAATTAAGTATAACACAAACCAGAGCAATTTAATTTAACACAAATATTTTTAGATCACCAACTCTACTCCCCTTCCCCCTCCCCCCCAAAAAAGAGATGCAGTGTAAGCAGTGTATGAAAGTATTTTAAAGCAGGGTGAATAATTAAAGTAGGAAAATTCTTGTCACATAAATCCGATAACTGCTGTGATGAAGTTTTTTACATTTTTGTTTCTCCATTCACATCTGAACCTGTCAAGCACTATATAATTTCTTGAAAATAAGTTTTGTTATGTCAGATTTATACGCTTGTGACACTACAATTTCATCACATAATTCCTTTTTATGGTGAAGAAGATACCGTAAAACAATTGCAAAATTGAAACAGCAAAACATGGAACTGCCCAGTTTTATTTTGATGTTAGCATTTCATCAAACTGGTGCTTCCCTGAGCAATACCCCAGCGAAGACTGACCCTACATTAGCCTAAGACCTGTTTATGATCTTGTTTGTTTCCCCTCACCTCCTCCCCCATTTCAGCAGGGAAACAACAATTCAACTTTAATGTATAAGCCAAGTCAATTTCTTTTGTTTCAGGCAGGACTGCTTTTACATCAAATCATCTATCCCAGTTATTTTGAATCTTTTGGTACAATTCATAACACTCACATCACCTGATTTAGTAGTCAGCATGTCTTCACTTATTTTGTACTTCTCTCTTGGTACAATTTTTAAACCTCCTTTCATAAAAAATTCTGTTTTCTACTTCCTTATCTTCTTTAATATCACTTCATATTTCTCACAGGGAAGATTACTCTGTTGGGATGGTTGTGGTGGAAATGTACATCATGCTTAGGAGATGTTCGAGTTAACAGCTCTGCCTCAACCTTTTTAAGTAAGCGCGGCTTCAGGTAACTTCGACCGGGAAGAACGCTTCGCCTCCACTGCTGGAGAGTCTCAGGCTGTGCTGGCTGGCCCATTTCTGGTGGATCTCAGGAACTGCTCTGTGGGTGAGCTCTCAGAAACACTACCTGATGTAGCCAAGTCTCCTTTTATTCTTAAATCTCACTTTAAGTAGGTTATACTGATTAGCATAATAAGTTTCCACGTGTCCTGAAAGTGAAGGGACATCAGCAAAGTGGCAAATTACGGCAGTGATACTCTAACAGTGTTCATCAGTTAGTAGCCAGCTAATACATACATTACTGTTGCTCCATGTAAAAGTTTCTATCACCTCATGGAGAAAACAAAAACAAAACAAAACAACAACAACAAACAAACAAAAACCACCAACCCTGTTACTGCCTGTAAATCACTAATTACTGCTAGGTAAAACCCTTGCTTTTGACTGCAGCACCTGTAGACTTAAAGGCAGTCGTGATGACCTTAAGGATGACAACTATTCAGCCAGATAGGAACAAGTTTTATTAAATAAGTTATCCCGAAGTTGTTCTAATGTATTGTTTTCTCTGCATTTATTCCAAATACTCTTTTTCCTCTTTCCTGACGGCAGTGACTTACAGGAGCTGAATAGAGTGCACATTTTGCATAATGGCAAAGAAAAAGAGAAACTGCGTTGAGTCCCATTTCACGGAGTCTTTTAAAATCTTAATGTTATGACTTTGAAGGAATACTTTCCTGTGGTATGAGCTGAAAGTGCTTCTGCTATTTGCAAAGGAAGGTATAAGAGCCTCACCATTCAGGTCACGAACTCTCTCAGAGATGTCTTCAGATGAATATGATTTGGAAACTTTTAACTTGCAATTTTCCTTGAGTTACTTGTTGTCAGCTGTTAGTTATTAGGAGGATTTGGGATGCAGTTAAAGCAAGCAGCTCTGATTCTGCTTTCAAGAATTCCTCAATGACTGTACCATATTTCTTGCATTACTCCTGGATAAGTAACGAAATGCTGGGGGTGATATTTTATTACAATTTTTAAGAAAGCTATTGTACTCAAGAAGTCTGTAAATAGGTTTTCTTTTTTTTTTTTTTTTGTGAACGTTTTCTAGCACACAGAATTATTGAAATATTGAATTTTGTTTTAGACGTAAATGTTTTTGGGGGATTTTCCTATTAAGTTTGACCAGAGATGCCTCATATTTACACCAAATTCATTTCAGCTAAGTGGCTATGATTGTGTTGGAGTCCAGTATATTGTCAAATTCTGCAACATGTTCTACTATGTGGCATTGCAGGATGACACCTTAAAAAAACTTTTCCATTGTACCTATCCTGAATTGCAGTCTCTTGCTTGAAATAAAATTAAAAAAAAAAAAAAGGAACAAACCACATTAAGATTCCAGTGGAATGAAAAGACATCTGCTTGCTATGTTATTTTCTCCAACTATTTGACAAAAATAAAGTGGCCCCATTCCTACAGTAAATTTTATATAGACTGCTTTTCTCTCTGCTTAGTCATTCTGCCTGTAAGCTTTTTGGAAAGCTGAACAGGATATAAAAAGACATGACTCCAAATCACACACTATAGTGTTAATATAAACTATCTTGTTAGATTACCATCTGGTGAAGGTGGGTAAGGTAAGCATTTGTAAGGGATTACATATGGTTATTCCCCCCAAAACACAGAAAACCTCCCTATATGCTCCATTTACTAAAAATTGAACAAATAAAATCAGAGGTTTTCTAGTTAGCAAGATAATTGAACAAATAAATTGATGATATCAAGGTGGAGTTGTTCATCTACACTATCCTAGGAAAAATAGAAAAAAAAAATCCAAAACTTTCTATTTTAACAGATAACATGATAAACATTTTACGATAAAAGGCAAAAAAAAAATGTACAAGAGTATATTTTTTATAAATTATTTAAACCTAAAAGGAAGAAAAAAATCTTTAAGTGTTCAGGCCATCCGTATGGTTTATTTAAAGAGGAAAACATGAAAATACCATAAAGAAGGAAGTAGAAACAAAGATAAGCTACCTAAATTAAAAGTCAAAACAGCCTGACTTAAAATCATGCAATGAAATTAAGCATCAAAAGTTCATAAAATCTCCAAATATGTATCCTGACATTTTCTAGTTTAATGAGGGTGTTCATGAGTCGAGAAATGAAGCGGATTGGTGCCCACAAGGAAATGAAGCTACAAGTGACTTCTTGGACTGCCATCTAGCGGTAGCTAGGTGAGAATAGTCCTGCTCACCATGTAGATTTGTGTTTAAAAGGAGAATGAATGAAAAATTCGGAATTCTGAGAGCTGTTAAGCACTATTTTTCTTATAACAGTGATCATCATACACTTCAATATGATAATTCTTATTGCAGAAGTATTTTACAGTGCTCAAAAGCCGCAATAGTTACTAGTACAATGTAATTACACTGGGAAATTTACAGCGGTTGCACCGTCCATGGTAATGGTTTATCAAGGTTTGGAGGCAACATGAAGACATCCAGATTTGTTCCACAGATAAGCTGTTTAGAGGCTCATTCGTTATTCAGCACTTACCAGCTTGCACTACCACTTCTGACGTACTCATCCATGCATGTGTCTATCAAACGTTTGAGATGCTTGCCAACCATCCAGCTCGAATCAAATCACGGTGGTTTCAAACCTACTGTAACCTGGAAGCACTGCATTAACCAGTTCATGCATCCCCACGCTACCAGCTTACTCCACAGAAGACACAGCGCTAGTCCTTATCCCATACACCATACAAGGCAGTCAGCATTTTCAATAGTTCCTTGCCTAGGTTGTAAAAAAAAAAGGATACAACTTCCTTTATGTCCAAAATTATGCCCTCAGAAACTCTTAGATAATGTAAGATTTAACAATGGAATTACGTGGGAAAAGCTTTAGGAAATACATTTACTCCCGTTCTGCTCACGTTAGAGCGAGTGACAGCAAGTGAAAGGCAGGGGATAGTGAAGAAATAATAAAAGAGAGATACTTTCATGTAACTGGTTTGCTGTGGTTTGGGCAGTGACAGATAAAAAACGAAATGACTTTTTAATAAAGTTGATAATGTTTACCCATTTAAGGAGCTGGCAATGTGACAGCTCTTGGAATTCTCTCTTGGAATGCGGAAGCTTCCCCTTAGTTTGGGTAAGAACACGGGCCATTAAGAGAGTTCAAATTTTTGAAGACTCACTTCCTGCAATTTGTTTCAGCTAGCAAAGTAGTGCGACATACTTGAAAGATGCTCTATAGTATCTGAGAAGCTGCAAGCTGCAAAAAAATCTTTTTTTAAATCTTCATTTTAGAGTGTTCTAGAAATACCTTTCATAAAACTGTTGATTTTTCATATCCAAAATCCACATTAGCCAATGAGCAAAGATTTTAATTAGTAGCCAGACAATTTAAAGATAAAATGCCTAATCCTTGCTTACACTCATGAAGCAGTTTTAATTGCTTGAAGCTTGTAAAAAAACATAATTAGTTCACTAAAGTGGCAACAGGTTTGGCCCTCTATTTGCAGAGACCATCAAATTTAAATAATTCACTCAAATTTCAAAGAGAAAATAATTTTAGAATTAAGAGATTTTAAAATTTAAGTTCTTCCATAAGAATGCTAAAAAAAAGTACATAGTAACAACTCTAACTGCACAACGCCTATTTGTTATTATAATAATGATGCTTTTTCTTAATTTGATTGAGAAACAGAGCTTTCTTCCTCCAGACCACGGTTGGTAACCTTTCCCTAAACATTCCTTGCATCACCCAGTACTGATTAACCTGAACTTTGTGCTGCTCATGCTTTCAGATTCCACATGGTTAGTAAGTAATACAAGATCAGGAGTACACTGCCACAAAGCTAAACAGTCTGCACCTTAGTGCAAATTGCCTGCACCATTAGGAGCCGTGTGTTTGCCTCAACACATCAGAGGTGTGCTTCAGCCGTGCAAAGCCTGCTACGAGGTTCACAATGATAGGTGTCTTAACTGAGGCGGAGGAAATGGGGCTGCTGTTCAAAAACTGTCAGCTAAAGTGAAGTGGAACAGGCTGGAAAAGAAAAAGATAAGGTTGTACCGCAGTGCTGTTGAAAAGCTCATTTCCCTACTGGGAAGGATGAATTAGTGGATTTCTCAGCAAGTACCCACAACTTCATTGCTACTTGACATATTAGCAAGGTCACTTTCAGTTCCTACAATACATAAAAAGACACTGGTTTACATCAATAGCTGAATCAGAATCCAAAGTACTCTCCAAAATTTGCAGAGAGCAACAGCGAGCTTAAAATCTACTTCGAGCATTTTGTGATGAATACTTTCAAAACTACACCAATACGAGCACATTTTTATATAGAAACTGTTTTCTCCATTGTTACTTACCCAAAATCTGGTCACTTTGAGCTGTTTGCTTCTGCAGTACATTGGCACATTCTGTACTCTTGGAATTGTAGATGCTTGCTAGAAGTTTTTTACCTTTATTATCATGTTCCTCTTACATTGATTATGACTGAAGGTAACCATCACCATGCCAGGGTCAGGAAATGTTCTGTAGCTAGCAATTATCCTTTAGAGATCAATTTTGATTCCCACTTAAGCCTCTAAGTCAATTCCTACCTTATGAATAAACGGGTATGGCTAATGGGGCCAGGGAAAACAGATGCAGGCAGGAAAAGAATGCTGTTCCCTCCCAGCCATGGTCCCCTCTGCCACCAGCCATGGTGGGTTTAATCCAAGGACTAGAACAGCTACTGCCATGAAGCAGGAACAGGGGCATCAGAGAACAGTCAGGATCTACACAACGCTGCCTCTCCAACAGACATTTTGTAAGTAATTCTGTAAGGCTATATAACTTGACTTAAAATTGGTGCTCATCAGTATGTTGTGTTAATGTGAGAACTGGAACAATGCATGCCAAATTATTCAATGAATTTGCCTGAGAAAGGGCATAGCCTCCTCCAGGTGAGCTAACTGCAAGCCTTCTGGAGTCAGTTTTCTGCATGCATCGAAGTTCTCCAAACTGTTCCATGCCATCCTTTGCAGAATAAAAGGCCAGGCTTCATTCAAGAGGCTCTACTGATGGTACACATATGTAGGATTTAAGGAGATTATGAACACTAGCAGAGCCCTGAGAATGAATTAAACCTTTTTATTTAGTCTGAGGTCTTTAATCACCATTTTTAGAACTTTCAAACATTAATAAACTATCTCTTTGTACTTTTTCAACAGCAAAACTCATTTCAGAGTTACACAGTACTATTGCTCCCAGTAATGTCAAATCCACAACCAAGCACACTCCTCTTCTGAACTGTCCACATATTATGCTCACTACTACAAAACTGCCCTGAAGAGAAATGTATTCAGTTGTAATGAAGTGCAAGAAGATGATATCCAGAATTTCTACATCTGTACTGGGAAGAGATGTTTTGTTTTTTTTTTTGTTTTGTTTTTGCTAACAGAAGCAGGTACTAGCTTGTGCAGTAACAAGGAAAAGGTATTTGATATTGCTGTTTATTTCTTTTTAAAAACTAAACAAGTCTTAACATATTACTCCAGCAACATGCTACTAACCACTCTATACATTCCTTTCTTTAGAATAATTCTAACTAGATCTTGGCAGGGGTAAGCCGAGCTAGAATTACTGACTTTAACAGTACCGATCAGAATTCAGCCAGTTGAGAACTCCTCCTCCCCTGAATCTGACATGACATTTGTGTTGAATTGGACTACCCACATTTAATACTGTGTTGTCGTAAATACCTTTTGGAAATATAAAGTTTCTCTATCAGAAACAGTCTTGTGCACATTTTTTCATCTTATTTAGAATAAGATAAAAATTTCCATGGGTAATAAAGGAAGCTTCAACTAGGGTTTTGGGAGGCAGGCTTTTAAATAGTGCCTGAACCATGGAGTCCCTGATTAAAATTACATACTTCCGATAACTATTTACAGCAGTGAAAATTTTGTGTCCTTCAAAAAGTTTTAATGAAATCAGTTCAATTAAAACTTTGATAGCCTGAATATGCAAAGTCAAACCACAGGATACTAAATACTTTTTGAGATTTATCTGCATATCTACAAACAAAACTTCCCTCAAACATCCCATGGAGCAGAAACAAGTGTGGTAGTAATTAAAAGACTTTTGGGTGTCAGATTCAAGGTCACTAGTTAAATTATTCAGTCATTTTTACTTCTAGCAAAAAAATCTCTTACAGGCATTTACGTTTTTGTACATTGTTTCCAAAAATGTTTAGAAGCACACTCTGATATTCTCTTTTACAGTGTTGTGCTTTTTTGTTTATTCATCTGTACCAGTTCTTAGATGAAAGTTATTGTTTAATTTGTACAAATCACCCATGGTTTAAATTGCATAATTACACCTCTTGTAATCTCACAATTTCACAGGGTAATTAAATGATTTTCTAAAGCTTTTTCTTTTTTTTT
>VXAL01018998.1:49671-77826 GCA_013399475.1 Chauna torquata
CTTACACAAATTATCATCAGTTATCTTTCATTATTAGCCACATGTCTACACAAATGAAAACAGTATTAATAATAATTAGATTATAATATTGAGATATCCAGTGGCAGGAAGATACAAACCTCTAATGAAAAAAGAGCCATCATCATTTCTTTCTATCCAGAGTATGTCAATATGTAGTTTTATGGGTACTAGCTCAGCTACCTTGAGATTTTCACGTGGACTGTCATCCTAAAAAATACAAGTATTCAAAAATGAGTTTACTAGGAAATTAAAATACCTAAGATGTTAAATTAAACTTAAGTGTATTTAATTCAACTTGAAAGCGAACATTTCAGAGCAGAATTTTCAAACGGGATCTCCGCTATACTTCCACTCCATTTTTTTTTGTCCTGTTGATCATATTAAAGGCCTAAATTTATCTCTTGAGTAAGTCTACTGAACTCAATGTATACAGTCTGACCAAAATACTTCAAAGTATTTTTTTACAGACATCTCAATAAGATTAAATCCCAACTCAAGACATTCTTTAGCACAGGAGCTCTCAGAGTCAGAGATAAGAACCCCATCCTATATTGTATCTGCTTTTCCCTTCAGACTTAAAGATTCAATGGGACAGCTATCATTCTTGAGAGGACTTTGTCTTTTTAGAATTTAGTTTGGGGTGACACCAGCTGCAGTTCAGTTACATTATTGTACTCAATAGAAGGGAAACATCACAAATTACTTCCTTTCAGGTCTCCACAGTACCTCTTTAAAGTTCATTATCCCTGTCAAGCAGAGTAATGCAGTATAATCAGAAACTACACATATCAACATTAAGCTCATAGCAAGAGAGTTGCTCAGGTGTAACTGCCAAAGTTTCTTGAAACATCACAGATTGCAGTAGAAAGTGCAAAAATAAATCAGGAGTTTAAGGAAGGTTATTTTATTTTTTTCTCCAGGAAACACGCTGCATCAAGTTCCATTCAGAAAAAAAGAAGAATATACAGTATTGAATAGTCAATGCAGCATAAAGTTGAACCATATCCTCTTGCTCTTTATTACCCATCAATGCTAAGAAATGAATCATCTATATGTCAAATCTGCCATTGGTCAGCCATCATCAGCAACTTCACTGTGAGGTGTGCACTGCTGAGTAAGCACTTCAGTGCTTACACTGCCAAGCAGACTCTTATTGCCAGTTTATTAACATATATTCCCCATCTCAAACAGATGTTTTCTCAAGCACAGTTTGCTCAAGTCTGCTTTCTTGCCAACAAACCAGCACAATCCTGTCTTTTAAATTTAGGTGACTGTATGTTAAAACTTTCCTTTTCGCACTTGGGCATTGACATTTGTGATGCGTTGAACTCTGGGGAACAGATCCACAGCTCTTACAGAATGTCCTTGTGCTACTCCTGTTATAGAAATAGCCCTAAAGGAGTGTCGAAGGATCCTTAGGGGATGAAAAAGCTGCACCAAGGAGGAAGGGAATACTGATGCATTTTGATAGTCAGGTCTGAGTAGAACACTGTACAGATAACAGCTGACCTTCCAGTCAAGAATGATCTTAATAGAACCAAGGCCTTAGCCTCAGATGCAGAATTTGAGCTGCTACTCCAGTCCTCACTATGTTCAACATTTACATGGGTGACTATTAATTTCCAAAGCAATGTTATAACAATCTTGTTTTTTTTTCGTTTGTTTTGGTTTGTTTTTTGTTTGTTTGTTTTTGAAGTGTCCTTATCTTTGTGTCCAATGGTTGTGCAGCACAGAACTCACAACATCCTTTAAGAGTCTGAAAGAATATTCCCCAGGAGACTTCAGTAGCATTGTCCTCTTAATGATACTATTTCAAGCTAATGGTGAGAAAAGCTTCCATTATTTAGTAACTGTTTCTAGGTAGAGCAGAACATGAAAATCTGAGCTCTAAGAAACAGTATCCAAGTGGTTTGAAATGGAACTCTTGCTATCTTATCATTCTTTTGTACTGAACTTTCATTACACAAACTTCTCCTTGAGAGAGAACCTCAAAAAATCAGTTTTATAATTACAATGCCATTACTATGCTAAGCAAAAAGCCCAAACAGAGAAAAAACAAAACAAAACAAAAAAAACACCAACACTGTGCCCTTGGTATACCTTACCTGTAGTACTCCTAGATCTTGTCACTCTACAAAAGTGACTGGGAAGGGGCAGGGAAAAAAAAGTACAAAATATTAATTCATGTAACTAGCTTGGTCATGCAGAGAATTCTTCTCTAGGCACACCACAGAGTTAACCAGATCTATGGATTTTTAAATTGTTTTAATGTTATCTAAAGACTTTACAGGGTAGGATGGCAGTTTCTTTGAAGTTAACTGTATCCAGATTAGCAGGTCATCATCAAAGAAATAAGAACACAGTTTCTTTAAAGCAGCCAAATAGCTCATCGTTAACATACTTTTAAATTAATCCTTGCATTAGAAACTTTTATCTTCATAGGCATCACTTCTGCAACAGTTTCATCTTCTAGAAAATGCTGAATGTTCATGAGGGAAGACATTAGAAATTCAGCACTGAAGTTCTCTACATGACACTGAAGAAAACCATTTTTTACAGCCAGCAGAGAATGTATGATAGCACTAGGCCCACTTTCCCATCTCAAACTAATCTCAGGTGATGAACTAACTGGTCCAGCCACAGATTTACAATCAGAACCTGTTGCAAAAGGAAAATAAATCTGCATTAAAATTTTGCAATGTACAAAAAGCAATTATAATGCAATTACTTCTGTCTCTATCATCCAAATAATTTTCCAAAAGTACTTCGGAAGTATTATCCAGGAATTACAACATTGCATATGGAAAATAAATTCAGACTTATTTTGTAAGTATATCATTTAAACGTATTAAAAGAAAAATAATCAGTATGTAACAAGTACTTGTACTTCACTGTGACAACAGAAAAGGATGATATGGAAGTATCAGTGTAAACAGGTTTGTTTTTTCCTCAATGTCTTGACAATCCAAAAACAATTATTTTGCGTATTTTTCCACTAACTCCTTCAATCTTAATTCTGAGAAACATTTAAGTCAGTTCACACTCTCAGGAGAGCAGGTATTCTCTTGGAAAGGCAGAATTTCCTGGCTCAGGAGCTTTCTTGCTAACACACAGGAACATAAACTGCAATTTAGTAAGACAGAGAACATGACCATATGTTGCTTCTATTATTTGGGTGGCAATAGATTTGAACCTTAAAGGAAACTAGGGTTTTCTTGTTAGTTTCAGTATCTTTAACCAGTAAGGACAAATGCAACATTCAACTGAGCCATTCTAAAAATAAAATAATAAAAAGATTTAAGGTAACAAGATATTGAAAAAAATAAGCCTAGTATCCATTTGTAGTTCAGAAAAAGAGGGTTGACCACCAGAAATAGTTAACCCCAAGGGATTTTTTAGAAGTCATATCAGTCACTGTGATGGCTGGTCTAGAGAAATGATTTATATAACAAAAAAGCATATAATGTTCACAATAATCTTATTAAGAAGCAAATATTGAAATCTGAAAGACAGTTGAATAAGTAACTCAAGTAAAATCAACTGAATTATGTCAGTTTATGTTAACTTAAATGAATTTGAAGATAGAATTAAAACAATTTTTTTTTTGTTTCCATACAGATACTTCTTGGTTTAACCTCTGGTTACCTCAGCAAAGTCCAATGCTTACAAGCTTAGAAATTGGAAAAAAAGTGGATATGGTTAAACCTAAAGATGAAGTAAAACAGATAGAGAAAAGAAGTGTCTTTTATACTATTCTTTCTCCTCTTCCTCTCAGTTACTGAAAAGCAGTTTGTTGAAATCTCCCCTTCTTGATCTCTGGTTGTGCAAATATGAGCAATTAATGTAAAGTTGAAAAGAAGGTTTAGGGGAAATCTACTAGCAGCCTTCCAAAACCTACAAAGAGATACTTGAGAAGACAGAGCCAGGATCTTCACAGTAGTGCTTGGCTGAGACACAATAGACCAAGCTGAAACTGATTGTAAAGAACGAGGATAATTAAGCAGTGTGGTGCAGGCTAACCAGAATTTGTGCAGTCTCTGCCCTCAAAGATCTCTGCTGACACCTGCTGGGATAAAAACCTACGCAACCTGGCCTGATCTCAGAGCTGACCCTGCTTTGATAAGGGGGCTGGACTAGAGATGTCTTGACTGCCTCCACTCCTCTATTCTCAATTATCCTCTGATCTCATGAAGTGCAAGTTTCCTGTGGCACCTACTTTGCTGTGTACTAATATTAAGTCATAATGCATATTGTAACAAATACAACACACTTTACCCCTCTGTTTCAGAGATAACCTACTCTGAATTGTCTGACACGCACTACAAAATAATAAAAAAAAGTACACTGCTGGGCTGCAAGTTAGCTACATTGCTCCTTGTTCAGAAATTCATACACACTACACAGCATTGTTAGCAGATGTGACATCCAGGGGAAAAACATTATTTAGTAAAGCTTATCCTGCATGCCTCTAAATAAAGAAAAAAACATACTTCACAGAATTAAGTTCCTTCTGAAATTATGCATCCAGTTTATAAGGCACTTGCTTAAAATTCCAAGATGTCACTGCTGATCACATTACATTCATGAGACACAAGCTTTTTGATACATCAAGTCTCTACAGACATACTTAGGCTGCCTGTCAAAAAAAAGATGTTTGCAGTATGTGAACATATTTTCAAAAGGCATCGCTGGTATATTGTTAACTTCTCCCGCAATGGTATAATAACCGTTCACAGCACTAGTGATTAAGGATTCAGGTTCTTGATACTCTAAACCAGAAGAAGCACAGATCAAAACTGTAGAAACTAGGTGACAATTACATAAGCTGACACTGTGCTGGGTCAAACTCATTCAAAAACTTAGCAGGTTAGTTTAGAGTGAATAAAAGTTATATAGATTAGGCCATGTGTCCATGCTGAAGTTACAGTAGCCCCCCACTGGTATTCCATGGTTCTTTGCAACAATCGCTTTTGCATTCTCCCCCATTCTTGTCCTCAGGCAAGATCAGCATCTCTAGAATCTCAAAGCCTTTTCAAGGTGGGATCATAGAGCACCTGCTTTTTTTATGGATACATAGAGATTTCCTGGGACTGCAACGTTGCAGAAATACCACATGCACTTAGCCCAGTCACTAGCCAGAGAGAATCCCAAAGTAAGGCCCCAGCAACAGCTAGCTACCAGTCAGAGCAAGATCTCTGCTGGACCTAGGAGGACTTCTTATTTGCTCTGGGGGAACAGTAGTAGGGGAATGTTACTGAACTGCTGTTCTGTTCTTCTTGAAGAATGTGTGATGTACTATTTTTCAAAACCACAGACGAGATTGCTCTGAGATGCCTCTGGAACCTTCAGCGGTGGCATATAAAGGCCCTAGCAAGAACCTCCAAGATGAAAAAGGACACTGGGGTAGAACTGGCTTTGGTCCAGGTTTTAACAACTTGGGAAGTGGGGATGGCGATACGGTGGCTAGAAAAGTTAAATGCCTACTATGTTTCTGGACAACGTTCTTCATCTTAGAGGGAGCCAAACAAAGGAAAACAGATGCATGCAATGCCCATGGATACCAACTATAACTAAGCATGCTATCTCCAGGAAAAGAGCTCCAGGAAAGTATCAAGAAGGTTTTGAGCAGTCTGGAGAAACCGTAACAGGGCCTGTTTTGTGTATGTCTATTTTAAAAAGGCAGGGGGGGAAGAGGGGAAGGCAAGGGTGAAAAGAAGGATAATTAACTTTCTAGATTCGCCCCAGAAAACATGCAGGCTAGTCGACCGTTCTAGACCAAGTACGGTCAGACAGGTGTATAGCAAAAGGCAGTAACTTTATTCAAGTAACACTGCTCCAGCCTGAATGTAGTACAGGTCTGAAAACCATAATTTCAAGTTTCAGTATGACATGCAATAGACGTCACCTGGAGCTACAGCAGCCCTGCAGACTAATTAGTTTGCTTTCTGATCCTTAGATTAATTAGGTTCCTCTTTCTGTACAGTGCCCAGTTCTCACGGATGACCTAGTACAGCAGTAGTCAGAGCATATGCACGTCTACTGGCACTAGAGTCAGGGTAGATGAATATATCGTCGACATGGGTCAAAGAACTGTAAAGGAACATGAGAATAGGGCCTTCAAGCGTCTGTTGCAAACCAGAACCTCTCCCTTTGCTACCGCGGTGCACAAAGGCAGCCACAACAATCACAGCCACGACTTCCATCCTTCAATCCTTCCAGTGCTTAAGTGCTTGATTTAAAACAAAAACAAAAACCAAAAAACATCCTGCAAGTACCTTTTGTGGCTCTAATCCAGACAGAAGGGAATTAGGTACTAACAGTCCTTAAATATTCCTGAGAGGATGGGAAACTCTCTAGATGGAAGAACAATGAGCACTCTCTTCAAGAAGTTTCTCAGATTGGCTTGGGAATCTTTATTCCCTCAAGCAGCCATATCCTTTGCATAAATACAGAGAAAGAAAGAAGCAGTATGTGCCCTAGGTATTGTGGGACCAGGAAAGAGTGCCTGCAACATTGCCGGAAGAATCCAAAGCGTAGAACACTGACAGAAGATCGCGTATTAAGCCTCAGCCATGAAGCCAATGTTGGTAATCTTGTAGCTATCTAAAACTAAAAAAAAGGATGGGAGAGAAATTGGATTAAGCAGTTCAGAAGCTGCTGCAAACTGCTGCACCCTTCTCCTCCAAGCATGACAAGGTCTCAGTAAAATCATTCTCTCCTTCAGAGTACCTCCGCCCCTCTTCTTTTGTTATTGCTGCCAAACACAAGATCTGATGAAAGGCATGATCCTGTAGGGAACTCTGCAGGGAAACGCACAGCTGCTACACTGCCCTCAAACTTGAATAAGTTTGCAAAAGCAATAGCACACCTTTCCCTTCCTACATTTACTAAGCTAACTGGCTGTACTATAGTGAGCTGTAATTATGGCTTGATTATTCATTACATTGCATGGCTCCTCAGTTTACTTGTTACAATTGTTAATTCGACACCTGAGTAAGTTTTATTAAAGGTCTTGGGGGGAAGTTGCTTTTGCTTGGATATTTTTCTTATGCTTTTGCTCATTGGTTCTTTTAGTTGCCTTTTGTTACAGTTAACTCATTTAAATTGTTTCTTTCAAGCCAATTCTCAAGCTTATTCCCAACCTTGATCCTCTAGAATTGTTTTTACGTATTAAACTGTTTTCCTCCTTAGTTCTTATATTAGAATATACGTAGGAGATATGGAGCAGCAGTGGCTGCAAGATTGCCTGACAGAAAGCATAGCCCAATGGAGGAGAGAAAAGATGTACCTTGTGGAATGGGAGTGACCATCAGTGTAGAAACAAGTGTTGGTGTGCCACCTATCCAGAACTCCACCAGAAACAGAAAGGAAGAGATACAAAATGGCAGTATCTGGAGACCCCAGTCGCATTATAACCTTTTGTCCATAAAGTAATCACCCAGAGCACAAGCTTCTCAAAAGCAGCTGAGCTGGAGGAAGCATGTTCTAGTTTTAGATTCACGGGAGAGCAGAAAGGTGCTGTGCTCTTACTACTTACTCCCTCTTGCTTTTACAAGGACGCGACAGCTAACCAGAACTGTCCGCCTGCTGTATGAACTGACGGTCAGCCGTGAGTCTTATCTGCTGGACCCCTCTTGCCTTCAGATGCAAGAACACAATTGCAACATCATGCAGCAGCTGCTCAGGCAGCAGCTGCTGGCAACCACTCAGATAACATTCCGTAAATGTTTTTTTTTAGCTAGGACATCAGAGGCTGCATCATCAAGCAGAACTTCCTGAAGAAAATCCATACTGCTGCAAGGCTGGAAATAAATGGCAGCCAACTGCTGCTATAACTGTTTCCTGGGAAAGGAGATGAACCAGAAGCAGGAGGCAGGTGCACCAGGGATCTGCCCCCAAAGCCCTACAGCGCAGCAGAGCTGGCATCCAGCAATCCGTGTGGAATACTGAGAAAGCGGAGCAAAACAAACTGTGACAAAATGGCATGCCAATATGGCATGCCAAGAAAAAAGCCTCACAGTATGTGAACTAGGTTTTCTGGCAGAGAACGTACATGTATCCATGCCCAAGAACAGCTCTGACTTAATACACTGGTTGATCTAGTTGTGCCAATATCTGGCATGAAGCTACACTCTGTATGCCTAATCAAGCTTATGAAAGAAGAAAAAAAAAAGGCTGTCATGTCAGCTCATCTTTCCTGATACAGAGTCAGTTTTAACTGTTCTTAAAGCACAGATTATAAATCAGTTTAAACTGTGGGTTTTAATTTATCGTACGGAAAAGTATCTTGAAGGAAAGAATAGGCTATCTTCAGAAACAGTCCTTCAAACCAAGGTACACTTAAGCAAATTATCATTAGAGCAGTGAGTGAGTTACATCTTGATGAAACAATAACCAAATGTAATGCAACTTGAGTTTAAAAAAGCAAATTAATCAGGAGAATTCAATGCAATTAATGCATTTTTTTTTTATCCCCCTACTATCAGAAATTATTCCATTTATTTCCCTCCTATTCAATGTACGGCAATCAGGAAAGAAACCAGAGCAGATATTCTAAACCAGCATAAAAAGGATGTTATCATACCAACATGAGCATAAAACTATTTTTGTGCTTTAAGGCTAATACAATGCTTTTACTTATTTACAACAAATGTTTCCAACTCCAATTTCATACTGAGATCTCATTATTAGTTCTTACCCACAGTTCTGTTGCAAAGATAGTGTCGAACACTGATATTTCCCAGTTGATTTGGTATCACTTGGTTAACTTGAAGGCATATTTCTGTGTCTTCACCTCTGATGTCAATTTCACCATTAACACCAAATATTTGGAAAACCACAACAGACATCTGTCAACAAAATTAAGAAAAAATATGAGATTTTAAATTGAATTTATATTGGTTATTGCTTATGAAGTTGCCTAAACCTTTTCCCCTCAAAAGGGAAAGAATCTTCATATCTGTAACCCTTGCTCACAGAAAGTTTTCTCATTTCTGCTCTTCTTTTTGCACCCATTGGCTTGACAATGGGTTGGCTCGATTGTCTGTCCAGATGGACCCTCGTATTCATAACCCATCAACAGCAATTCAGAACTGGCCAGAAAAGTCATGAGGCTTTCCTCACTCTTAACCAAGAAGCATGTGACCTGTGTGATACCTGAAATTTTTTAAGGTTGCACCCAACTTCATGCGTATCATAAGCATAACCAAGCATTTCCAGCTCTGAGTCAGACCAGGGTAAAGAATCAGGATAGAATACTAAACTTTGGCAATTTGTACAGTAGTCAGTCCTTTTTCCTCTATTTATTGGATTGCAGTGTCTTTCAAAAAAAAGTAGCAGCCAGTTTCAAAAGTCAGCTTTGATATTGGAATATATATGTCCATCATCATTACTACTACTTTGGGATCATTTTTCTAATTTTTTTTTAGTTACACTCTGCAAGTAGAAAAAAATATGCCAGCATATATTTGTGTAACAAGCTGCATGAATTTTGTTTTCTCCATATTACCTACATGCACCATTGACAAAGTTTACTTGGAAGGAATCAATCATTTAAGTGAGCTGTTTTAGCTGTTTTGTTTTGTTTTTTAAAATGAAGGTGAAATTCACTGTATTTTGTTTGACCCACACACTCTTAGGTTTCCAGTTCATAACCTTAACTGATACAAGAATATAATGTAAGAAGCATTGATTAATGCAAAGATCAGCAAGGAGTAAGTAGATAGGCAGATGAAGAAAGTTAGTGCCTGCACAGTGTCTCAGGAAGAGAATTTTTCTCTACATGTGCTATTCTTACAGTCTCTAAATACTGGCCACTGTCCTAACATTAGCCTGGACAAGAGGCATCATCTGACCAGGCAAGACAGTTGTTAAGCTCCTATCTGCAAACACTACAGAATGCTACCAGTGCTGAGGAAACACCTCCATGTAAGAGATGTCAGAGTTATGCTTAATCTACACTTGATGTGAAAAAGCTCTTTTTAAATATCATATTCAATATTTAAAAGCATAAAAGAACATCATGATATTACAAAACATCGCTATGTATTAAAGCAGAAATATTTTCTGACATTTTGAAATGGCTACTGTCATTTATCAATAGTGGCTATACAGGAGATAACAAGGACAGAGAATGCTCAGCACAACTTGGCTTATAATCTTCGTTTATATTTATTGCAATTGCACTAGATCTAGAGGCCTACATAATGCACTAACAAAAGCTCCCGAAACTACTTGAAAATCCCCTCAAAAAAGCATTCATTTTAGCTCTGTTTTAATGTTTAATTTATTGAACCATGTATTCTAATGGAATTCAATAGTATTACCATTTCTTCACTAGTCTCATGGGCATTCTCTGAAGCAGCACTCATGGCATCTGGAGATGACCCATCACAATTTTCAATCACTGTGCCTCCTTCATGGGCATTTTCTGATGGGCTTTGATAGTTTGTGGCTGTAATACCTTCCATACATACATCAGAAAAAACACAAAGTTAGCATAACATAACCTGAATCACTCCTGCATTAAGAATGAAGTCAGTGTCTGATACTGTATGCATACATTAACTCATTTTTAAAAATGAGTTGAACAGCTTATTAAACAAATATTTGTGACTGAACTGCCAAATTCATTCCTCACACAGAGAATTTGAAGTTTTAGATGCTATGCAAGTAAGGCAGGATATACTGACAAAAATAAAACGGCACTTTACACGCATTGCTTGAAAAATTGCAAAGGGCCTTGCTTAGTCTTCCAAATCAAATATAAAACTGATTCAGCAGAAAAAAAAGAAAGGTTAAAGATTCCAAATTGTGTTTCTAAAATACTGTACAGCACCTTTAAAGCTAATGCTTGCAGTTTTATGTTTAGAGAAAGAAGCTATATACATTTTTTTTTCATTAGAGTGATCAGGGTAGTTAGTGTTTCCTTGACAACTAGGAAGCATGCAGACTTAACCTAGAGTTAAATATTGTTTAAGTTAAAAAGACATATAAAGGTTATTAAAAACAGAAAAGTTATTTTATGGCATACTCCTACATATGCATATGCAGGAATACTCCTACAATCCAAATATATAACAGGTTTGCAAGTGAAGCATTCTTCTCATTATTGCTCTAGGTTAAAAGGAAACCCTACAGAAAAAAAAAACATTGTCATTCTTCATTCAAAAATAGAATTTATCAGAGAAGAGGTACCAATAAAGTCTTATTATTGTATTTTCTGACATTAGAAAATTATTAAATCAACTCTACTGGAGAGTTACATTATTACAGTTGCACAAGTCCACAACGCTGCAGACTATATACAAACAATTACTGTATGTCTGAATTCCTCCCTCAGATCAGGAGCAAAGGCTCATGCACAGATGCGCAAAAATTGGACAAGTATTTGCGGTTACACAGTCAACAGGTAGGAACTGCTCCTTAAGGAACAAGCTGCAAGGAGACTACCAAATTCTCTGACTGGTGATTAGCATGCCAAGTATTACTGAAAATGTTTTTTTTGTTGTTTTTTTTTTTTAAAATCTACTCTTAAAATTGAAGCTTCTTCACCGCTTTAAGCGTAACACTGACTCAGGGTGCAAGTCTGTAAACACAGCCAAATCAGGTGCTCAAAAGTAAAGCAGGGAACAGTTCTGCTTAGTTCAGGATTCCAACGCAGCACTGCAATGCTTTTACTCTCCTCAAGAGATGAAAAGCGAGTACTGCTTAATTAAGTAGCACTACTTAAGTAGCACACCCAATCGCTTTCCCTTGAAATGATGTGCTGTGAAAATACCTGGTATTACTTACTAGTGAAGCTAAGAGAAATAGCGCTGTAACATATCTGGGATTTGCTGCACCACAATCCTTTTGAGTATTATTTTAGTAACAAACAGCATTTTCACGTATTGCTTAAAAATATTTTGTTAAATCTATTTACCTTTCTCCAGAAAGCTTTGGCTATCACTTCCATCACTCTCCACCAAATGCTCCTCTAGCATCATACTATCAATAGAGATGGTATCCAGAGAGACTTGTGATGGACTTCTTTTCATATTCTTGTAAGAAACAGAGAACGCAGGAAGGTTGGACAGGCAGCGTTCCTTAGGCTTTGCACTTTGAAATACGAAGACATAGGAAATTATTGTTTCACGTTAACGGAATTTCCTAGAAGTTACTTTAAAAAAATCCTCTAAAGCAGGCAAGATACAAAAGGAAAAAAATCTGATTATTCTATAATCCTCTGGCAAGAAAGAGATAAGCAAAGAAACAACATGCATTCCTGCACGTATTTGTGTCAATAATTTTCTCAATACATATTTTGTAACATTTAAACTGAAAGTTGTTTTAAACAATTTACTAACAGTTCATTTTAGCTTTTACTGAATGTTACTGTATATCTTCAGAATTTATATACTTTACAATTTTCAGCTACTACGTGTTCACTTTCATTGACCGTTACTAAAAGTACATGGCCACCAAGACTGATAAATATTTTCAAACTGCAGTAAAACTGATTTAGTATTAGATCTTCTATACCTTGATGAAGACTGGGATGCAAACATTCTAACTGAGGTCACTTTCTCTTTGTTGATTTCAAGCTCTTCAGATTCTAAGGTAGTTTCTGTTTCCAAGTCAGTGACTTGGTTAATACAGCCTTCAGTTGTACCTTCCTGTTCATTTAATTTATTTGAGAACATATTTTTGTCATCCTCTTTATCAATGAAAAATTCAGTAGAATCTTCTCTCTTATTTAAAATGGACACTGAATCCCTACGATGCAAGCTACTTTTGTCACTTAGAGGTCCACAGACCTCCTCTGAATCACTTCTACTAAAAAGTCCACTGCTTCCTCCTTCACTGGTATCTCCTAAACCTTTATCTGATGCATCGTCTGAAAATGACATTCCTTTCTGAAAATCCGTATTACTCTCTGATTTAAACAAAAGAGGATCCATTAAAATGCCTTTGTTAACTTCAGCATTTATAGGCTTGCAGTCAGATACATAATCAAAATCAGTAATACCAGCTTGTGCTATCTCATTACCAACTAATTTACTCTCTGAAGTAAGAGCTTCCCCATTTCCCAAAGGAGAGAGCTCTGATGCCATGGGGCTTTCTTCTTCCACAACTGGAGAATTACAAGGGCTTCCCTGTGTCACTGGGTGGAGTAGTAAGGCTAGTTCTGCACTTTTCAGTAGGATCCCAATGCAAATATCTGTTTGCTTTGCAGGTTTTCCTGTCACTGCTTCTATATCGTTCCTTAAGTTTTCCAGGAGCAATACAAGGGATTCATGGAGAAACAGCAAAAAAAGATACTGATAATGATTGATCTGCATGCTTACATGTTTTTGAACATGGACAAGAACATGTACATCTGCATCAGAAGAGCTTTCAGAAAGCACTCCTGAAGTGTCTGAGAAATGAGACACTTGAATGCCATTGGTCAAGGGCTCTGACTCACTGCTGTAATATTCTTTTAAAAGTTTTTTACGTTGCAGTCTATTAGCAAGATCACTAGATTCACTTTTTGGAATGTTAAAAGCTGTCTGATTATGTGATAAAAGCTCTTTTTGCGACTTCGCAAATCTTACTGGCTGGCAAATCCAAAGTGAAAGTGGGAATGAGTCCACGAAGCTTATTGGTCGGCCCTTCCCACTTTTTGCTCCTTCATAATCTATCCAAAACTGGGAAAAATGCAAGGCCCAAACATCAGTAGCTGCAGATGTCTTTAACGCATATTTATTCAATTTGGGGATGATATAACCTTTATAAACATCATGCATTTTAGTATCTTGTTCATGAGCATGCCTCTGGAAGATTGGGTGCAAAAGATTAAAATTCTTCTGGGACTTAGGAAATGTTGTGAAAGTTCTACTGAAAAATTCACAGTCTTTGAAGTTCTGAAACAAAGCTTCCAGATCAGAGTGTCTGCAGTTTGGTGAGTATCTTGTATTTGTAGCAATCATCTCTGAACTCTGAATGGAAAGTGCACGAGGTTGATCTTTATGAATTTCAGGTTTATTTTCAGATGGGATGATGAACTGCAAGAGAGAAATAGATTTCATTCAGTTACAAAGATGTAGATTAAGAAAGTATACAATTAAAAAAAAAAACAAAATAATAGCCACAAGAGCTAAAATACAGGAATATAATTATACGTTTACGAGAAGCCAAGTATACTAATGCAGAAGTCAGGCTCACGGACTATCATTTATATTTCTTCTCATTTTTAAGAGGGATACTGTGGAATCTAAAAATGTTTGCACAAAAACATAAGGGACTCAGGTTTTTCTTTTCTGAAAGACTTAGATTTAAGACAGCTATGTTAGGCTGATGTGTCTCATTTCTTAGTTCAACGCAGAAATGGCTTGCTTGAAAGTTTCTTCAAGTGTTCAAAGCATTTAAAGCTTTGAACTCCAACTTTAATTCTGTGATTTTAAATCTGATTTGTCAGATAGGGTTTTTCACTGCACTGAGTACTACAGTAATTTATTTGCATGGTAAGGTACAAGGAAACTAAACGTGTTAACACAGGTAATATTCTTAACATTGCAGAATACAGAATAGGTATTGTGTGACCATTACCTGAAAATCATAGGTTTTTTTGTTATAAGGAGGAAAAAGAAAAAAGAAAAAGACACTCCAACTTCTAGAAATCATCAAAATATTCTAGTATTCTGGACTTACTTTAACCTGCATACCTTTAGTTCGAGTTTTAAAGGAAATTAATATTTAATGCCTGCTCCTGTATCTGATATTGCTAATATGGAACTTGCCCACACTAGTCTTGCTAGTATCAGCAATACTACCTGCTGTCATAACATTTCCATACTCAATCTAGAAAGACCTGAGTAAAAAACTCATCCTAAAGACACTTAAAGGATGGGAGTGACTAAGCCTTTTCATACAAATAAGAGGACTCAGAACAAAATAACCAAATATGTAACTATATAATAATTATGTGCATGATATTGACATACCAATAATAGAGATTCATAATTTGCTAGAATGAAAATAATGCAGTTAAGACAGGAATGAAATAATATGAATCAGGGCTTGAGGAATTTAAGGATACTTTTAGTTCTACTTTCTCTTAGTTTAGTGGGCTATTCACAAACAATCATTAAATATCAGTTTATATTTGCAGTTGACTGGTTGTTAGCCCCCAATAATATTTTCATTCAGCACAACTTCATCACATCCTTTTAAAGACCCATTAAACATGCACCAAGAGCCTTCGGAAGACAACTCTCTTTCCATAAGCTGATGACTTTTTTTTTTAGAACCCTTGAAATGTCTCCTGTAGGTGTTATTGAAAAGACAGGTTTTTTTCACCTCTGAACCTTGGAAGCAGATGCCCAATGCAAATCAAGTAAGAAAAAAAACCAAAAACACACCTGCTTGACAAACCTTATCCTCCAAACATGACAACAAGGAAGGCAAAAATTTGATGTCCAGCTGCATTAACTAATGCCATTGCTCTAGAATAAACATGTAGAGAACAAACTTCCGTACCTGAACTACAGCAAAGGGCCAGTGTGAAACAGAAAACATTAGGAATGGGTTTTGGAGAAGGACATAGGCCTTCAGATGGACTAGTTTCTCTACTCCAGGCATTCCCTAACAAGACCAAAGAGTTTTGATATACTACAACCAGAGGAGCAAGGAACGTCCCCTGCATTAATATACAGAGTGCAAATATAATTTTTTTGCTAGTTATTTTGACTTCATTTGTCAAGTTTTTACTTTTGCTACATCAGCTTCATTGAACACAGTTGAAATAATTTGCATTAACATTCTCAATTCAGATCTTCAATTAAAAAAAACAAAAACACAAAAAACCCTAGGACATAGATGAATCAGTGTCTGTCTTCAAACCATCATATTTGCATAGTTTTCTATAGCAATACTGCTTACTGCATGGGTTAGGATAACAGCTTTTCAGAGTAATAGAAAATATATTTTCTTCCAAAGAAACTCAAAACTCCTCATCAATGACGATATACCTTTAACATTAGTCCATCAATTCTGACATCGACATGCTCATCTGATTTTGAATTGTCATTTAATTTGTACATGGCCATGAACTGAATAAGACTCTGTTTCAAATCCAACACAAACTGGTTTAGCCAAAGAATACTTCTCTCATCCAGGGTGAACTGTAAAGCATTCAGCTGTCCATACAAATTTGGACATGGAACTAAAAGAGAAGACGAAACAAAATCATTAGAACAAATAAAACATTTAGGGTTTTTGTGGTTTTTTGTTTGGTTGGTTTTGTTTTGGTTTTGGTTTTTCCCCTCTACGTGACTGCAGACTTCCACTTTTATCTGTATTTTACAGAGTAATGGAAACCCACTCCTTTGGTCCCCAGGAAGAAAAAATTGTTAGGGGATGCCTAAAGTGATACTGCTTTCTCTCACTTCAAGTAACTAACTGAATTTTTGAGTGTAAAATATTAAAACAGAATGGAGTCAGAGGAGAGGAGGAGGCTGTCCTCATTACAGAGGAAGGGCAGAACCAAGGAGATTTCCTGTCCTCATGTCCCATCCCCAAGAAATCTACTGACATTTCTGTAATATAAAACAAGGCCAGCCCTGTAACACACTAATGAAATTAACTCCAGTAGATCTTTCACTTCATCTTAAATACTACTGCAGTAGTTTCAGTTTCTGTGTAGCCAGGCAGCATAACTACAGAAACAGTGTATGTTGGAGAGTGAGTAATGTCTCAATAAAAATATTGTGCTTGTTTTCAGACTTAAAAAACAATATTTATAAAAGCCAATATTTATAGGGATTTGCCAGGAGCAAGCACTGCAGAAATGAAGCAGTGTTATGTTCTTTCCATTTTAGAAAACCATTAACCATTTTCAATTGTCAACCTGGAATCAATACTAAGCTTCATAAAGGTGAAAATTACATACAAGATTTATGTATTGGTACAAAAAAAGTCTTACTAGGAAAGTCCTTTCCATCTGGATAGTAATATTCAGTGAATTCAATATGAATAGCTGGCATTTCTGGTGGAAGATAAAGTGACTTTTTATTGCAAGAGACCAATGTTTTAGGGGAAGAACGACACTGGTCCGCTGTTGAGACCTGTAAAAGATAAACTTCATTAATACATTATATTTTTTATAAATCATTAAGCATTTGTAGTTGCAAAGCACTGCCCCTAGTTGGGTAACATTCCACTGCACTCAGATGTAGATCCCCATCTACACAAAGCACAAACAACAAGAAACACCTACTTGCCTTTTAGTAGGAGTCTGTACAGAACAGTTGCACAGGAAAACTACAGGGTACTAATGGTACCAGATCCCCTTCATTCTGGAGGCAGGACACAGCAGGTCACTTTCAAAGGCGTTCTGTAGAAGCCTAGTGATCTGATATCTTTATTGCAAACACTACAGTTCCTATATTAGCAATTATGCTAGGACATGGCATATTTGCCTACCAGCTGTCCAAAAGGATCTCATATCTAGGTGATTAGGGATAGATAAACTAGGTAAGTTTCTTATGCAAGTGTTATGAAGTCCTTGTACTGTTAAAAGGACAGATTCCAGTACATGGGCCAACTTTGGATTGTATACTGCTAAGTAAGCTCTTCAGCACGCACCTAGCAGGGACATGTATATTCGGCTGTGCCCAAAGCTCTACTCTACAGGAGAATCAAGACACCACAGAACAATATCCTACCATTTCTGTTTCTTTCCAGTGTAAATTGTGAACCAAGGAAGAGATCACCTTTTAATATATATTTGACCCTACATTTCATGGAATGTACCCTAGTTTAAAACATACGTTGTCAAAACAAAGCTCTTTCATCCAACACTTTGTATGTCTGACTGCCAATTTGAAGTTAGCCAACTTTTTAATATTGAATATATGATGATATACTTGTATTAGTTTCACTGGAAATACTGAATAGATAACCTTTATAAGCCTGCTTCACCCTATGTAGCTGTTTTCAGATTGCAAATATCTGTGTATTAACATAAATTTAAAGCGATGACAGGTCTATCTAGAAAAATAGCTTTGTGTAAATTGTATAGAAAGAATAATATTAAAAAAATTGAAAAGGTAGTTATGTAGGAAGAAGGAGAAAAGTATCTGAAGAATAGAAGACAAATGAAAACATTGACAGTACAAAGTGATATTATAAAAACACTTGAAACTCAGATGAAGGCTCCTGGAAGCAAGCTCCAACCTCCCACTCTACCAGAAGTGATATGGCAAAAAAGTCGTGGAAATTGGAACAAGAGCAAATAGAAGTCACAATGACTAAGGGAACACACTAGACATTTTTCTTAGGACCTGAAATTTAGAGTAGGTCCTTCAATATCTCTACCATTCTGCCTTAGAATTGTACTCTCTCTAATCCAGTTGCCTCCTATCTGCACCAAAGAATTAATCTGGACCACAGCCAGCAATTAAAACTCCTAACTGAAACAAATAAATTAATCGTTAAAAAAGTCTACTCAAAATATCACTGGGGGAAAGGGGTGTTGGAAAAAAGTAAAAACCTTCATGTAACATTTCTTAAAAACAACAACAAAAAAGACAACAAAAACTATGTTCTTTGAAAAAGATATCAATAACAGAAACATGAAGCAGAAAACCACATACTAAAATGTCAGGATTTTCATCAGGGATGAAATTCTAAATGTCAGGATTTGGGGATGGTAGAACCTGGATCCAAAACATAATTGTGACAGGGTATCATCCAACATACAGTCAGTAAGGAAATATCCACCTATTTTAATACAGTAGAAGCAGGCCCATAAAGGTCTAATACAATAACGAATTGAAAGATTTCTATTAAACTTCAACGACTTTGGAACTGTCCCTTAAAAACCGTAGTTACACAACAGTTAAGGGCAAAGTAGCCTCAGTTTTACTAACTCAAAGAAATGTACCTGATATATATTGAAATCCGCAAGTCTAACCACAACAGGACTAGACATCAGTTTGCCCTTTGGTTGCTGGGAAGATACAGAGGAAGCCCTAGATGTTCCTTTCGGTATCTGTTCCTTGCCTGTAGGAAAGAATAGTGATGGAATCGTTGAAAACAAGTCGTCTTTACGATAGGTTTAATATTTAATGGAACTACAGCATTAGTGATACAAGCAAAGCACCTGTTTGTAGCTTTTGAGGAGATACAGCAGGTGGTGATGTGGTAGGAGAACCTATGACCTGATCCTTCACAGCCTGCTTAAGCAATTCAACATTGCTTTTGAATTCATTTAATAATTCTTTGGCCCATCCACTTCTGGTTTTAGTGGTATCGCTATAATGCATCCAGTGATTGCAGCTGTCTCCTGCAAATAAGAGGAATGGGGGAAAATAACTCATTTTATTTGAAAGTTTGCTTCTAACTGGATGACAAATTTTCACTACATCACTACTGTATAATCCCACTGCATGCTGCAATTACAGAACAACAGAAGTTATAACAGATGTTACAAAAAAAAGTTACACATTGCATAAAAACAAGCCGCACTGCTTCATAAATTCACTCAGAAAACAATATAATATTGTTACCTGCCTTTTAACACCACCAATGCTCAAAACAGCATTGGATATTTCCAGTTCCGAGAAATCTGAAACATTAATTTCATATCTTAGAAGATGCAAAAAAAATTTGTTTCACTGAAAAAAAGTGGGAGCAAGTAACAGGAGAATGTTCCCATGCTCACCCTTTCTGATCTTATCTTCCCCACCAAAACTGTGTCCTAAGCTGTTCCTGGTCCCTTTTCAGAAATGTACTCTTTTTATCTTGGTTCTCTGGCACCTTCATGGCACACAACCAAGAAGGTAAGTTCAATCATTACTCCAGCACATAGCCTTAAAAATCAATACCAGTGGAAATTCTTTTATTCCTAACATGTTTCTGTTTGTAAAGCATTTAAACCTCTGAAAGAAACTGAGATCTTTTCTAACAGTCTCTATAAAGACAGTCTACTAACCTCTTCAATAGTAAGTATGCAATACAAATAACTTCTACCAAGCAGCACATTGCTCTTTAAATGTCAGCATGTGAAAACTTACTTCATTTAGGACTTAATGAGGATTTGGAAACTAACACTGGAGATGAGTAAATATGGTTGGCATTAAAATAGGAAAATGTCTTGGGAAAAAATTCTGATTTCAAGTGTAAATGCAAAGATTTCAGCATGGAAGACACAGTAAGGGAGAAACATATCACAAGAGATGACATTTTTTCCCCATCCTCCTGCCTCATAGCCTTTTTGATGGTTATTTGCAGCTTTCTAGCTAAGGAAGAAGAAAAGGGAACAGGGAAGAAAACAAAGAGTGCAAGAGGGCAGAGGTAGATTAAATTCAAGTTCATGAAGCTGGGTTTTTCCAAAATACAGATAAAGTGGGGTCGCCCCTGGCACATGCACACAAACTACAGGACAGCAGCATTATAAGGAAAGGTCTCATACCCTTCCTGGGAAGTCATTATGTGTGGGTGCCTCTCTGAAGTATCTGTACACTAATGTACGCAGCATGAGGAACACAAGGAAGCAGGAGGAATTAGAGACCTGCACGCATTTGCAGGGCTATGATCTCACCGGGATCACACAGACGTAGTGAGACAGCACACACAGCTGAAACGCTGCTAAGGATGGATACAGTCTCTTTGGGAAGCACAGGCTGAGAAGGCAAGGAGGGGGAATTGCCCTTACTGTGAGAGCAGTGGGAATGCATGGAGCTCTGCCTTGGATGATCAGCCAGCAGAGAGCTTACAGGTCAGGATTAGAGGGCAGGCCAACATGCATGATGTTGTGGGTGGATATCCGCTACAGACCATCTGACCATGAAGATGATGAGGCACTCTTCAGACAACTGGAAGCACCATCATATTCACATGCTCTGCTGGACCCGATTCTTACAAAAAAGGAAGAACTGGTCAGGGTTGTGACGGTCAGGGGCAGCCTTGGCTCCAGTCACCATGAGATTGTGGAGTACCGGATCCTGAGGTGAAGGAACAAGGCAAAAAGCAGAATGACAACCCAGGACTTCAGGAGAGCAGACTCTGGCATACTTCAAAGAATTTCATGGTATATAACCCTGGATAGAAGAGGAGTGCAGGAGAGCTGGTTGAATTTCAAGAATCAACTGCAAGCTCAAAAATTATCCACCTTGAAAACCAGAAAATTGAGCAAAAGTGGCAGGAGGCCTCTGTGGATGAACCAGGAGGTCCTGACTAATTTCAAATATAAAAATGAAGTGTACAAGATGTGGAAGCAGCATTAGCTAACCCAGAAAGAATACAGAGGACGGGGCCAGAAATACCAAAGCTGACCTCACAAGCTGACATGACATCTGGCAAGATGCGAACAGCAACAAGAAACACTTCTTCAAGTATATCAGCAGCAAAAGGAAAACTAGGGAAAACTTGGGCTTGCTGCTCAATTGGGCAGGGGCTCTGGTGACAAAGGACATGCAGAAGGCAGAGGTACTCTGCACATTCTTTGCCTCAGTCTTCGCTGGTAAGACTTGCCTTCAGAACTCCCAGGTCCCTGACACCATGTGAAAGTTTGGAGCAAGTAAGCCTTCCCCTCAGCAGAGGAAGGAATTAACTTAGGAAACATTTAAGATGTTTAACATTTAACATTTTCAGACATGAACAAGCCCATGGGATCCTGATCCAATGCACACAAGTGCTGAGAATGCTGGCTAATGTCATGGTGAGGCCACTCTAAATTATCTTTGACTTATCAGGGAATGGTGATCAAGAGATATTCCTAAGGACTGGAAGAAAGCAAGTGTCATTCCTATCTTCAAGAAGGAGAATAAAAAGGAACAACAGGCTGGTCAGCCTCATCTCAATTCCTGGGAAAGCAACAGAGCAAATAATCCTGGAAATCATTTCAAAACACATAAAGGACAGGAAGGTGATCAGGGCTAGTCAGCACGTATTTATGAAGTTATTTATAAGTCATGCCTCATGAACTCTACAGCCTTCTACTATAAGACGACTGGCTTTGTGGATGAGGGAAGAACAGTGGATGTTGCTTACCTCCACTTTAGCAAGGCTTTCAACTGTGTCCCATGACAAGCTCAGTAACAAGATGATCAAGTACAGACTAAGTAGACAGTGAGATGGACAGAAAATTGGCTCAACTGTTCGTTTCAAAGGGTTGGATCAGCAGTATGAAGTCCAGCTGGAAGCAGTCATTAGTGGTGTACCCCAAGGATCAATATTAGGGCCAATATAACTTCATTAATGACCTGGATGATGGGACAGACTGTAGCTTTGCAGATGGTACAAAATTGGGAGGAATAGTTGATAGACCAGGTGGTTGTGGTACCATTCTTACAGACCCCAAAAGGCTAGAAGAGTGACCCAACAGGAAGTTCAAAAAAGGGAAATCCAAGTCCTGGACAGAAATAGCCCCATGCAACAGTACAGGCTAGGGGCTGACCAGCTGGGAAGCAGAGTTGTAGAAAAAGACCTGGAAATCTTGGTGCATAACATCAAGCTGCACAGATAATGGATCTGGCATAAGCTTCTGTGAGAGCAGGTCTGGGAGGACTAGTAAAGAGATGAATTGCTGTACAACCAAGTTTACAACATACAAGAAGTCTGGCTTACATTAGTATCAGCACAGTCAATGGACCCACATCCTGCTTCACTTTTCTTAAGTACTAAGGCTACTGTTGGAAGGATTGATGCTCGGTGGATTAGAAGTTTACCTTACGGTACTTGCACCTCACATTCCCATTAGTCTTGCTGTGGTACGTAACCAAACAAAAACCCACAAGAGCCCCGTCTGCAAAGATTACTAATTATTGAGGGCTTTTTCCTGAAGGGTTAAATGCAATTCCCAGGAAGACTATACCAAAAGAGGCATTTCTAAATATTCCAGAGGCCAGAGAAGTACAAAACTGGAAAACAGTCTGGTAACAGTCTCTGAGGTATATAGCCGTTTCCTCCTTACCCACTGTTAAAGAGTATTAATATTGTGTTTTCCTTAAGGACACAGTATTGCAGTGTCTCATCTTAAGGCTAGAAATGCTCTGCATATCAGATGATAGTCCCAGATTCAGCAATATATAGAGACACAATACCTACACGGGTAGAGAACTCCCCTTGACTTACAAAATTAATATGTGCTCCTTTTCCCTTGAGTAAAGGGACTCTCACACCTGTGACAACAGTTTGCCCATAGAATTGCCACACTATTCTAATACAGTGAGAAGACGACAACTTCTTAAAGTGGAAAAAAGCTTCCTGGCATGTGCCCTTCCCCTCCACAGATACATCCCATTGGACCAAAGAGGAACGCCTTTAACAGGTTTTGTCATAGCTTATTAGAGAGACTTTGATTTCTGTTACTTAAACATACTTCTATGGAACACCATTTAAGACTGCAGGAGAACACTACGTTCGCTCTACAGATGACTTTTTCCATTTCTGGTTTCATGCAGTGGGAGTCATGTCCCCTTTATTCATTACTTTTAAAGCATTCTCAGTCAGCTTCTAATAGGCCCACCCAAGAGCCTACAATGCATGCTTCAACCTGGCTAAGAATCCCTCCAAAAGAAAACAAATCTAGTTATTACATATTCCTCTTCCTCTACATTTTCTCAGAGGAGACCTCACAAAAGCATAAACAGTGAGATCAGGTGTTGAACTAGACATAGCAGGAAGCAGAAATGAAAAACAGTACATGAAAAATAGAGCTGAGTCACAAGACAGGCATGTGTTAAACACCTGTAACTTGAGTTCCTACTTTCACAGGAAAGGAAACTAACATCACACACTTCAATTGATATTGGGCCAATCTACAGAAATTAGTATGTTTATCTAACCTACACTAAATTACTACACATTTTGTAAAGTGCTAAAACTATACTTGTTACTTAGGAGTGAAGTATATTGACATTACAGGATTCCACCTGCAATCATGAGTGACAAGAAAGACCTGTGGCAAGCTACTGCCAATTCACATCTTTAATGCACATGGATATCACTCCAAAGTGACTGGTTTGTGTTCATAAAACACAAAACAAAAGCACAAACAACCCCCTCCTCCTGACCCCAACCAAAAGCCCCCCCACTGAACTGGATTGCATTTGATCACAAATTCAACAGGAAACTTTTGTCTCTTCTTTGATAATAACTGCTGGGATTAGTTTTGTTTGTTTGTTTGTTTTTTTTTTTGTTGTTTTTGTTGTTTTTTGTTTTGTTTTTTAAGATTTCTGCAGAACATATTTACAGGAATGATTTGTAAGAAATGCTTGGTTGGAAACTGGTAACATCTATTTATAAAAATTCCCTCAAAAATGTAACAAAAGGCTGCACAACTGACTCTACAGACTAGCATTCTTGTTTAGCAAAATCAAAAAAACAAAGCATTGTTTGTAAATGTCCATAAAATGATAGACTTCTATATAGAAAGAAGTAGGCTATATTAGAAGCCTGCACCTGACTCCTGCAAGTATCCAGTTAGTGAATTCTCAACCTGTTGTATTGCCTTCTCCTGTCAAAACACAATTCTTTTCATGTCAGAAACGTATAACACCATTTTGTTGGCCAAACCAAAAAGTGAATAGGAAAACTGTTTGGCCTAGAACAGCTCATTTACAGGAATTAAATTGGTTCCAGGTTGTTGCTTTTGTTGTTTCATTTTGCATACAGAAGGTATATATTTCAAGTATTCATAACATGCTTACCCAAGACACATATACATACAATTTTTTTGTTAGTATCTTAGCCACATAGTTACATTCACAGGTAATTCACAAAATGCTCGCTTTCATACCTGCTTTGTGAAATGGATAATAGTCCACTGTTAAATAGCTGAAAGAAAGCTGCATGGCTCCTCCTGTTACACGTCTATTTGAATCTGTAAAATAAAGCAATGCTCAGCTCTGCAGACCTTGGATTTAGAAGAGCAGTTCTCATGTTCATGCATTCCCTGAAATACCTAACAGCTACGCGTTCTTCCTCTTTACTAGCTCTTGTTACAACCTCATCAACTTCCCTCAAAATTTTCATTCAGGTGGTCTTCACTGCTTTCTAAAGATCAGCTAGTAGAAAGAACTCCATGTTCTGTGCTCAGTCACTACTAACAAACTGCATATTGTTTTAAATGTTATTGAAAAGTAAAGGCAACTCTTTGCACACGTATTGCTGCAGTTTTTCTGAAACAAAAAAAATTCATACTGAAGATTATGATCAGTCAAAGACATTGTAAATATAATCTGTTTTCTTATTTCTTATCTGACAAATATTTCTGCAGTGAAAAGGGCTGAGTCCTCTGTTCTGATTTTCTACTGCTAAATTTAAAATTTCCAGGAAAAAAAAAAAAAAAAAAAAAGATCGAAAAAGAGATCTCACTGAGAACAATAAATCTCGACTTCAGTAGGTAAATTGCACTCGAGGAAACACATCTATCCCTAGCCAGTGAGCCTTATGCTCTGCTGCTGCACAAGTATCTTTCCCAATCAGGGAAATACATTCACCAAATTTTTCACTCTCTTTTTCAGCAGACCTTGTATCCGTCTACATATTTTTCAGTGACTAGCCAGCTCCTTGAATATACACTGATAGTCATATTCCTCTGACCACTTTAAAAGGCATGAAAAGTGGCATGTGTCTTTCTTCCCCGATTATAAATACAGTACACTGCAGTAACCTTTCATTAAAAAAGTACATGTACTACAGATAAAGTTGTAAAGCCACAGAATACTTGTTTCATTCCTCCAATTTGCTGCAGAACATCCTAAATTCTCTAAATTAGTAACACAGAGAGGACTGCTCATTTATTAGTCTAAACTATCTGTATTTCATAAGGAATATTACACAAGCAGATTGTGTAGTGACCCTTTCAAGCCACAGTACTATTGTCACTGCATTCCTGATAACGCAGTTAGCTTGCAATATAAAGGAAAATTAGCAGAAACAATCAGACTGTATAGAATCAGTTTCTAGAAGACAGAAAAAGCACTGAAGATACCAGTACTACCAGTAGCTTTTCTTACGTTTATTCTAAAATAATTGCATTTAATAATGAAATGTTGTCCTGATAGGGGCATCTAGCCAATTTTAGATGTGTCTAGAGACACAGGAAGACAATTCCTTTAAAATAAAAGCTGTCGATTAACATTACTGGATTCTTCAAAGTGTCTTCTAAAGACAATTATGGTCCACAGGCATGTTATTTAAAAACAAAACAAAACAGTTACCTTTTTCTTTAGAATGGATATCATCACATATATGTAGGTCCAAATGGGAAATTACTAAATGATGAGAAGTTTCCTTAACATCGAAATCATTAAACAATTTTACTATTGCGTCATTTTGATCAGATGCTGCCGTAGTCTGGTGCGCTTTCACCTGTTGAGAGCTGGGTGCAGGAGCAGAGCTCTGAAAATATTTAGTCATATCAATTTGTAGAAGTTTATCCTTCCCTTCAAGCATAAGACCATCACAACCCTTTACTTACTCAAAACAGGCCTTTCAAATAAGGAAAAATCTGCATCATATATGTTCACTTGGGATCATGAACGAGACTTAAGAGTGTTATTTTAGAATACAGCTAAGTTGAGCTAATGGCTAAGTGTCACAAAGAGGCAACGTTAATTCACGCCCCATCCTTCCTTTCCCCCACGCCTTTACACCCTGTCACTTGCAGCACTGGTGTTTCTCAAACTTTTGGTGCAAGCCGTTCAGGGAACTAAACTAGCAGAAAAACATCCTTTTTTTGCTGCGCTCATTTCTGCTAGTTTAGTTCCCCAAACCATATCACTACAGGGTTGAGCATAACCCAGCACCAGGGTCAGGGAATTGGCAAGCTGCAAGTACAGGGAACTGAAGAATCAGGACCTCCCTGCTCAGTAACAGCTAGCCACTGCTGTAGCTGAACCATCAAATCATTTCACGAGTCATCAGGACCACCACAAGAACTGAACTCTACATTACAGTACACTAGCTTTATTGTATGAGATTCTACACAAGTAACTTTATTCAATCAGTCCTACTAATAAATTGTGGTTTATTTTTATAGGATTATCTTTTATCAGTGTATTTGTGCTGCTTCTTCACAGACAAGAAGAGATCCTCCCCACACTCACGAACAAAGCCCAGTTGGTCTAGTCTGCTATATGTGCTGAAAGATGACACAGGTTTATGTAAGACTATCTTACCTGCAGCATAAATACCACATTTATGCCAGCAGATAATGTTAAAAGTAGAATTATTTTTTACCATGTGTTCCAACAAGAGAGCTGCATGAAGGAAAGCTCTTATAAAAACCTAATATTTCAGTACCATGAAAACAAACTGGACAGGCACTTTAAACCATTATAGTAAGTGTATCTATTCATACATTAAGGTTACTTTGGTGTCTCTCCATTTTAATTTATTTATTTTTAATTCTTCACCAGAAAATATTTTGAGACCAAATTTACTAAATTATCAATTGTCACATAAACACAAAAGTGAAAATACTCTGTACATGGACAAAGAAATGTAATTTTTGCTTTCCTGTAATTGACATCAATACACAAAAATCTTGTAAAATAAAGTCTTTTATACTACTGTGATCTTTCCTGACATAATTCAAGACACACAGTTGAATGGAAATGAGTAACGTGCATTCTCAAAAATCAATTAACGTAACTCAGCACATTGTACCGTATTTTAAAACACCTGATAACAATATAGCGAGGCAACCAATTATCATACCTGTGCTGTTTCAGAAGCCAAGCTTTTTCTCTGTTCCGTTGACTTCTCTATGGCTTCACTAAGAGATTTGGCGTACTGCACCATGGCTTTCAACTGGGAATCAGTCAAAACCCACAGCAAGTCATCCAGAATCAGAACCAGTTTTGATGCCACTACATTACAATCCTTTAGCTGTAGAATAAAAAAGTCAAGTTTCTTACATCAAATGTAAAGAAAAAAATCTTGAATAAAACCCCACTTCCTAAAAAGCAAATTTCTTCCATATTGAATATAATTTAAAATAAAAGATATTATTATTTCTCTTACTAACTAAAAAGTGCCTAAGATATACCACAGCATCTAACACTTATGTCTCACTTTTTATTTGTGTGGCATGCATTGAATACTGGTTATCTAACCATAAGTAATATAAATATTGTCTGAATATAGAGAGGTAAGACA
>VXAL01019000.1:3121-15809 GCA_013399475.1 Chauna torquata
AAAAAATTAAAATTGGATAAAGTTCAAAGCTATCAAAATGAGGAAAGTGAAATATTTAGGGAAAATACCTTGGAAGTCATTTAGCTGATTGCACTCACTAATATAAATGAAAAAGAAAAGGGAACAGAGAAAATCCCAAAGAATCCAACCAAAAGAAGAATCCCATTTTAGGGATTGCTTCAAGGGGAAAAAAAAGTCGTTACCTAAAAATGGAAAGAAAATTCACCATTTCCACACTAATTCCTCCTCCCTGGCCATTTTTCACTCTCTCTCAATCAGGCACACATGGACATTTGCACTGTGTTGATATGACAACAGTGCAACTTCTGTGAGGATAGTCAACACTATAAGCAAGTGTAAAGCAGATTCAGAAACCTGTTAATTGTAGTAGAAATTGAAAGTGCAAAATGATGAGTTGCTCTTGTTCTGCACTGTGTGGGCAAGAATGAATCACTGCCCCAAAAACCACCCAGAAGATTAGGCTCCTTTTGAAAAATCCCACCATACTGTGACTCACTGTTTCTTTCCAAAAAAGCATGTGACAGACAAAACCTTTATTTTCAAGCAAATGGTTCTGAAAAATAAAATAAATAAAATAAAATAAAATAAAATAAAATAAAATAAAATAAAATAAGTGATGATCAGTTTTTAACATGAACAGCACCCTTTTTAACGCCAATTCATTCATTCTTCCTGTTGGATTAACAAGGTCTTCTATTTCCTGTTTGGAAATAAACTGTTTTTCAAATGTTCTTCCTATTTTCAAACTCGTAGAAATACAGATGTATCTGCAACATTTGAAAAAAAATATTTATGACCAGGAAAAAAACACAGCAAAGAAGGCTGTGAGGATGATGGCAATAGTTGGCAGCTTGGCCATAGGTCTCTTGGAGCAGGACAGAAAGGGGTGTCACCATGGACTTAGAAGTACCTGGGTCAGAAGGAGAGAAAATGTGTTCATATCTGTCTGTACGATTAAGTGACAGTATCGTTATGGATAGTTTAAGCTGTTGTTGCTCAACTCATGTCCTAAACCAGCCTACATGATGTTTCCATCCTGCATGCCAGCTTCTCTCCCAGGAACATGGGAACACATTTGAAGTGTCCACTTTCTGAGCACTGTGTGACTCCTTCTCTGCCCCTCATGGGACACACAGCATTCTGGGCTCCCACTGCAGCATAGAATGTCATAGAAGAAGCCACAGAAAGAGTTACATTGAAGTAGGTAAATGGGCACAAGGAGAGAAAAGACATAGGGAAGTCGTGGTGGTGCCACTAGTTAGGTGCTCAGAGAATGGCTGTGTGAGGTACACAGGTAAGCACTTAACAGGGATGAGTTTAACTTTATGGTATTAGGAAGCAGAAGGTCAGAACTGGAGTGTCAAAGACTTAATAGGAAATGGAGCTGGGAAAGGGGACTAAGAGGGAGGAAAGATTTCTTCATCCGGAAGGAGACTGTCCATATCGCTGAGATTCAAGTACAGACAGGGAGGTGGATATCAATTCATCTGTTGAGGAAAAAATAGAACTCAAAGGAAGAATGATTTTAACAAGAGCTCTAAAGGTAACTGAGTACAGATAGAAGATGTGGATAAGGTTCAGTGGGCTGAGCAAAAAGAAAGAATTTGGAAAGAGAAATAATCACACCAACATAGAAGCAAATGACTGCCTATTCCCAAGCCCCATGCACAGCTTGAAACAACCTGTGATAGAACAAAAAAATATTTAAAAATATCGTAAGGCTGAACTCCCAAATGCTAACACATGAACCTTAGGTGTGCTGAGTACAAGTTCATGCCTATGCACGTGTAAGGCTGGCAACTTGTTCAGTGCTTCTTTATCTGAGCACTCACCATCTATTTCATTTCCATTTCAATGGTTACCATTGAAAAGGAACCTTTCTCCTTGGGATACATTCCAGACACTGCCAAGGAGGGAGGATATAATTTCATAGTGTTCATTGGGTACAGCTAAAGATCATGGTTCAGAAATAGAGAATGAATACTTACTGGGCAAAACTCCAATTTTGGAGTGGCTTGGAGAAGTATTACTTGAAGGAGAGAGCATGTGTCATCTGGAAAGATCAAAACACTCAGGTTGCTGTTTCTCACATTTGTAGATCCCTTGGAAAGGCTGAAGCTTACACTGAAATATTTGGAGGTTGATGACCTGCATGATTAAACCTAGAAAAATATTAGGATTAATTAGATTCTCTATACATCCCATCATACAAGCTGCTGCACTGCCTCCTACTGGGGAGTTCCAGTTTGGAAGCTAACCTATTACTGCAGCAGTGTCTATTCAAAGAGGCGCTTGCACTGAAGAGATCTTTGATTTAGAACTATTTACACAAATGTGCAACATTACATAATGGTGATGGACCAGATTGGAGTCCTAACTGCTCAGTTTTACATACGAGTCATGCAGTTGGTGAGTGATTTCATGAAACAGCTCACATGAGTAATAGCTCAGCACTGTGAGTAAGGCATTTGCAATCTGCCTTTCTGTTATTATTTGTCTAATTATAACCTTTGTTACTGAAGTGCAGATTTGCAGTAGAACATGAACGCACTCACTTGAAAGTTGCATAGGTATCCTATGCAAAGCAATAGGATATGGTTACTGTTCAAGAAAGTTTACAATCCAGAATGCAGTTGTGTGATAACAAGAGAAAATATAAAAAACAAATTAATAGTAATAACAAACAGATAAGAACAGGCGAGAAACGAGGTAGGTTTAATCAAAAAATGAGATATAGGTAGGGTTAGGAAGGAGGCAAGGAGAGCATCTTATAATTACCACAGGTATCTTATAGCTGATAGCTCTATAACTGATATAGGTAATGTAGAATAATCTTATATAATTTATTGGGTGTATTGTATCTTATGATTACTAACTTTTGATAAAAATGGAACAAGTATCATTGGCCTGATCAATATTTTTTTTTTTTTTTTCTGTAAACTATCCAACAAAAACCCTGGAAATTTATAGGACTTAAACTTTCTTGGATGAATGGAAATAAATTTAGTCCAAGAAAATTTTACAAACCATATTTACTAAGAAAGCTCTACAACTTCCTGCTTAGCAAAATTATTTTAAATAATATTTATTAAATTATTAAGAATTATTAAATTATTTTATGATTTTAATAGTATTTAATTTTTTCTTGATTTTTTCTTTTTCTTTTTTCTTTTTTCTTTTTTTTCATTTTCTGTTAACACAGAAATCAGTGGCAGATTTCAAGAAGACATGCTAATTTTTCTCTGCAGTAAGACCATTTTTTGGCTTGCGTCAAGCTTTGCTGCCATTCAGCTGTTTGGATTGATAACTCTATATGATATTCTAATGATTCTAAATAGTTTAAATGGCTCTGATAAATTTCAGCTAAAGCTACCGGTAAAGCTAAGGAAAATACCAAGTTTCACCCCTGTGGAGAGAAGAAAAAGTTACTTCTTGTATGCACACTACCTGAAACTTGGTATGGTGCTTGTTTTATGCTTGTTCTCTGGCTTTCTGAAACTGTATCAAAATTTTGTTTGCTTATAGGACTTTGGAAATCTGCAGTTCAAGTATAGTCTGTAGACGATTCAAACTGTGGTTTACAGAGCAAAGATTAGGACTGAGAGGATTTGAATGTGAAACAAGGACCATAGGACAGCTAAGGTACAAGGCTGTGAAAGAGACAGTTTGGAGAGGAGAGGGGAGAGCAGGAAATTGGCAGGGAGAATTGAGCCTTTTAAGAGAGCACACTTCAATCAAGTGCATGGAAATGAACTGGGAATCATCATTTCTCTGCTGTCACAAATATCTGTGAAAAAAGCTAGTAAAGTGTCCATTCCTCTCTCGCGCTGATTCATGCTGAGAATGACAACGCTAACACTGCTATCCATTATTCCATTAGCTAAAATGACTGCAATCTCCTGCGCTCAGCCGAAGGTTTGAGCCCTTCTGTTGAATCACTCTAGTGTCAGTACAGATAATAGCATCTGGGGTTCTGGTTTTTAAAAGCCAGGGAGTGACACTGGAAAGATGAACATGAAGTGAGTGACATTGCTGAAGCTGGAATATGCACACACACATGCCCTTGTTAGGAACTCCAGTGTGGAAGTTGCTTGATCTTCAATTTGGCACCTTCTCTGAAACTCCGGAGGAAGTAGGATAGGCTGGACTCAGTGAGCAGGAAGGATAGTGTCAGTTCAGGAGCAAATGTTCAATACTCTATTTATTTCTCTGCAGTTCAGTGCAGGAACATTTTTTCTGGAAGCCAGGTGTCCCTGCCCTCTGTCCCCAGGACATGCAGACTGGCTGGGTGGGGGACCTGTGCTTGCGCCCATCCAGCAAGCAGATCTTATTCATTTACTGCACAGTGTTCAAACTCTTTGGCAGCTCAATTGCTTCCTCATGGCTTTATTTTTTCTTAGTTTTTTAGATCGTGCCCGCTGTTGTAGCATGTCAGCATATCACAGGCTTTAATGGTTGTAATGCTTTATTTGTTGCTGGTTTTTTTTTTTTACTTACTGTGAAATCAAGAATTGCCATTTATTTGTGAACAATCACGACCTGGATTTCCAGAAAGAGTTGATATGCTGAAAGCACAACTCCCTGTGATTCCAGAAGCAGGGAAGGCTTCTTTCCTGCAAATCCAGCTCCAAGATATAATATTAAATACCCATAAACAGAGACACTCACCTAGTGCTCACTTTTGAAACTCTCAGTGTAAATGACGTATCTTCCACCACATAATGTGGTAGAGGCAGATACTTCTCCAAGGCAGTATTCAAATCCCTTAATGTTGAAATGGTCCTTACTCTGGCTGGGATCTCCTGTTGCACGTATCACATAAGTTCCCACACCTGCCCCAGATAAGGGAGCATCCTATAGCCAGGGTATTTCTACTTTATATATAAAATCAGTAGAAGCACATTGGAGTCATTCTGTTATAAGTCATTGTTCTGGAAAAAAAAAAAAAAAGTCAAAGTATGAAATTTAAGACTGCCTTATAATGACTCAGGTTTGCATAGGTGTTCTTATTTTTTTTTTACTTGATTCTGCAACAATGGTAAGTGTTAATGTGCTTTGTATTACACACAGAGAGAGATTCTGCCAACATCCATGGGCCACTACTGAAATGTTGACATGTAAATTCAAGAACAAACACCCTATTTAATTCAAGAATGATAGGATGTCTTTCTTCATATTCTGTTGTTTATATCTTTTTTTTCAGAAAAGATATAAATTAGTATCTTTTAGATGTTGCCCTTCTTAATGTGTCTGGAACTTGGAATATCTATCATTCACTCAAATACTTGTCTAAGCAAATGCAAGACACAGTCCAAAGCATATTGCTGAAGTTTCAAAACACATTATTGAGGTCCTGGGACTGGAAAAATTAAATCATGCATATAACTGAACATTTCTGTGGATGTAAATACAAAACATGGGATTAATCAGGTACGAACATGCTTGCAAGATCTAAAAAAATATTTTTAAAATAGCAAATCATAAGTTTTGAACAGTTTTCAAACATGATGATAAATCTGACATCTTTTCTTAGTGAGATGATGGAAACGGGTTATATCAGCTGTTACCACATAATTAATATAATCTTGAATATTTCAAAACAAAAATCTAAGAAACTCCTCACTGAAAGAGGAAATCCCAGTCCCTTTTATCTGACAATTTTAGTCCAGTGTTTTATAATGTACATAGTAAATAAGGTGGTTTAGGGATTGTCTTAACTAAGCATATTATTGTGCTTTAGCACTAATTACTAATACTATAATTGTCTCTGGTGCAAACACTGGAGCATTGCAGTTGTTTCTAAGTATAGTGCTATTTCCCTGGCAATGGCTGAAGGTGTAATAGCACATTACAGAGAATTGCTGATCACTTGATTTTTATATTAATCTTTGATTCACCTAAGAATGAAACTAGCGGAAAGAGGCTGGAAAATGAACGCAAAATGCTACAGCTTATTTAATCTTCCAGGTTGAAAGGCAGACTATCTAAATAGTTCCATTCAAGTGGTATGTGCTTTGAGAAAATCTTTAACCTTGATAAAGTGTTGAAGAGACTTCGTTAATTCTTTGACACAAATGGGTCAACCATCAAGCTTAAAGTTACTTTGGAAAGAACTGCAGAAGTGAGAAGTATTTTTAATTTTTAAGCAAGTTGTACTTAAACAGACTTTTCTATATTTAGGGAACATCTAGATTTCTTTGACACACTGCCCCAAAATTGTGAAAGATTTGCTGCTCAGAATGGTTCACTAGACATAGTTGTGTTCACTCACTGTTTTGTGCAGGCATTTTAGGGGATGCCAGAGTTATAGCATGGCTATTCAAAGAGCTGAGAAAAATGGTTCCTGATTATAGTACATATATTTTCAAACTTAAATAGGTTAGCAGTATGTTTTGAATAATTTATCAGAAAACAGATTTTCTCTGCACAAGGTATTGGGAAAACTCATATCACTGTTTCACCAGTCAGACACATTATTCAATTTATAAAACTATTGCCATCTTAGACAGTCTAGGCTGCTCTTAACAGCTTTTGCAGCCAGCCCAGATACCAGTACACAGTCAATTTCTTTGAATTACCATGTGTGACTTTTTAGTACCATACATTTGGGGCAGAGACTGGTTAATTTTTGTGTCTAGTCTCCTGTTCTCCACTGAGTCTTCCACTAAGCAATCCACAATTTTGTGTTTATTTTCAAGGTGGAAGATTGCACCTGAAGTATTTGTGAAACATGTTGACTTCATATCATTTTTTTCTCCCACAGCAAAAATATATTATAGAACTGAGGTTTCAGGAAGTCTACTTTTTGTGTACATAAAAACTTCATCCCTAAAGTCTTAGGGTCTCACTGAAATTCAGAGCTGGATATTCATCTTGGGTGAAAACTGCACTGCATTCATTTTCAGTGCACTGTATTCATGGAGATCAGGCAGGCAGGTTTTTTTAGACTTAGTTAATCATCAGACTGTGGAATTTTAATCTATATTTCAAGATGATACAAACCAAAAAGGCTCATGGTAAAAATGTAAATATAGCAGCAGACCCTTAAGCACTGCATAATCATGAATCAGGCTAACTTGCATAGAATCTATAATTCATATTGTAGGTGATCATCATTCATTATGTATTTTCATTTTTTGAAATGCCTTACTGTATACTTCGGGTTTGTCAGCACTTACATATTATAAACAACATTTATGAGGTCTTGCTAATTATTTCCAGAGGCATCAGACCAAAAAAAGATGGTAGCAGAACACTTCAAAGAGAACTAAAGTGCTTGTTGTTTACCCGCTCTCCAATTGATAGTGGAAACATCACACATTTAAAGTTGAGATGCCTCTGTCTATGCATCCTCTGTGTGTAGTTTTCACAGCTGATAAAATCACATTCTCATTTACAATTGTGTAAGATGAGAGTAATTTCAGTCAGGGCCTTGTAATGGCACTTTTGTGAAATTATTCTTTGTACAATCAAGCAGATTGGTTTTTCTTTATAATATCTTTTCTAATTAAAGCAAAATTTTGTTTCATTTGTACAAAAACCTCATGCACAAACTCAGTGCTAGATGAGCAAAGGAATATAGAAGAGCAGTGTTTAGAGTAAAGTCTGGACTTCCACTATAATAGAAACCCCAGCCCCAACTGAACTCTGAATTCTCCTTTGGTTTTGGAAGGTATTCCATATCTAGGTTGAAGTACTCCATCTCTAGCCTGATTCAGCTCATTTTAGGGGCATCATGTTGCATTAAAGCTAACGTCAGTCACCTGTATCAGAAGTCTATACACTGGCTTTGCATTCATTTGTGTGTATCTGCAGCACAAGGTGGTTAGCTATGTACTTACTCTAACTGTATGGACATAATCTCCCTACACAACTGAAGATTTTCACTACTGCAAGCACTTACAACAGCCCCAATTGAAATAAATTATAAGGAAATATGAATACATTTACTATATTAAATTATAAGGAAAGAATCTGCAGTCTGGCCTATTCTGTTTGAAGAATCTACATCAGAACAACATCTGTGATTGTTTTAAGCTTGAAGCTGGGGAAAAAAAAAAGACCCTTAAAATAGCAAAAAGTTCCCAGGGTATGGAAATTATAATGGTAATAAACCTAACTGGAAAAAAGGATATTAGCTCAAGAGCAATTTGGAAATAGGTGTTCTGCCTGGCCACGGTAATTAAGGTAATAATGACACATCTGTTCAAAATAACTTTGAAATGCTTTACCCACGCCAGGGGAATTGATCGCTGCTGGGTTTTTGCAGATGTGCAAAGTCAAAAATAATTATAGGGGCCTGGTCCAAAGCCCATATCCCTCTATGGATCTTGCCCATAACTCTTTTCTGTATTTGTGTTTCTACCTTATTTATTACCTAAAGACAGTTGTATTTTAAGCTTAGCTAAGTACTGGGGAATAATGAGGTAATGGTCTTGAGAACAACAGGGGTCTGTGAGCAGGACAGAGAAGGCAAGGGAGAGGGTGCTAGGATCCTCTGTCTGCTGGTGGCACTGGGGAACATGACTCTTGGGATACGTGAGAGAGGACAGAGGGCCAGCTTACACCCACTCTTTCAAAGAGAGATGTCTGGGCACTGAAGGGGGCCAAGGCAGACATAAACAGATATGTGCAGGATGGCTTCTTTCCATCTGCCCATATTTGTGTATGGTTTTACTTTTAAGGAAAGTGTTCAAATCTGTTGTGCAAATGTTATGCAGATTTTCTGTGTAATTTCAATTAAGGTAATATGTTTGGGGGAATCCAGTCTCCCAGGCAAAAGGTCTAACTAATACCTAAGCATAATGTCAGCTGAATTTTAGCACTACTTCCAATTGTCAATTTTATGTATTGCCTGACTTCTTACTTGTTCTAGACCTCTGAACATGAAGAGAATACTAAAGTAAAGCATATATATACATGTATATATTTATACATATAATACTTAAGATAGTAAAATGTAGAAGTAAATTTCATTTTAAATGAAAAAGCTGGTGATATTGCTTAAAGATTAGAGAATCATAAAAAAAAAAATTAGCTGACAGTTTGAAAGAGAAGCTTTTTCCTAAGGACTATTTCAATTGCAGCAAAATCACACTTTCTGAGAGAAAGTCTTTTGTGGGGTGAGGGAAATTGCCAATGAGCCCCAGGTGTCTGGATTCAGTCAACAGCTGTAATGGTGTCCTAGTAATTCACCTTGTGAAAGCTATGTTAAGCAGTCTCTCAGAAGCAACCTCCCTTTCCTGATACATTTGTTTGCTTGCAGTGTGTGGAATAGCTGTATGTGGTGCCTCTCAAAATTATCAGCCACTTCTAATTGTAAGATGTAGTTTTCAGTTCCTCATAATTTTGTTAGATGTAACCTAATTGAACTAAATTTTCTGCGTGCAGGAGGAATCCAGAGAAATAGAGATGGGTGTTAATGGTAGGAGCTGGACATGGCAGAGGAGTGTGGCTGTCTCCTGAGGTACCCAAGAGCTTGAGGGAGAAAGGCAGAAAGAGGAGGCTAAGTCAGCTTGTGGGGTAACACTGGAGCTGCTGAGGCAGCAAGGAGATCCTGAAGATAGAGGCAGGGAAAAGAGCTCAACAATGGTGTTAGGTTGTCAGTGACAATGTAAAAGAGGTCCAGCTAAGGGGGACCTGCAGCTCTGCCCATTGTTAGTCCCTCCTCACCAATGCTTGCAAGGGAATCCAAGTCTTACATGTCCTGATGGAAAATATCTCCCATTGGTAAACCACGGTACTTATTCATACCTGGCAGACCACATGTTGCTGCTGTTGGTCAAATGCACTTGGTGAATTGCAGGAATACTTCAAACTGTTGCCAAGTGTAAAATTCTTTCTCATTAGCAAGTGCAACCATATTAGCCTCACTACAGAGGCTTTTAGTAAGCCTAGAAATGTAAAAATCAGCCTGCACTGACTACCTTAATGTTCATGTAGTACTGATTTTAGTGCAATATATTAATATATTTAGTCTTTCAAACTGAGCTCAGAATTTGACCATCATCATGTTATTCTCGCTATTATACACAGCTTTCTTGGGAATAATTGTCCAAAATAGTCATTTTCAATAATAACTTCTAAAGGTTTTATCAGGAACTGCTGAGTGCCTTGCTGCAGAGTGACTTAGACTCTCAGGATCTGAACAGAATATTAATTTAGTCTTGAATATCAAAGCATAGGAAAGGACAATACATTCAAATTACTTGGTGTTCTTATTCCCGTAGCTCGTAGGTTTTTTTTTTTTTGTCTGCCGGTTAAAAGAACAGACTCTTGGCTCCTCCATCTGGTTACTAACTACACATAGTGAAGTGGTTTGCTAAGTGCTGATCATAAGGCAAGATGTACTGTTTGTTTTGTCTTTTTTCTTTCTGATTGTCTTTATACTTAAGAGACTTGAGAGAGCTGTGATATTCTAATGCATTTTATACAGCTTTCACAAGAAATGTTTTGTGAAACAATGTATTTTTCTGACTATATATATTTTATTCTACTCTATCATTCAGGAAATACATTTTATCCAAAACCATGTCAACAAGAGAGGTACTAATTTTTGAGGACTTAATAATGAAAGCAGTGGGAAAAGCTGACACATTATCCTGTGAAGATATTCAAAACCATCTTATATAATCATAAAACAGCCCTCCCAAGAGCCGTCTTGATGGATTAATATGAATGTTATGGTGCCTCAGGATAATAATATGCATTTTTATCATTTTATCATTATGCATTTATGCATTTTATTATTATTATTAAAGTAACAACTTTTGGAAGACTTCTTGCTAACAAGAAACAAAAATAATTTTTTACTTCATATTTAAGTAATATGTGAGGTATAAATACAGACTGACAGAAATAAAATAATACTAATATTTGGTCATTACTAGATGTCCATGTGGTTCTGGACCCCCCTTTAACAGGCAAGCCTGTAGTCACACCCTCTTTTGCAGGCTGTTTTCCAATCTACTGTCCCTTTGTGCGTGATTTTTGTGTATTTATCAAATAATCTCTTGGGTATTAGTTATANCTTATTACTTAACGTGCAGGTGCAAACATGCAATAAACATTCCAGCTGCATATACTTAATCATAACTTACTGTGCTGGACAACTGTTTTCCAGGAGGAAAAAGTAATAATAAAAATAAAAAATGATAAAACAAAACAACAACAAAAAAAACCCTAACACAGAAAAAGCATGGCCTTACAAAATATTCCAGAATGTGTGGAAACAATTTCATAAAGTCTTGAGGACAAGTTATCAATATCCTGTCCTTAGGCATTTTATTGCTTATGAAGTATTGGTTTAATATGCTTCAGCGTATAATTAAAACTTACATATTCATAGATGGTTATTGCCTGCAAAAATCACCACTGCAACAGGAAAAATAATAATTACAGTTAAGGATTCTGGAATGTAAGCTTCATTTTCCCAGAAATAAAGTAAGTGAAAAATTTTCCAATGCCAAAGGTCCTACTACAGTGGAACCAAAATGGTCTTCTGCTGCTAAGCAAGTGTGAAAGTAGGGCATTTTGGTCTAGGGTAAGTGCTTCTTTATAGAAATATTGTCATTTGATGCATTATAATGGCTAGCTGACTCCATGGACCTCCACTTTTGTTGTCCCTGTGCAATTGGTCATACCCTCCAAGAACTGCGGAATGATGAGGATGCGGGAAATTGCTCATCCTGACCCAAATAGAAACATCCCTGCTACTATGGTTGCAAAGCCAGTGTCAGCTTGAATCAGGATGAGAGCTGTGACAGTACTTCACAGTGAAAGCCATTTGGCAGGGCGGAAGTGATACATATACCTGACACTAGAAGGGAACTTTGTTCCTTTTTATGGAGCCTGGGATGGGTACTGAACTCATTTCTCTCAAAACTGGAGATGAATGTAGATTTAAACAGGGGGTATGTTGAAAAGTGTTGCAGGAGAACACATGCTGTAACTTACTGACTGACCTGTAATCTTTTGACTTTAAATATATCCTTATAAATGTTGCTATTTGGTTTTATCTGAAAGAATTTAAACCTTCAGTTAAAAAAAAAAAAAAATTGGATAATATGGTGTGTGGTAGGTCTTATGTTTTAAGATCACATACTTTATTAACAATTAGTGAGCTACCTGCTGACAAGCTGTTGTTTCATAGAACAAGTCCTAGTGGATTTAATTATACCCTTTGAATAGTTTCGTTCTCAAATTTGACTTGCTGGACACATACAGCTTTAACCTGGACAGTTCGTTTTTCACAGCCTTTGTTAGGGATCTGGGATGAAGTACAAACCAGGCTATTAAACCAAGGAAGACCATGATGAATGTAGTTCATGAAAAAGGCACTGGTCTGGAAATACAGACTTCATCAATATTTCTGAAAACAAAGCTTTTGCACATACATTTTTTTTAATTACTTTTTTATTAAAAAAAAAAAAAAAAAGGAGGGAACATGACAGGAAGGGGCTGAGCCCAAGTACTGCACCTGCTGTCTCCAGGAAAACACGAATTTACTTATTGCAGCCAGTTGTTATTTTTCAGTGGGCCAAGTAGGAATGTGAGGGTGGCACACACCACAGCATTGCACGTACTGAGAACCTGACAGAGACCAGGATGCCCTGTGGATTTTTCAGACCCAGGAGCCATGTGTTGAACCCACTTCATGCTCTTTTCT
>VXAL01019000.1:23654-40989 GCA_013399475.1 Chauna torquata
GCTGCACTTTGGTCTGTTTGGGATCAAACTGAAATTTCTTGGGTACTTAACAGGTGTCTCCACTGCACAGTAGTCTCAGAGTAACATCACATACAAGTAATCGTGTTCTTGCACCCAACCCTCCTCCAAACCCATTGTATCAAGTCTGGTATAATCATGTAGAGTCCTGTGTGTCTGGGCAAGCAGTGGGAAACCAGAAGTGAGAGAAGAGTGATTCAGCAGCTTGTTCAAGACCACAGAGGTTATTTGTGTTAGAACCAGGTTCAGCAGCTTCACGAAAGGAATTATTCACTTCACTTATAAGAGAGAAGCAGCAATATATTTATTGATGAAAACAGTGGTTAAGCAGGGCTTAATTGTGAATGAGACAGTGATTTAACAAAGTTCTAATGGTAAATGCAACATTAACAAGATTAGTGATGGCAAGATCATTTGATTATTTACTGCATAGAGGACAGGGTCAGACTAAAAGGATCAGGGAGACACTTACGTTGAGTCTTGAGGTTCAGAATGGAGTTCTTTTTTCCTTCCAGACTCTGAAGAGTCTAGATATGACCGGATCCAATCCCAATCCTAGACTTAATGGTTTATGCCTAAAGGATTACATGCACAATCGATCCTTTATATTGCTTAGCTAAGATTACAAAGTTTCAGCATGCTTAGCAAATTGCTTGCAACGTTTCAACAAGTTAACTATTAGTCACTTACCAAGTATCTGACTCGGGTAATGAATCTCTCAACCTCAAGGAGTAACCTTGAGAAGCAGCCAACAACTCTCCCAGCTTTCAGCCCAGGGTTTTGTTCAGATTGCTTCCCTGTGCCCACTTCTGTAAACTGAAGTTTCCTTCTCTCATTTCTGCTGCACTGAGTACCGCCATTCTTGTCTCCGCTTGCATGATTGTGTTTAGTTGAGCAGAACAAGATCCTGATGGGCAGAGACTGGACTAGGTTTGCTCATATGCCAAGGGATGGGGACCATAGTTGGCAAGGAATACCTTGGCTGGGAGCATCAGTGTAATTTTAGCAGGAGTGTGCCTCACTTTTAACTTGGATATGTTAAACAACTGTGGTTAATTGAACATGATATTCAGATTTGGCCTTTGGCTTTCTCCCATTAGAATTTTAATTGTTTGGCTGGCTAATTACAGACTCCCTAACCTGTGGCCAAGAGAAAGTGTTATAAACATCTTCTCTTGGCCTGAGGAAGATTACTGTGCTGTGAATGCATGGGCTGTACTAATGTGCTTGCACAAAGCTGGTATGGCCAAATCTTGGATATGGCTGGTTGCTTGACGTGTGGCTTCCTGCAAAGGCAGGAAGGGATAAGGGTTGAAAGGAAGACTTTCCATTAATCAGATATAATTTACTTGGCAGTTTTGCTCAATCATTCAGTTTCAATCATTTGTACTGCAAGTTGAACAGTAACAAGGCTAGGCTTCCTGATCAGAAGTGTTTCTTGTCCAAAGGTTGCAAGGAAAAGTTTTTTTGTTTAACTTCCCTAGACCTGGTCCCAAGGAATATGGACATGTATATAATTCTGAACCAGAGCTGAAGCAGGAGGGTTTTGTTCTGTTGCTTTACATCAGAAGCAGCCAAAATTTCAAAAGCTTATGACTGTAATGTTTGGCACAAATAATGTTTCTTGAAATTAAAGGTTGCTTACAACCTAAATTATTCTATAAAAGTCACCTGATCCATCTTCCTCCCTCAAATCATGGAATCTTGTGTATTGCTTATGGTCAAAAATGTATTCTGAAAATGTATACATTATGCATTTGGAGTATGTACATATGACTTAGTTTTGAATCTGTGATCTTACCTGCTCCTGATATGAGCATCCTTTTTTAATGCATCTTCTCCCACCATGCTTTTTATCAGTATAAGTACATGTGCCTTATGCAGTGTATGTATGTACAAAGGTGTACTGGCTGGTCAGGTTGGTGATCCTGAAGGATTTACTGTCTTTAACTGTTAATAGAGAGCAGTACCTTAAATGGAGAATAGAGGCCCATCAGCTCATAGATAGCAACCAATTAGTCGTTTTGGTGTTGTGTTAAATAGGTCAGCTTAGGATGTCTTCAGAGGTCCTTCCTTCAGAATCCTTCAGAGGATTTCAGGTGAAGACGGTCAAAGAAAGAGTGGAAAAACTCTGTATTGGAGAAAACTTGGAAGGGGTGATCTGTTGGTCTGGCCCCAGAAGACGTGGAAGAATAAATGAAAAATGAGGGAACAACATAACATCTAACGACCAAAGGATCACTTCAGAGGATAATGTAAGGGGATTTGGAAAAGAGCAGGAGGGTAGAGATCTCCTAAGTAAGAAAGGCAGGCATGTGAGCATGGAGAGAGGGCACAATCATGTACCAAATGATCCAAGGGTTGAGTTTTAAGCAGCAGTGCTTTTTGGTGCTTATGTGCACTGGTCCCTAAGGTTGACACTTAAGAGGTCTGTATTTCCTCTGATCTGTCCCTGAGCTTAAATGTCACACAGAAGAATTACCAGGGGCTTGTCATTCAAAGAAGAGTCCAGAAGGGAATATTAGTAGGGTATGATTAGACATCGGAGACTCATGCTGGTACATCATCCCAGTCTCAATATCCTGGAAATGATTTGTGCCATAATACGGTTTCAGGAGAAATGAAAAGTAAATATTCACTTAAATCTTTTTTGCTTATAAGTGTACACCCTGGTATACGTAACATTTGGGGTTATACATTTCCCTCAGAGCTCCAGCTACTCACCCGTCCACATGAAGAATTAATGTGACACAAACACAACAGAGAATTGTGCATGAAAATAAATTAATGTCCCTCAAGCACTAATTCATTTATTGGTGCTACACTGTTTCTAGTCATGTACTGAGCCTAAACTAATTTATTCTACCTGCTTTTTTTTTTTTCATATCTAACATTTCATGACAAAGACCACACTTTATTGCCAGCATTGTAATACAAGAATTAATAAATATGCAAAGCTATTTGTTATTGTTCATAGTCATGAGTAACGAGCATCTTGTATATCACACAGTGATGGCTGTTCTTGTTTATCTGTCTTCGGCTGCTGTACTACTGAGATTATTTTCTGTTCTCCTCACTTTGTACTTTTCTAAAACAAGACAAAAATAAAAGCTGTAACAACTGCTGTGTGTCTCTTGATCTTAAATACGAGTTACAGTGCATTAAATTTGCTCATTATTTTTAAAATATTTTGCATAGATGCCTGGTAATAAAAATATACATATATTTGTTATATGTTTATGTATACACCTCATGCATTTGTAGAGAGCACATTCTCATGCATTTGGATATTGAACAGCATGTTCAAAACTGGACAGAAAAAAAAAACAAACAACTGAACAGAGGTGGTTGATAGTTAACTTGAGGCAATGTGATTTACCCAAGAGTGTTTTTTCTAGCTCATGTCCAGCGGTAATCCAGTGGAAAAGGTCTGTTACTTTTTTGAGCTGATCCTTGCAGAAGCTAGCAAGAATAACAAGCACCTCTTCCAAGCAAGACTTTGAATGTTTTCCTAGAGATCTTTGGTCAGTCCTGAAGCCTGATTTCCAAAGCTAAAACTCTTAATGGCAAAGCTTCTTTACAAGCAGTAAAAGCTCATTTGCTCAATAGGATTTGGATCTCTTCCCCAACCTATTTGAAGAACTTTTCCAGAATATCTCAGAGGCTGCATAATTTTCTCAAATACTTTATCAGTCTGTTTTTTCTCTTAACTGACAAAATAGTATTTAGAGTGAAGCCTTGAAATCATGCAGACTATTCTGTATGTGTAATCTATGTTATATGGAGACTGACTCCAAACAAGAATTTTTTATATTTGGTTCAAGTCTCATCTATATGGTCTGCTAGTTAGTTTTTTCATAGTCTTTTTATACATCCTTACTCCTAAACATCTTGCTCAGGAATATGCAATACCTTACCTCTGAAATTGAATTGGGTCAGCAGAATATCAGCTTGTACAGGATTCTTTTATGGCCCCTGGCTTTAAGGGGGGAGCTTTTAGGGTGCTGTGAAATGACTGTGGATGCTTGAGGGTGGTGGGGAAGCCAGGATTTGGGGGCAACCATCTGTAAGGGGAAGGAATGACATCAGCATGTCAGCCTGAGGAGGCAGCATGGCCTGGCATTCCTGTATTACTTTGGATTTTTTTTTTTTTTTTGGTTATTATTTTATGTAACAGAATCAGATGCCAGGAACATGAATTTTGCCTGAAGGTCTCCGTAGCTTCTGTACTAACTGGTTGAGGTTTATCCTGTTTATGTCTGTTTGGATAAAGTATAATGCCATCATTAAGAGTCAGGAATTTAAGCCAAACCTCCAGAGAAGGTTTTGAGCCAAAATTCCTGGGGGATGGGAAGGGAAGAGGCAGCATGAGGATGCTGAACAGTGCGAAGAGGCCTCAGTAAGAGGGTACCCTCCTGCAGCCAAACTGTGCTACTAGTGGGAACACCGGGTGTATGGAGGTCCCTCACTTGGCTAGAGCTGGAGGAATCACGGTTTTCCTCTGTCGAATCCCACAAATTATCACCGGCCTCACAGCTAGCACAAGGGTCAATGGGTTTATCCATAGTAGGGCAAGCAGTACAGGCAGGCAGATGCTAAAGACTCGATGCTGAGGAATAATAAAGTGCGAAAGTTATATCACTTTAAAAAGAAAAACAAAATCAGGAGCTATATAAGGAACTATATAACAGCAAATCTCACCTCCATACCAGGAAAACTAGTGTTTAAAAAATAAAACAAAATAAAATCCTAGTATAAATGTTAAAATATACAAGTGTGTTGCTAGGCATATAGAGCAGCAGTTAACACAGCTATTGTAAAAGAAACCTTGAGGTGCAAATTTAACAGTTTAATGGAGTATGTTAATAAAGAGTCAGCTGATATTTATGCATAAAATTTTCACATATATATATTTAGGCCTTCCAAAAGCTTTTGACCAAAGTTCCTCATTGAACACTCTTTTAGAAACCAAAATTTATCATGGACTGAAAGAGAACGTCCTTTCCAGGTCTAATAATTTGTTTATGGATAGAAAGCAAGGGGTTAGAACAAATTTGAAGGGGAGGGAAGGCATCACTGACACCTCACAGGGATCCATGTGGGGATCGTGCTGTTCTGCACGTCTGTTGGCGTTCTGGAAAAAAGATGAAAAGTGAGGTGTCAAAACTCACTGATGAGAGAAAATTATTTGCTGTAGTCAAATGGGAATCCAGCTGTGAAAGAGGAATCTTACATCAGTAAGTGGCTAGGCAGTAAAATGACAGAGGAAATTCAGTGTTGATAAAAACCAACTGAGCTTTCAGGGAAGAATAACCCTAAATATACATACATTCGAAATATCTCTAAATTAGCTCTCACCATTAAAGGAAGGAATCTGGGACTAATTGCAGCTAGTGCCCTGGAAACATCACCATAGTACTAAATTGTAGTCAAAAAAGCAAAATAGGGTGGTAGGAAGTACTAGGAAAGGAGTAAGGAAGTAAGCAGGAAACATGATTATGCCACTATTCAAATCCAGAGTGCACCTGCATTTTAAACAATACGTGTAACTTTGCAGTTGCTCCTACTCAAAAAGGTTACAGAGGAAATAAAAAGCAATTGACAGCAAGGGTGGTGGGAAGCTTCTGTGTAAGGAGAGACTAATTGCATTAGGATCCTTTGCCTAAAAACAGTTGATGGAAGGGAGATATTCTAGATATGATACAGTGAATGTCATGTAGGAGATGGGTAGGGAATATTGTTTACTTTCTCAGCACACAGTAACAAGGGAATAGCTAACAAAATGCTGAAATGTCAAGCTGAAAACAAAGGCCAAGAATTATTATTATTATTTTTTTTCCACACAAAGCCCACTGCATCTCTGCAGGATGCTGTGGATACCAGTAGTTTAGCTGGGTTTAAAAAGCTGTTACACATGCTGATGGAGGGAAAATCCAGATAGGCTGGTGTAATGAAGAGATATAGCTGCTGGTTTCCCTTTTGGAGGATATAAAAGGGTGTTCCACTGGATGTTTGCCTTGTTATTACCTTCTGTCCTATGCAAAGATTGCATATATTTTTATATTGACTAGTAAAAACATGTTCTGGATTTATTCAGCCTGTTGAGGATCACACATTGCTACTAGAAGAATATGGTTTGTATTATTATAGATCTAACCTTGAAGTCAGTGAAGAGACTGCATTGACTCAAAATGCTCTCTACTGGGGCCTCAGATAAAATCTCAGTTCTGTTATAAACTTTGTAAAAACTGACAGATTTCATGAGGGGCAGAATTTCAGAGAAGTTCCTCGTATTTATAAAATGTAAGAGGAATGTCTCTGTTAAGGTAGCTGAGTTTGAACCATGAGGTTTTTATGGGTTGGAGAGTAATAGATTTCACATTGGAAGGGAAATGAAAATGTGTTTGCCAAGAGCTGAGATCACTGCAGATGCATTCCTCAGGATAGTTTCATGTCTTTCAGAGTCAGTCTAGTGTCAAGAACATTGTTTCAGACATTCTTAGTAATTAATGCTTCTCAAAACAAATTACAACCCTGAATGAGCAAAGGTAGAATACCTCTTCTGGGCTCAATTGTGCGTAGATGCATCTTTTTCAGCTAATTTCAGAGGGAGATCTTTTAAAAGCTGGTGGGACAAAATATTATGAGAGAGTGGTTAATCTTTATTTAAGGTACACAAGTATGCTGTAGGTATAGCTTCCTTTGATTTATTCTGACTTTGTTGCTCCCCAGACCTAATCATGGCCTTTACATGTGCACATAAACAAGTACGGCTCCCAGGCTACCATCCCTTATGTGTTAGCTGGCTGAGATTCAGAAGGATAGAGGATTATAGCCATCCTTCCTAAGACTAGCAGACAGATAGAAAACACAGCTGTGAATGCCTCTCCTTGTTGCATGTTGCATGCTATTGCTGCACTCCTGTTGAGTGCAGGAAACATTTCAAAGATAGCTTTGTTTTGTGTTCAGTAGTAGGAAATGTCTTCAAGTCTTAATCTTGCCTTACACCTAAAGACAGTGAGCTGTGTTCATCTGTGTTGTGAAACCAATCTGTTTGGGAGAATTGATAAATCTTAGTTTGTAATTAAGCCTACTTAAAGCCACTTTTACTATAAATAGTTTATCTGGGCTAGAAGCCACCTTCCATTGTATGGCTGACAGGAGCATTGCAGGATAATAACACAAAAGAAGGATTATTTACCACATTTCATTGGCTGAAATAAGATCTTAAATATTTCAAGTATACAGAAAGTATATGTTTAGTATAATTAACAGAATTAGAACAAGCTAAACCGTTAAGTTATACTGTTCAAAAATAGATACTGGAACTTCATGAAAATGTGATACTTACGATTTCCATAGTACCTGTAGTTTCTATATTTCTTCAAGATAAACTTATAATCAAAGTTAGAATGCCACACTGAACTGAATCATGAATATCTAACCTCTAGTTATCGCCCCTCCTAGATAGGAAACACAAAGCTTTTATACTCAGAGCTGCTGAAAACATTTGTTAAATGGCTTTCAATGCTTTAATATGGTATTCAAGTCTTTCTTTCTTTTTTTTTTTTTTTCCTTTCTATTATATAAGATAACTCAAATTACAATAATTACAAATTCCTAATGTTAGGTAACTGATTAAACAAACAATGTGGATCAAAGGAAATTCAATAATTATGCATCGAAGTCTGCATCGAAGTTTTAAATAGCCCATGTTTTAAAATGATGAATTATTCACAGCTCAAGATGAAATGGGTAATATTCCAACTTGTGCTTTTGAAGTGTCATCATATTAATCTAGGCCACTTTATGCACATCTATAGTCTTTTCATCTCTAGAGATCTCTGCAAGATGGTGGGTTCATGTCGTTAAATTTCTGTTGGCAGAGAGTCAAGAAATAAGTATGTTATAACCTAAGTTTTTTCCTATTGTGCTTCTATTAGTATTCAGGAATCCTAAAGGAGCAGTGAATATGATCTTTTTTTCCTTCTCCATATTTTGTGGCTTCTGTGGTTTTTGTCCTCTCCAGTTATTTTATTTATGCGTATTTGTTAGATGAAATTTGTAATTTGTTTCCCTTATCCTCAGATAGACATTTTATCCTCTTCTTCCCTCCCCCCACTCTCTACCACCTCAGTCAGGCAGCTTCAATGTAACTCTGTTACTTAGAAAAGGTTTAATTCAACAGCTGGGTCCAAACTAAAAACTGAACGCTTAAAAAGAAAAACAATTGAGAGAAATCAACTCCAGATGCAAGTTTTTCAGTCAGTCCCTATTTTAGTAAGATTAAAAAAAAAAAAAAAAAGCTAGATTACAGTCCCACAGATTTGTATCTACATTCAAACTTTGATGGTCCTGTCTTCAAGAATGATGTACACTTTTATTCAAAACATTTAAAAGGATACCATTCATAGATTTGTTAACCTAGTCTATTACTAAGCAAGTGTAAAAGTAACAATACCATAATGTCATTTAAGTGTAAGTCTCATTTTGCCTTTATTATCAAAATCCTTTACAAATTCCTCTACTTTACAAAATCCATGAATGACCTGTGGGATTGATAAATTTCAAAATATAAAGAATATGCAGCAGAAGGCTGAGCTTAATGTAGGCATATTGATGCTGGAGGAGCAGAGTAAGATGGAAGATAGTCTAAATGGTGTACAGGGTGTGCAACGCAACCCCAGTTCTCAGCTCCTCTGTTCCAAGGAGCTTTGGCTCATCTCAACCCCTCTGCAAGCCCCTGTAATGCAGTCACCGTCTCCCTTCTTCTCCCCTAGAACCAGCCATACCCCAAAGTTCATCCCAGTTTTCTCCTCCTACTCTACTCAGAGCTCCTCTCCACACAAGGTCAGCCTTCCTCAGATCCCTCTCCTTAGAGCCTCTACCCCTACACCAGCATCTTTCCCATGCACGCACTCAACTACTCATCTTCAAGCTCTGAGTTTTTGCATATTGACAATACCAAATACTGGATTTTTTAAAAGGCAGGCATGTACCAGATAATGATTAGTAATTGTGCCAGGTTGGAAAAGGAAGATATAGGAAGACAGCTGTAATAGGCTGACATGCCCATCTGGACCACTCAGCCCATTATGATCCCTAGGTTCTTTGTCACCTACATCTCCCTACCTTCTTTCCAGTGCCATATTACAGATAAAACCTTCAGATTTCCTTGATTTTTGCACAAGAACCCAACAGACTTTAATGAATAATCTCATCCATAGACATTTGCCATATGATATAATATGCTAACGACCTTCACAAAATGCTACTTGACTAGTTATGACCATCCGTAGAAAGCAGAATATGTTGAGCTGAGCTGCTCTTTTCAATAAAGGAAAGAATATAGTCAGTCATCTCCATCAACAGTGAAAAATTAGGTAAAAGCCTTAGAACTGCTCACACTAAATGCACTGTGTATAAAGAAATACTTTATGATTCAGATGTTTCCCGTATACTTGTAAAAATGAAATGATCCTTTAATAACTTAGCTCTTAATCAAAGTACTTGTTAATGCCTTTCCTTCAAATTCTTCATAAACATTTCACAAGTATTTCGGTATCAGGATTTCATGTTCTGGCTAATAGAGATTGTCTTAATAATTCCGTACATGAAGTAGAGTTCTTGAGTGTGTTCCTTTGCTCATTCTGAATATTTCTGAACACAAACAGTTTAATTCTAGCAGAAGCTAGAAGAACTTCTAACAGAAGTTTCTCCCTAGGATTGTAGTGGACTGAATTCTATTTGCACCACAGTTCTTACTGGTAGAAACTGAGACTGACCTCCGAAGAACTTAAGATTGGTGAAGGTGTTTCTTGCAAACCCTCTCACTTCCATGGAAAGAGCAAAGAATGGCCCCATGAAGGAGAAACACCTCCTGCTCACTTTCCAGAGGCATAGCCATATGAAATAACTTTAAAGATAGAGGATAAATAATAAATGCCAAAGTGTGCTAAGTGCTGCGGCTCCTTTGTATGAAGTATATGCTTTGACAGGAGACTCCCCAACAGGAGCCTAGCAAAAAGCATACACCTTTTTGTGTGCTTCAGGTTTGCCAACTGCTGACAAAGTTGGAAAGACAGGCACAGTGCCACATTCTTATTTAGTGTGAGATGGTGTATTGGGTTTACGTGGTAAAGTTTTGGTAGCAGGGGGGCCACAGGGGTGGCCTCTGTGAGGAGAGTCCAGAAGCTGCCCCATGTCAGATAAGAGCCAGCTCCAGCCGGCTCTGAAAGGGACACACCGCTGTCCAGAGCTGAGCCAGTGAGTGATATTGTTAGCACCTCTGTGAGAGCAGATTTAAGAAAGGGAAAAAACTGCTGCGCAACAGCAGCTGGGAGTGAGAGGAGTGAGGAACAGCCCTGCAGACACCAAGGTCAGTGAAGGAGGAGGGCAGGAGATGCTCTAGGGGCTGGAGCAGAAGTTCCCCTGCAGCCCGTGGTGAGGCCCATGGTGGAGCAGGCTGTCCCCCTGCAGCCCATGGGGTACCACATGGAGCAGATCTCCACGCTGCAGCCCATGGAGGAGACCACGGTGGAGCAGGTGGATCTGGCCTGAAGGAGGCTGCAGCCCATGGAGAGCCCCCGCAGGAGCAGACTCCGGGCCGGACCTGTAGCCCGTGGAGAGGAGCCCACGCAGGAGCAGGTGATCCGGTGGGAGCTGCCACCCGTGGGGGACCCATGCTGGAGCAGTTTGCTCCTGAAGGATGGACCCCGTGGTATGGACCCATATTGGAGCAGCTCTTGAAGAGCTGCAGCCTGTGGGAAGCCCACGCAGGATCCGTTCAGGAAGGACGGCATCCCGTGGGAGGGACCTCATGCTGGAACAGGGGCAGAGGGTGACCACGAAGGAGCGGCAGAGACGAAGCGATATGGGCTGACCTCAGCCCCCATTCCCCATTCCCCTGAGCCGCTCGGGGGGAGGAGGTAGAAGAGGGTGGATTGGAGAAGGTGTTTTTAGTTTGCTTTTAGTTTCTCACTGCTCTAGTTTGCTAGTGATAGTCATAAATTATATTAATCTCCCTATGTTGTTTTGCCTGTGATGGTAATTAGTGAGTAACCTTCTCGTCCTTATCTCAACTCTTAAGCCCTTGTCCGTCATACTTTCTCCCCCTGTTCCTTTGAGAAGGAGGAGTGAGAGAGTGGTTGTGGTGGAGTTCCACTGCTTAGCTGGGTAAAACCACCACAGATGGGTGGAAGATAAGTTACCTGGCCATCAAATTGAAGCTCACTAGTTCTTTCCTTCCCCGATGAGTTCAATCTTAGTCTCAATTGTGTTGTGCTAATTACTTCTACTATGAACATTACACTTGTCTGTAGAAATGTGCCAAATGTCCTGAATGCATTGCAAGTAAACTCCAGCTCCAAAGATGATCACAGCAGCTTTGAAGAGAAAAGGCAGATTTTCTTCTTAAATGTATGGAAATTGCAGCAGCTGAACTCCTGCCTGCCTGGACAGAAAGAAGAATTTGGCTTTTTGTTTTGCAAACCTGCATGGCATGGCCCTGACCCTGCCAAATGGTACTGCCTACATGGTCTGTGGGGGAATTAAACATGTGGGTGGGTTACACAGTCATAATAAATTATTTGCTGGAGTTATTATGCCAGTTTAAGCCAGATCCCTTGGACAGTCAAGTTAGGAAAATTTGTCTTGTCAAATATTCCAATTTCTGTCTATGCAAGTAGAGTTCAGTGTTACCTGGATCTGCAGTTTTTCTACAAATTGGACTCATCCATTGTTCTGTGCCAAATTATCTCATAAAATGCAGCTACTTCCTTGTGTTGGTTGACTCATTTTATAAACTTAATAGTTTAAAACTACATGTGTATTTGTCTACCAGTCGGTCAACAAAATAACCCAAGTCTATGAAAAAAAATTGCAGGCTAAGTTCCATACATTAGAGATGATCTATAGGTTTTTACATACCAAAGAATAAGGATGCAAATCTCTGCTTTACATTTGACAATCTAATCATCTGAAATTTTTATAGATGCTTTTCTTGCTCTGTGAAATTCTCAGAAACAAAAATTTAAAATATATTATATACAGCTGTTATGGATTGGGGTGAATAATGACTCAAAAGGTAACAGCCATTTTGATGACAAAAGGAAGCTTCTTTCGCTGACCACTGCCTTTCTTATAGTTATATTAAATATATTAAGATATATATTCTTTGTGTGACTTATCATGGATATTTACAAATGGTATCATGAGTTTTCCATGAAAAAAATTAGCTGTTTTCAAACAAAATATCTTCTCTGTTTCTGCTAGGCTCTAATTAAAATTAAATAGCTTTCTACTCATCTTTACTTAGGATGTTATTCTCATTTGAATTCATGTCAGCAATATGAATACGGGTATGCAAATTGGTGGTATACATTTTTCCTTTATATTTTGACTAACTGCTTTTTCTAATAAAATAGTTATTACTATTTGGCCATGAAGTGCAAAGTGCATTCATCTGTCATTTATTTCTTGTCTGTTTGCATATCCAGACATGGTTGAACAGAACTCAAAACCTTTTCCAGACTTTGAAATAATATTTTGCATCCTTACAGCTGTTTCCACCCAAAGAAGACAAAGTAATTTAAAAATGTGAATGGTGTCAGGCTCTGACGCTTCTTCTAAGTGATGTCTGAATCAATATTCTTATATGGAAAATATGAATCTACAAATATTGAATTACTTTCCTGAGGTATAACAGAGAGTTTGTAACACAGCTAGGAAGGAATATAGATGACAACTCTTGACTAATCTAACTTGCGGGGTAACAGCAACCTGCTTTTCTTCTGGTTTTGTTTGTATATTTGTTTGGTTTTTGTTTTTGTTTTTTGTTTGTTTTTAGTTTGTTTTTCAGTTACCATATATGAGGTATTTCTAGCACAGAATTTAATTGCATTGTTTAACACTTTTATTTTACATAATTTGATTTTTCCAGCTGAGTAGACCTGGGTGTTTCTTCTGCACTTTAGGTGAAAACAACACCTAAAGAAATGGAAGAGAAAAAAAACTTTACAAAAGTAAAAAGATGAGTACCTTCTGCAATAGGAACAGTTTATATAACTTTTAGTCATTAACAGTGTAGATTAGAACACTCCTGTCTAAATTACAGTAGCTGTTGGCTCTGAGACTAAACCCTTTAGGGAACCTGATGCCATCATGTCAATCTACTTGAACGGAATTGGTGTTGGAGAAGAGTGAAATCCTGTCTAACCAGAAATGGAGACTATCTGTAGGGAATGTTATAACTTGGATCTGAGACACAGGTATGTTAGTGAGATGGGCGTGGAATTTAGACAACGCCTGAGGTCTAGCTCCTCAACCATGCTCAAGAGCTGCTTTAGAGAGTGTTACCTGAAGCATGCCAAAAGGTGTCAGGGATCATTCTAGCAGTTCAGTAGATGTTCCTGGGAATGCTTGAATTTCTTGGAATAGATGTAACTGACAGAGGAGAGAGGGGAAATGCTAACTGGGCAATCTGAAAATTGTTAGGTTTTCCTCAAACTACACCACATTGCTTCTTTTTTGAATGCATCAGCAAAAAGCACTAAATGCTTTATGAAGTAGCTCTGGTAGATTCAAAGAAAGAATATACATGAAGCACTTGAAGCTTATATGCAGCTTTGATCAAGCTGTAGTAGGTTCACAGCATAGACTGGGTACCCCTACAAATACACTAATGGAGCTTGCTCCTTTTGAATTCCCATCAAACTTATGCCTTTTTTTTTTTTTTATACCAGTGACATTTCATGCAGGATAGAAATCTTGTTGACAATGAGACTTTCTAGGCCTCCCAGATAAAATAACCAAAGCCATTTGATACACATCACTAGCCTGAGCTGACACCATCATGCCATATCTGCAGAGAAAGATGAACTGGGTTATCTAATAGTCCATTCTATCTTTTACTTATGTTTCAACAAATGATGCAGGTTTTCAAAGGTATGCAGTGCTTCATAGCAGACTATTTTTAATGCAAAACATTCTATTTCAGGTAGCTGTGAGCTCTGGAATAGGACTGAGAAGAATGAGGCTGTCAGTGAGACTGTGATCATATGGCTGTTTGCCACACTGAGTCATGAGATGTGCTGCTGTGAACTCAAATCAGTTTTATATGCACAATCTATCTTAAAAGACGGTCACTTGGGAAGATCACCTTGTTTCAGCAGGACAAGGGAAATTATATCTATTTCATAGGGAAGTTCAGTGTCTCATTGCTCTACAGTTTGGGATCTCCTGCCACCTGAAATGTAAGAAACTTTGGTTCTCTTGGTGGAGGCTTTGACCAGGTCTTCCCAATTTGGCAGCTGAGGTGGCAGGCTAGCCATCATGAAAACAGCCAGCTATGAGATCTCATAGATTTTGTGAGAAAACAAAATTTGTCAGATTAGTGTTTTGGTTTTGGGGGGTTGTTCGTTTCTGATAGAGGGATGGCAAGGGAGAAGGAGAGAGGGAGATCTTCTGATGGAAGCTGTCTGACCAGCACTAATCACAAAATAGTGTACAAACAAATCCAGTTACTGGATATATAGCTTTGAGATTCCTCCATTTTATGAAAGGAAAGAAAGACTTTGAACAATATGTCTCAGCATCTTGTGGCTTTTATTGTGGATAATGAATATTCATCATGTTGTGTTTCCAGGAACTTTGCTAAAAATAGCACAGTATCATTATTTTAAAAAGTGATGAGCATAACTGTGAAGAATGACTTTGACGCTTTTCCTTCCTATTCACTCTGGTTGTTAACTCCTTAGATGATAACACTTCTGCTTCCTGTCAAACAACCTCTTCCTCAGAAGACAAGCCAGAGAATCATGAAGGCAAAGATGCGGAAAAATGAGGCTGGAGGGGAGTTTAAGGTGTTGTTCCCTCTGCTCTCAACTTCGTGGCAGGATACAATATATCTAAGGCACTCAGCAAATTTTCATCTAACCTGTTCATCAAACCTGCAGAAATATTGCAGCTCTGCCAATCTTAATACTTCTTATATTTTTCGTCGCACAAAATCTGCTGCAAATAAATGGTGAACAAATGTCTAAACCAGTAAAACTGTCTTTTAGCATTTTTCATCCTTCCCTCACAGTTCAGGATCTAAGAATACCTCAGCCCTCTTCTTTCCACTGACTTCTCTCCAGTTGTTATCTATTTCGATAAACCTTAGTGTGCCAGACTTGAGTCAGTCTTCCAGGTGAGTGCTTACCAACAGCAACTAGCCTCAGACAATCTACATCTTATCTGAAATGGTCATACTGACACATCTCAATGACATTTGTCTCCTTTGCAGTAGGGGGTCTAGTATTAAATTGTACACAGCCATGAAATTTAATGCCCTCACCCTAGATCCTTCCTACTATACTATTCTGCCCAGGTTAAATTCTCCAGTTTGTATTTGTTATTACATGAGTGGGATTCCCTTTACTAATTATCTATTTATTTAATTTCATCTTGTTGAATTTTGATACATAGTCTAATTTATCAGCAATTGCCAATTCTTCTGATTTCCTTTTTTCCCTTTGAATTTTTCCCCAAGAGACCCTACCAACAGTTCTTAGGATCTCTGAGTCTATTTGTGAAGTTCATTATCATTATTGTGTGTTTGCACTTTTTTGACTTCAGAACAGTGAACTCTACTATTTCATGTTCCCTTTCAGTCCCCTGATCTTCCGTTTTGAAATTCTTGTCCTATTCCTTTTTATTTTTCAGGATCACATATGAAAATAGACATTTATAATGTTATATTTTCCTTTGCCTTCTGAAACAGAAAGGAGTTCCCAGGATCTTCCAATTCATTAACGGTGGGCAAAGTGTTTTCCAAGGTATTAACGACCCAAGTTCAAGTATCTTCTCTGCCTCATATTGAGCAAAGAATTTAATCTGAGTAAGAGTCATCAGATTGCAGGGTCAGTCTCCAAGGTTTAGTGAATGTTCCACCAAAAGAGACTTAGAGAACAAATTAGTCATTGATTCTGTAACCTACTCTGACATACAACTGCATGGCAACTAGCTTTTCTGAGATGAGACAGTGTTTTAGGTCTGTGTGGACTTCAGGATCAGTTTGAGTCTCCCTGTGAAAGTTTCACCAAAGTAAATGCTTTCTCATGAAGAGTTTCAGTTTCAAAACAGTAGCATTGGCCAACCAGGTGGGGGGAATCTTAGTCAAAACATTCCTAATCATGATAATTTTTATTTAAACAGTACAAATCTACCTTCCAGCTACATGTGTCAAATTTTGGCTCCCACATAAAGTAGAGGAAGTGGGATTGTTGTTATCACTTCAAATGCAATGTTGGAGAGCTCATAAAACAGCTTCAATTATGGACTGCAAGAGCTGTAACCAGACTGTGATGGCTTTTTGTTGAGTTTTAGAGCTTGTGGTGGCTGATTCTCCTTCAGAGTAGTGAGCAGACAGGGTGGATAGGTACGACAGCGAAAGGGCAGTCTGAGCTATGTTACTTTTAAATTCACTCACTTAAATAGATGCACTTCTTTATCACTAGGTCCTAAATGGATGCTGAGAAAGAAAATGAGAGTATGTTCTCTCAGCTTTGGGTACCATTTAGTCTGAACCAGAGACACATTATTATGATTCATGCAGAGATGAAATCTTGTAAACAAAGACTGCATAAAATGAACAAGGTTATTTAGGGCTTAGCGAGGGATCTGGCACAGAAAGTCACCTGTCTCTAATTTTATAAAAGCTACTCCTGGTGAGGTCTCCATCCATATCAAAAAGATTTTGCCTGTTTCTTTAGGCTTTTATTTTCAGTTACAGTCTTTTGTGGGGCAACAGCTACACTGACACTAGGCTACTCCTTGCTTGAACCTTAAAACTTGTTCAAAGAATGCCAAATGGAAAGATACAAAGGAATGCACATGACTTCAAAACACTGCAGCTGAAAGTCACGGCATTAGCATGTTACAGAATATTACGAAAACAAGTGCCCTTTATAAGAAATACATGCAGAGTAAACCTCTCAGGTTAAATTTTCCATTGTTCTATATAGCTAGTTCCCATGAAGCACACATTCCAATTCTCCGTAGGTACTGGATCCTTACAGATTGATCTAAGAAACTTCTTGCATTCTATAATTTAGTTCTGTTGATATTTTCAGGGTTGAAAACAATACTATTTTTGTTACGTTACCCAGTCTTATGCTCAGAGAAACTAAATTTAACTAGAAAAGTAAACTTCATAATTCAAAAATTTATTATTTATGCATATGCCACTTTTATTCAGTTAACTTCTATATGACGGTAAAATTGATTTATAAGCTTTCTTTAGTCTCTGTTGAATATGAATAACCCAATTACCTCA
>VXAL01019001.1:11631-28606 GCA_013399475.1 Chauna torquata
TCGGCGCCTGCGCCAGCTCGCCTGGGCCGCGCGGGGGCGTCACCGCGCATGCGCGGTGGGGCCGGGGCAGTGGCGGTGCGCGGGGCCCGGAGCGCGCCCAGCACGAGTGCAATTAAATTGACTGACTTTAATCAAGGCCGCTGAGTTTAGCAAGGTTCTCGCGTGCCTCGGCCGTCCCGTGTGCTGCTGTACAGCCCAGCTGAGGTCCGAGTGCCAGCAAGCAGTGTAGCGGTTGTGCTGTATGGAGATGGGCCCTGCAGGGCACATGCTTGTTCTTTTCAATTCAAAAGTTACCTGGAACTAGAAGTAGCCAAAAAAAAAAAAAAAGGCATGCACCAAACATCAAGAAAGAGACACGATGCTCAAACATGAACTGCTAAACCCATCACGGCAGCTCTGACCCAGTGCCAGTTCTGTGAGGAGTAATCACACCCTCAAACCAAACCAGAAGCCTGAGGCAAAGCTTTACACGGCTGTTTTTGTCTTATGTATAGTGCTCAGACTTCTGCAGTCACCTGTAAGCTAATCGCAAGCACAGGGCACTCCGGTCACAGCTCAGGTGTGTAACGGTTCCACTTGTGCAGGCCCAACCAAGGCCAGGCACACTTACACACTTGGCTTTGTCAGCTTTCTGCCTCTTCACTCGTGCCGCACCTTTGACTCCCTCTGCTGTAGCTTGCACACATTTCACTCAAACCCATCTACCACTCAACAGCAGTCATGAACTTTTACATTAATCTTTCCTTAGATAGTTGGTTAAACATTCTTTCTGACAAAATCCCTACTTGAGAACGCATGTCCCCTTTCTGTATTGGAATCACTCATCTCGACAAGAGACAGAAGCTCTTGAAATGCAGGCAACCATTTTCCATTCTGTCCTTGATCTGAAACCAAATTTTGAGCATGGGTGAAACAAAAAAGCATTTCATTCCAGTACTTGCTTGGACCAGCTCCCATCAGCCCACTGCTGACTATCTTGAATTCATCAGAAACTTTGTCACAAAACTTCAACAGCTGTAGAGTCAAGCCCCTGTATAGATGCCAACATGAAAGCAATCCTTTGCAGCTGCCTAAGCATCAGGTTTTCTAATGTCTAGATTGCATTTTCCACCAATACTATTTTAAAGAAGTCAGACTCATACATGTAGCTCACTGGATTTTATATCAGGGCAAACCTAAGTGAGAACAAGTTACACCATTTGAGAATGTGGTAATTTTTGGATTTTTTTTCTTCCTCTATGCATAAATGTACATTTTCAGGAAAGTGGGAAGTCGCAAAGAAGTGACAGTCGATAAAGGAAGAAGCAAACTTGAAAAAGAGGAAGTAGTTGCTACATATGGGGAAATACCATAGGCAATGATATACCACTTTTTAGGAAGCGCAGTATTCTGAGTCAAAATTTCTCTTTACTCCTCCTTCTAGACAGTGCTAGGGGCCCAGTCTACAAGGAGTTAATGAAACAATAAACAGTTCTTTGAAGTCAATGATATCTTGGAGACTCAAAAGTCTTTCGTGTGCTTAAAAGGAATATTCAAACTAAAAGGGACAGCAGAACATGGCATTAGGAAGGAATGTAGCACTAAGTTACACAGAGTCAAGGCATTTATCTCAAAAGCTGAAGTAAAACATATTCCAGCAGACAGGATCCATGCTCGGACACAGTGCCTTTGTTAACTATGCCTGTCCATACCCAATTACCAACTACAAAAGCTAACTGAAGAGTGAGTTTTCATTTGAGTTGGCTCTGAGGATGAATTTTTCCAAACTCATAAAGATGAAGGATAAAAGCACCGCTAGAAACTGTTTCCCACAAGAATACATATCAGCTGTAACAAAACAAACATTTCAAAGTGGTATTTTTTTTTCCCAAGCACAGTAACATCATGCAGGTGCTCAGCATTTTTGCAAGAGGCATGAACTCTGCACTTGATGAACACTTATCCTCATTAACTGATGGAGATCAGGTAAGAGTACTAATCAGCTGAGCCTATCCTATTTATAAAAAGAGCTATGATTACAATAGCAGCTCTGAGCTGCCCAGGTTCAGCAGCGATCTTGGCAGCTCTACTTGCTGCTCTGAATGATTGTTATTGTAACAGAGAGAGACTGGTAATACCTCTTCCCTTCTATACAGATTGAAGTGCCATGAGAAATAGAAGAGTCTTACATCACTTTTGAGAATGTTCTCTGTAAGAACATGATCAGAATGGCATAGCTCACTCTAACCCAGGTTGTGCTTCCTTTCTCCCAGAGAAGACACTGGGGAAGACTGAATCAAGAGAAACTGAATAGAAGAAACATTCAAGTAACACTGAGAAATAAGCATAAAAACATATTGTTTTTTCCTACTAGGGCTTTCAGTTCTGTGAAATATAATTTGACTGGCTTTACATTAACAAAAGAGGTAAGTTAACAAAAATGCTATTGCTTGCTCAAGTCATCGCACAGAAAACTGGTGCCAGATATGGGGATGCTCTGCTCAGTCTCTGTCTACAACTCAAACCTACTTTCAACAATAGGTATTTCCACTGAACAGGAAACAAATCGTCTCCAGTAACACCTAAGAGGCTTGAGGAACATAGTTCTTACCTCTCAAACCTCATTTCATACAGTCTCTGATAATTCAGAATTCCTGAGGAATCATGAAAAATAAAAATGTACCAAAAAGTTTAAATTCTGATGAAAACAGTGGCATGAGTGTGACAAATAAGCTATTATCAATGGTAACAAATTACAAAGCCACTGACATAAGTACAGAGAAATGCATGCCACAGTGTTGCATCATTATTCAGGCTGACTACAAATACCTCCAATAGTTATGTAAATGTCTTTATCCCCATTTTTAAGACTGAGAACTAGATTAATTGACTCGCACAAGGGTTCACAAATCTGTGCCATAGCTGAGATAAGCAATTAGGAATGTTGGCATGTAGCCCCAAACTCAATCCACTTGACAGTGCAGACTGTCGTTGATAATGCGATGATAGGACCAAGAACAGCTGGCAGCCAGTAAAGAAAACTTAGGTAACAGGGAGTGGAGAGATGTAGGAGAAATCTAACATGCAAAGAGTATTGTAAAGGGAAACATGCAGGGGGAAGCTGGCAAATTCTTTGAGTGAAAGGCGAAAAATTTAGCACTGTTACATAAAACAGCTACCTAGAGAAAACATACCAGATTGTTCTAAGTGCATTGGCTCCAGCTAACAAAGACTACTGATTTCATAAAGTTTTTGAAGATATTTCAACAATGTGAAGACAACATTATTTGGTAGAAAGCGTTCTTAAAGGAGTTTAAGGAGAAATTTGATGGCTGAACAGAAGTAATATAAAGTCACACTTCAGATGGCCTGCTAACCACGTGACAACTTAAGGAGAAGACTTGCAGAAAGCACACTGGTTGATAGCCTGATTACCTTGTTGGATTTGATTATCTGGGATCCACAGGGATGAGACCAAAGTGACCACATTTTCCTCATCTCAGACAGAACAGAGGTAGCTAAAGGTAGATCACAAGCTCATCTAATTGAAGTTAATATCCTATATTCAGTACAATCTAGATTCATGCTAGATTATGGGACAAAAATAGGTTTGTACCACTGACCTGCTTCTGCTAGTATATAAGCTCAACAGCTACTCACACTTCTGGATCTTCCTTTGGAATCTGATAGCTGTAGCCAGAGCTTTCTTGTCTGAAGGAAACAAGTGGGTCCCAGTTTAAAGGGAACCCTGGAGGGTCCCCTTAAAAGGGCACCTGAAATTAAAAGAACACTTGAATCTTTCCCTGAGGCAGTAGTAATAACTTGACTATTAGAAACAACAACTCTACTGCTAGATCCTCTCTTGGGAAGCTCCAAAAGAATCTGCTTTCTCCTGTATAAGTTTTACTGCATGAACTGGCATCAGCTGATGCAGGCTCAGTTGAGAGTCCTAAGCAAATTCTAAACATGTCTCCCCATTTTTCATGGCTTCACTGCTGACAGGCTTCAGCATTGGGATGAAAGCAGCCAATGGATTCAGCTTCAACATGTCCTCCTGCCCCAAAGAGCACAATGATTATGGTAGAGGGCAGCTGAACTGACTCCGGTAAGTTTGTAGCTAAAGACACTTTCTTTTGTGGAGATGCATGTTCACAGCTGGCTGATTCAGCCCATGACTTTGGACTGAAGTTTCCTACCATCATTGAGCTGTCACAGTGTTGAACAACATCCACAACTGAGGCTTTTTATTAAGTTTGATCAGTAAAGATGACTGTCCCAGCTTGATGAGCAATGATTTGGCTTGAATTATACTAGGCATCTGAATTATACCTTGGCTGGAAGTCATCAACCCTGAGGAAATTTCAGCTAGTGCGAAGTACTTAATTTTGTCTCATTACCAGCAAGGACTATCCCAAGCAAAGATCTCTTCCACCTCCATATTGTTCTCTACACGAAAATAAATCCATGTAAACAATTATGCAAATATACCTTACTCTTTATGAAAACAGACACCCAGGACTTACCTCCTATCTCACAGAAGGGTATAGAAGAACTATGGAGAAGGGCTTGGGCTACAACTTGGGGCATCTAGGGAGGTGCTCCTGTCTCTTCCTGCGTGACTCATGCAGTTTGTTTTTCTGCCTTCAAAGTAGAGATAAAAACAATTACTTCCCTCTTTTTCAATCTTCTCAAGGCTGTAATCACACTGATACAGGAACTACCTCTTTGCGTGTACCTCAGAAGCACACAGTCCGTATTTTACAGATTTCCAGTTGCTACCCTAGTACAAATATGAATTAAAAATCCAGGTCTACTTATTACGCCATGTTTTACTGTTCATAGGAGACCTGGAAAAGGCAAGCATGCTGCTACAACACTGAATTTCAAGCCAAGTCACTAGTTAGATGAGCAGTCCAGGGGAATTCAGTTTTCTGCAGGATCCCTTCAAAGTCAAACACCACTTAAATCTTTACTAGGCTAGACTTTCACTTTGACAAAGTCAACATTGTCTGCAATTCCAAGTGGAAAGACTAACAGGAACTCTAGGGAAAACCTCCTCTAGGCTTTCTATTAAATACCTTCACCCTGACTGTTTGGTGAGGTCTAGGCAATTGCAGTTCCTAACTGCCCCCAAATTACCAGTGCTTCCAACATTTATGATAAGAATACAGGAGAGATCTCCCCTAATCCAGGAACTGGAGTATTTCACGAAAACTGACTTGTTTGTATCACCTGGGCTACCTTTAAAACACATCCCATAACAAACACTTGAAAGATTAGAAGTCTAACTTCAGCTACTAGTTGGCTTTTAAGAGCACAGTGTGCTGGTTGTTCTTGGTCCTTTACTTGTCAGGAACTGTCCAAGTCAAACAAGTAAGATAAACACCTTATTGTAATAATGGAGGAAGTTGGTTCACACGCTTTCATAACTGCCCAGACTTTGAAAACAGTCTGACAAGCAGTAGCAGAGAAACAGAGTAAGATAGTTCCTCTACATTCAATTCCTCTTTGTTGTCATGTGTTACCAGTCACACTGACATCTGGAGAACATTATGCAACTATGGAATAATTTTAAATAGCACAAGGCATGAGTTAACAAATGACATGAAAAGTAAAATGGGCAAACTCTTCTTTTCATTATCGAGGGTCAGCAAGTCAAAGCATTACCATTGCAGGCTTTTCTTGCCTGTACATACATGAAATTCTATGTTCTTTTTCTGAAGATAATGTAACAAAGATTCAGACTAACATCTAGGTTACCACAACAAAATCTGATCACATACTAGCTGACTACAGTAAGTACCAAGTATTCATATGATGCACTGCAAACATGGACATTCATCACTGCAATACAGCTGATGCTTGTCATTCATGATGATTTAAAACTTGAATTTCTGCTCTGAAAGTCACTAGGGACCCAATTTGCAGTTTGATCATTAAGGAACATTTTCTTGCAGCCCAGGGACACGACAATTCTAACTCTAAGAGCTTTGTTGTTAGGTCCACAATCAGCAAATTTGTGGATATCTTCTTATTATCTGGCTTTAAAGTCTTTGGAAGTAAGCACTGCTTTGTAGTGGCTGGCTTATCATATCACTTACAGAAGGCATTCTTGTAGTAAATGGTGTTTAAAGGAAAATCAAGAGACTGTCTCTTTTTTCAAGTGGTTACTCTTCCTCCGTTTTCTTTCTTGTAACTGAGGTTTTGTTCCCTTGACCTCTAGGTTTGTGCTGTCTTATGAGTTACGTAGTAGCACAGGAAAGAATTCTATCCTGTGCCTTGGTATTCCTGTGATTTTTTTTTTTCTCCCCATAAATCTAGTCTTGATCGTGTCGATCCTGATTTGCTGATAAAGGTCGTATGGAACTAGCTTTCTTTTCACCAAGTAAGCCAAACTAAGGCCAATGTCAATACAACATGGAACAGAGGAGACAGAATGAATGGTTGGAAAATCTGTGCAAAGAAAAAAAAAATATAATTCTGAAAACAGAAACATACAAACAGTTGATACGATCAGTGCAACACAAAATGCAGAAGGAACCAGTTTGGTATCCAAAAGCTTCAATGTAAGATAGGGATTAATTCTGGATATAAGCTTTACATCGCATCCTTCTGTCAAAAACACAAATGAAAACAGACTAGTCTCTGCCAACTACTGGTTCATTTGCATTAGAATTCTTGACAACCCAGAATTCTCCTTTTCATGTATTCAACTCCCTTGTATTTTACAGATGCTCAGATCACAGATGTATTTGAAAACCTTCCCATTCAAAACCTTTATTCTAGTTCTCAGCCACAGAAAGGTGAAGGTATCCTTTTCCTTTGCACAAAAGGAAATGTACCTACCAAATAGCCCATATTAAGAAACAAAACACAACAACAACAAAAACAGCCTGCTCCACAGTTAAATGATCCTCTTCTTCATAGAAGAGAGCAAGGTAATTTTTCAGATAAAAGACTGACACACTCAAGTGATGTGCACCTGCATTTACAATAGCTTGAATAAAACTATGGGTCCTACCACCTCATACAGAAGGATTAGACTAACTGTGGACCCCAGTGAAGCCTATCCTTTCCCTAAGACATTTACACTAGAAGAAGTACCAATTTACATTCCCTTCACTAAGAGATGATTTTGTTAATTCAGTGCTCAGGCAACTATTTTAAAATCAAAATATTATCCAAAATATCATCCACAAATATTGCTATCCCCCACCAGACCTACATCTCCACCTCACTCCCCCAAATAACTACCTATTCCTGAAAGACCATGTTTCTTTTTAGGCCTAAAAGACACATTTCAGTTTCCTTTGTTTGCCTTTTTCTTCCTCTACTGTTGGAAAACAACCGTTCCAGCATTTCCAGTTCTGCCATTGTCCTCCACAAACACCCAAAGATTTCCAGTAAGCATGGCTGACACTGAATCATGCTTTCACTTCCTGTTTTGTGTCCAAATATTCACCTGTTGTGAGACAGTAGGTTAGTCACTCAGAAAACATTTCAGTAACCAGGTCAACAGCTTTGTATTTACATGTCTATTATAGAACAACTCCTAATCATTGGAAAATAGGAGTTAGTGAGACCTCAAGATTCCTCTGGCCCAAGGCAGGATCAGTATCATCCATTTCATGTCTAGCAAACATCCACCAAAACAACATCTACCAAAACTGTTCTTAAGGACCTCTAATGGTAGAAACACTACAGCAACCTGAGGCAATATATTTCAGTGTTATTTGTAACTGTTACATTAATAAGCTTTTCTAATGCAAGTCTTTCTTGATACAATTTAAACTCCCATTATTTTTTGCTCTATTCACTGAGGGCATCCAAAAAATATTGCATTACTTCCAGTAGCCGTTTTCACATTCAGAGACTTCTGTTTCTTCTAGATCTTTTCTTTAGCTTGACGTACCTCTATTGGTTAAACAATCCTTACATACCATGCTATCTACATCCCTGATCATTTTCATTGTTGTCTTCTGGACATTTTCCAATTTATCCATGTTTCCTTGCAGAACAACATGTGAAATTGCAACCGTTACACTGTCTGAGGAACTACCACTGCAAGGGAAAAGAAAGTTACTTCATAAGGCTTGCAAGAATAATTCCACCTGTACAACCCAGGCTGACGACAGCCTTTTCTGCAATGGCATGATGTTGTCAACTCTTATTTACCTGGGGATCTGTTTTAATTCTGTGATCCTTGTCTGAAGCACTGTTACTTATATTTGTCTTCTCGAGTTTGTATTTTTGCATTTTACTATTTCTTCCTAAGCATAGGAAGATTTCTTCCTACCAATGTTCATCTAATTTTTCTGGACTATTTCTCTAACTGCCTTAATCATTACAGATTTCAGTGTACTCCAGCATATTTATAGTCCCTGTCAATCTCACATTATCTACTCAAAGCAGACTAAATGATAACGATCTTCCTCCTATCTTTTGCAAGTTTATTTTTAAAGCAATTGACTTTTGAAAACATTCACTTGCTAAGACAAAATGTTAAGGTATTTGAAATATGTGAGAAGTTTTAGAGTCAATAGTTCACCTTCTAAACACATTGAGCAACAGTTTTTTTTAACTGCTTTGACTTGTCACGTAGAGCTTTCTTGGGTACAAAAAACGTGTCAGTTAAAATGACCAGAGATTAATGTGTACACATTGGCAGACTAAATGCAATGCTGTCAGCTTATTAATATGATTGTAACTGCTTCCACTTACACTGAGCTTGTACGTGTGAGTGAATGCAGAACACTATAATCATAAACATAACTCTGCACACATTTGCTTGGTACCAATTCTCATTCTTTACTTGCCCTGGAATTTCTCTGTGGCTTCTCGTATCTGTATTCCTATAGTCCCCAGCTGCCTCTCAGGGCCAATCAAATATGTCACAGGCTCAAGCAATGGTATACACCGTTCTTTGTGATGAGGGACCCTGTTGCTTCAGGATAGAAACAGGAGGTGCCGGGCAGGGGTACCCAACAGGGCTGTGAGCCTGCCTAGAACTGCGAGGTGACTCAGGCAGTGGCAGAAGGTGCAATTGCTGCTGCTCCTACCACACCACCACCCCTTGCTGCAAAACACCTTCAGAGGTAGGCAGGGAGCACTAAATACTATGTCCTAGTAACCAGGAAGGAAGATGCAGTAAAAATTACTGATTCTTGTAATTAAAACACTGTAGAGGCAGTGCCCTCTAGTGTTTATGGGATGGAGCAAAGGTCTTAATTAAACTTTTAAATTAAGTTCAAAAGGTTCAGTAGTTACAAGCACAAAAGGTGAACTTTTAAACTAAGCTCAGTAATGCTGCTTATACAAACTGTGACAGTAGACTGGCCATCAGCCAGAATGAATTCATTTTTTTGTTTTTCCCCAGACAGTTTCCTGCAGGTAATTTTAGGTCAGCCCCGTCCAGAACACCCAGAAGGTTGGCTTTGCTATACCGTTACACACTGGCTGTAAAGATTGAGGGTGCAGAAGAAATAGTATCGCCTCATCACACTTCGTGTCTAGAAGACCCAGAAAAACAGCATGTTTTGCCATAGCATCTAGAGAGACAGAAGCAATAGCACTTTGTATTGTAGATTTTACAAAAGAGTATTGTCTGCAACAGTATCCCCTAACAATAGGAGTTGTATATCCCTAAACCACTACAAAATACAAGAATCTCCAAAAGCGTACAGTGGGGCACGTTTCCTGGGGCAAATCTTGTCTTGGAAAAATTATGCTGGCCTGAGCATTTGCTTACTATCTTTCATCAGAGGCATCTTGCCATGTGTCTTATCCAACTACACACATCATAAAGTCACCAGCAATCAGTAAATTCCTAGCAGGTTCTGTGTAATTGCTGGTGCTCCTATTTTGGAGTAAAAATCTGTCCAACAGGTCTAGGACCTTGTTTATAGTTTGCTTATTTCTGTAATCAGAAATGACCTAATGATATAATGTAATAAAAAAATATAGGATATCAACAGAAGAGCTTTGACAACAGGAGCAGCCTTAACAGTACACAAACTAAATTTAAATCTGTTTACCCTTTCATGTACTAATAGCTTGTCACGTTTGCAATATTTTTGTGGGGTCCTCATGAAAGTTGTCAGTTCCTCTGATCCTTAGAATTAGTGGGCAGAGCTTGTTGCAGAAAAAACAGTCTACTTCTCTCCAGGGTCTATATAAATCAGACCCTGGCAGGAAAAATAAGAGGAAGAAGGCTGACAAATACAGGGCTTAAGGTTAGAACTAAGAAAGAGCACTGCAGGAGGTTCCAACAACATTAATGAGTTTACCAAAGGCTTATGAAATTAACAGCTGGTCTCTACAGAAGCTTTATCCTACTGGATGAGTAGACCAGAAAATGGAAGCAGCCCCAAGTTTCAGAGAATTTCCTGTAAAACTTCCTTCTCTGATTGACAGGTCTGAAGGATAGGTTTTAAGAAAAACACATCATATCCCCTTTTTAATAACAATTCTTATAATCTGGAAAGTGGAGCAGGAAAAAAAAAAGAGTATTTCTCCAGGAATGAACCATAGTAACACATGCAAAAAAAATCCCAGATACCTTACTCTGCATGCTCTTTAGTGCTGTGTTACATGCATTTCCAAGGTTTTCATCACAACAGGGCTAGGGCACATGAAACAGCTCATGAATTTTCATAATGCATCTTCACAATGAGGTAAAGATATATGTGTTCCCACAAGGTAATGCAACAAGGAAGACCACATCGTGGTATTACAAATCATCCCGAGCTGGCATGCCCCAAGGAGGGCAGTGCAGCCAGCCGCAACAAGGGAACAGCATCTTTTGGTATCTCATTTGCCCTTGGGCCACACCCTGACCTTGAGAAAGACCCTTACTCTTGCAAAGCATTATGGACCACTGTGTGACAAGTACCCAGGCTAAACTGGTATTAACACCAGGTGGCAGTACATGCTGCAGTTTGATGCTTTCAAGCCAACAGATAAATTAGATTTAACACAAAGTTTTGTTCCATTGCACAGCACCCCAAATACAAAGCACTTAGTGAGTATGGTTTTCATGCTTATCATGATGTCTTGCAAAAGATGATATGGAGGGAAATATATCAGTTATATTTACTAGATTGTGCCCTAGTATATATTCTGCGTGCACTGAAAAGTGCCAGTACACGTCTCCATGGGAATACCTCACCTCGCCACGCAACTTGCGGAATAAAGCCTCATGTTATTCATATCCAAACTGCTATTTTCTCCATTCTAAACACATTCTCCTAACACAGTCAGTTATGTGATATTAAATCACAAAAGCTTTTTTTTTTGGTAGACAGATTTAAGTTTTAGCTCTACTTTAGTACACATCCACTAAAATAAGAAATACCTTCCACTTACCATCTATAGCATGACAGCATCTATAAATACTCCCTGCTCTGGCAATTATATTAGCAGTGTCAAGCTCCATAGGAAATCAAGATTTAATTTCACTGGGTTCTGACTATAAAAAGTAACACAAACAAACTTCATAGCTAAAAAAACTCGTGTAAGCCTTTCCGATGAACTTGAGGGCCTAGTTCCCTTACATCTCTTAGATTCCTTCCCTTTCATAAAATACATCAGAAAATTCTTGCACATTGTCAAACATCATATTGAAAGCAAAATTTCAAATTTCCAACTTAAGTGACTAGAAGTCAAACTGCTTGGAAATAATTAATCAAATAGTTAATTATACATTTATGACTACCTGGTCAGAAGTCAAAACCCAAATGTCATACAAGCCTAAGAAAAGCAATGTTGGATGTTCATATATGGCATAATCCTCAGTCCCCAGCAGCTGAAGAGACTGCATTTGTCATGCAAGCAAAGGCCCTAAATAATGCATGGCACTACCACGTATTGGTTCTTAATGAATATGCTTTCCAGCAGGATCACAGATCTTTTTATTTCAGTGTGCAGAAGCTCAGGTAGCCATTCTGAAAACAGCGAGATACAAATTCGAATCNAAGAGCCAAGTAACTTTCAGATGTGATACAGCTGCCAAGTTATATAACCTTTCAGAGAGCCCAGACAATTATTTTATGGCCTGGTCTTCCTCCATAGGGCTGAATTTCCATACTGCAAAGCATTAAAGTCTTTCAAACAATACCAAGAAAAACAGGGCTATCAACTGAGTAGGAGGAATAGGCTCATAAATCCCCTTGATATAATCGCAGAGGACGTCCTGTGAAGAACTCAGCCAAACCCAACTCAGAAGATTCTCTCTCTCTCTTCTAAAATAAACTGTAAAATTAAGAATATCTGTGCTTTCCCTGGCTTACACTCAAATGTATTACAGTTGACATTTCCTCCAACAATATCAGAATGTCATGTTAATCCCACCCTGATCCTGTTGCCATCATCTCTTGCTGCTCACTAGAGTGATTCTGCATGGCGGAAAATGATGGCAACTGCCAAGATTTGTCAGCCTGAGCAAGCGGATGTCAGACAGGAAGAGCAAATGCAAAAGAATACTCCTCTGACTAAAGACAGAACTGCAGGTCGGGAAGCCAGTTTGTGTTCCAACTCGGCCATTACATGACAAGGGTAAACAGCAAGCATCTCTATGCCTCAGACTCGCAGTATACGAAATGGAAGCATAATGAAGTCCACTGGGAGGACTTTGTCTTTTTAGCTGGAGTGAGGCATGCAGGCATCACATTATCAAGTTGACAAAGTAATTCAAAATGGCATATACAGGTTTGGGAAGGAATTTCTCACTTGATATCTTTTTATAAAAAGCTAGAAAATGTTTCAGATGAAAAGGCTTCAAGCTACTGCAATACAGCTGCAAAAGAAAGCTGAAATGCGTGCTGTTGCTTGCCATTCAAAACATAAGCAAAAACAGAAATGCATTAGAAATAGGATATTAGTAGGTTAAATTATTCAGAACCATCATGGGGACAGAAAGGACGTTCATAGCAGTTGTACAGCTACTAAACCTCACTGCACATTTTCTATCCAGCATGCACCACATTAATTGTTGATGCTCATTGAAATGCTGAGTATTTCAGACAGAGTAATTTAGAATTTAAAGGCAGAGGGGATACAACTGCCACACCATAAAATGGGCTCAAGAGTTTTACTTTTTTTTTTTATTGGAGAGAAAGAGAAGCTAGCCTTGTTAACTTTGGCTTTGCAACTTGGCAAGGAACTTTCACTTTTACCAGGATAAGACCTGAGGTCAGAAGACTGGCTGGCTCCCCTCTGGTATTTCTGGTTAAGTTACTCTCGGTGTCTGGAATTGTGACAAGCTGACAGGAACAAGAATGATCCTTTTGCTTATGAAAGTTTAGCCTTCAATTCCAATACGCTGTTCCTTTAAGTCTATCTGTAACTGCTGACTTTCGCTCCATTTCCTGTCACCATGTCTGATACTATCACTTGATTGAAATAAGCCATGGGAGGAGGAAGATAGAGCTGTTCAACACAATTTATTTTTTAAATTCCAGCATCACTTCTTAGAACTGCCACGGCCAGCCCTAGCCAATGCATTTCACGCACTTTCCTCCACACAATTTTCTTAGCTCTTTGGCCTTCCTTTATAATACCTCATACCCTGGACAACTCTGTCATGTTACTTGACAGCACGAACCTGGGACAAGACTTGCAAAGCTGTTCAGAATGCAGTGGCTTAACCACACATCTGATGCAAGCAGCAGATGAAATATAGAATTGTTCAATTATGCAGTGTAGTCATTCTTGGAAAAGCTCCCAGATCTCTCATTAGCGCAAACTGGTGTCCATCACTCCCAGAGCTGTCACTCCTTCAATACTTATTGTTCATTGAAGAGCTCAGATCCCCACCAGGCAAAGAACAGTAGTCATTTAATAGTTAAACAGCTGCTATGCTCTCAAGAACAGTTGGAGGGGCAGGATGTTGGGCAGAACTGGTGCTCTTAAAGGGGCTCAAAGTCTTACCTTAGGACTTCCTCCCTCACTTAGAAGAAACAAATGTGAAAGAAATTGTTAAACACTTAAACTCAAAATACAAATCGGAATAGGCTTGAATTTTTAGACTGGAGAAGAAGCCTTCAGCTTCTGCAAAGACCATCAACTTGTCAGTTTCACTCTCTTATTGCCAGAAGGTGAACTTTGTCTTCCTAATCCCTTCTGAAGAAAGTGAGGTGAAAGATACTGTTTGAGGAAGTTTTCCATTCCCAAGTTTTCTCCATGTGATGTGAGTGCATTCATGATTTATAGTCCCAAACTACAGATTGTACTTAAAACAAACAAACAAAAAAACTAAGCACACAAACTATATCTTGTCCCTCCCCCATTGCAGATGGGGAGGTAGAACATCTAGAGCTAGATGACAGAAACAAAATATCTAAGCGCATTCACAAGATTGGCACTTCCACAGAGAAGGGTCCACAGACAAGAATTTAGTTGTTAATGCAGCCATGGAACTATTAATGCCGTAAGAGCGGTGATGTTTGTATCAACGTGTAAGATTTTTTTTTTGTGACAGGTACAGTTTTTGATTACTCTGGAGGGTTAGAATCTCTTAGAAACATTCCTTCCAGCTTTCAGAATGTACATGCACCTACAGGCTAAGGCAGGCTATCTTTCTGTAGATTACCTACAAAGTACAGCCCCTATTACATGTGGTGCAGATATGTTCTTCACATTTCTGAAATAATTGTTTAGAAACTCCTGTAAGCTTCTGGCATTATTAAACACACTCGGCACCAGTAAGCATAGAATTAAATAAAGGTATTATCTTGTAATAAAGCACGCAGGCTGGTTCACAGCAAGAAAAGATACAAGACATTGCAAACATTTTTGTTTGGTGTAAAGAGAAGGCTGAAACAACCTTCCACAAAGTGAACTATAAACTGCACCTACACCACTTCATTCACTATTCCACTAACGTCCTCTGGGTACTAGCATGGTTTTGAGCACCTTTAGTGTATGAGAGAAAACAAGTGCAAAAAACTTTCAGTTATAAAACTTCAGTAATTTTAAATGTCAGATATTGTCTATCACTCACTCTAAATCCTGTCTTGTTCTTCTTACTGTATTTTTCGATGGCATAAAGTAAAAACACCAGCTTCAGAGAGCCAAATATCAAACATGATTATTCCTGTTGGTCCTTGTTTCCATATTCTTTACAGTATCCCAGAAAGTAAATCTATCTAAAAAAGATAAGGGTCAAAATCAGTGAAAGTTTAGATAAATATATGTAGTCACATATTATTACAGTACCACTCACAGTCAAGTACCAGCCACTGCAGAAAAGGATCTGCTGCTGCCTACTTGCTCTTCACTCAACATGAAGCCTTGTTTTGCAAAAGAAACAAAAGCTAAATATTAGTCCTGTAGTTCTTAAAGCGTTGTTTTGTTTTTCTCCTCCCCCCTTAAACAAGGGCTTGGAACTTACGACAGTTCTATCAGATACACAAACAGTACATATCATAGCAATAGTCCTTTCTACTGCAGAAAGGTACTTCACTACACTGCTAGAAGTGGACATCGTAAGTCTGATCCTAGCAAAAATACATCTTCATTAGAAACTCCAGATTCCGATTCCTACTTAAAGCAGAGGAGGAAAGCTGAAAAGAGCAAGCACTTGAGAGTAGATCTGTGTCAAAAACACTGAGGGAGTTCAGAATTGTATGGGGGAGGGATGGGGGAAGCAGAGAATTACTGAAGTTCATCATAACCTCCATCCATTATTTTCTAAATCAGAGTTGGTCTCTTAGTCAACCTTGAATTAGCTCCAGCTAACACTGGCTGATTTTAACCTTCCCACCTCTGCCACCTTAAGCTTTCATGTAAAAAATTATAAAGTCCCTATAAAAATAAACACAAGGCTTTGAAACAAAACGAGTTTTTCCTTCTTAAGGAAAATCTGAACATCTTCAGTGGTCTCTTAAAGTATAAGAAAGGAGGTGTACATGTACCACAAACACATACTGCAGCCAAATTCAGCATGGGCTTCTTTGTCATATACATTTTGCCTACAGTGACCACCCAGCTTCATTACGATTTATGCCTCCAGATGGAGTTGCACCATTTGCACATCTATAAATGATTTTAATGAGAACTCAGCATTTTACCATCCTGTGCAGCTCATGCTTTTTAACATACTTTTAACAGACTCCCTTATCTATTTTGCCATTTAAAAATCTGTTACATCAAATACACTTTTCATTCTCCAATTCCAGCTGAACAGATGATTTACCTGTCAATCATATCTCACTGCACTGATCTACAGCAAATGGCTTATGGGTAATTAAAGAAGGAAAAGACTCTTTGTTCCAATTTATAAGAAAACTGACTTGGTGTAAGCTTGGAATTACTTTAGTATTTTGCAGAGCCTGTGTTTCCAAAGTGTGAGTTTTAGCAGCCAGCTGTCTAACAAATGAGAAGCTCACCCAGCTTTTATTCACATTCCTGAATGGTTTACGTTTTCTCCATGTAAGTGACATACCGGGTAATTTTATAAATACAGTCTGTGTTACTATCATGTATACACTTCTAGCATTGACATTTAAAGAAAAAGCTGAATAGACAGTTTCAGAAATATTCAACTTTGCGTGTTGAACGTAGTTCGGACAGGCCCAGATTTTCAGAGGGGAAGTGCCCTAGAACATCAACTCCTCATCTAGGACCTCACAATTTGTCGGTATTTGACAAGAATTTAGGAGACACCACAGGAAGCACCAGCTCAAACTTTCCTACTTCTGCCGAACTGATTAAACCCACAGAGTAAGCTCCACATGAGGAAAACTCTCTGGCCTGTATTTCAACACTCTTAAATGCACAGGTAGCAAAGCAGCAGGCAGCTAAGTATAGATCCAAACCCGAAGTCTGGAGGTTAGAAGGCCAGAAATCTGCCCATCACGTACCATCTCCTGCCAGGAAACTGGAACTGCAAGTTGTCTGATCAGCATTTCCTGGCGAGATTGTTCAACACAAGCAGTAAAGCCTGGAACATCACCCAGTGAAATCAGAATCAATGTCTTTTCTCAGTCCAAGTGACGTA
>VXAL01019003.1:6507-30670 GCA_013399475.1 Chauna torquata
TTTTACCTTAGGGATTCAGTTTATGTTAAAAGGTACACACCAGTTCTATAGGTCTATTTTTTCATCCTAACCAAGATATACTATATCTATTAATGTTTTCTATAGCTAGCATTAAAACTAGTGGAGGTAGAACGTATTTTAAGCATGGGAGGTTTCATATCAAACAAGAAACAAAATGAAAATATTTAGATATTTTTTATATTCTTTTAATTACACTCAGCATTCTGATTCATATTCTTTATTATCAGTGCCATGCACATTTCTTTTGCGTTGTTTAAAACATTATTCCACATTTTATTTTATATATGGGATTTGTGTTAGTGCCTCTGAAGAGCCCTATTTGCTGCACACTTCAGAATGACTCTGTTATAAAATGAGGTGAAAGTTTTACAGAACACAGAGCAATGGTTTTAAATGGCAATGTTTGGTTTAAATTTAAATGGTTTAAATTTTTAGCAACCCACAGAGAAAGTTTCTTCCAGACTATTCTGATCTCACTACAGTTCGACACATTCTCTGTGCATGCTGGGAAAGAAAAAGAGATATCAAGATCATTGAACGCAAAGCAGCAAATAAGGGCCAACTATGCATATATTACAGAACTTCCCTTGTAAAGGTAGTATTTATTTGTCAAAACATTAGATGTGAGAAATACCATAATCTCATGTCATTTTTCCTGTGGGGTAGACCGTCAATTTGGCAGCAAAAGGATGTACTCCTATTTCAATGACCACTCTGCTCTGCAGTTTTAAGTGCAATATAGATGCTCTTGGATTTATAAGAGGTGAAACTGTGCAAGCTCTTATTTAGGTGCAGTCTTCATTGCTATATACTCTATCCACACGAGATAACATGAATCAGTTATTTTAAAACAGAAACGGTAGGAAAGTGCATACATTGCACAGTTAGAAAAAACACAATGAATTTAAGCAACAGAAAATGCAGAAATACGCTGAATTCTTAATGCCACTTTTTTTAAATCAAACCAGCCCTTATCCACATGAGTTTCTCATATTTTAGCTCCTACACTGATACTCATTTTGGAAGCTTAATCTAGATTGAAAAAAAAAAACAAAACAAAACAACCAACCAAACAAAAAAACAATGCAAAAAGCAGGATATACAGTAACACAGTGAATATTGTAAATATGTCCCAGAAATACAATCTCAGTTATGAAAATATAGTAAAGATGGTAGTAACCTCATGCAATGGACTTGCTCAAGGAATTCAGTATCAATCAAACATTTCACTTATGCACAAGCCTGCAGCTGAACTGACACACAGTGGCTTAGGAAGGAGCTAAAGTGACTCTAATGATGATCCTAAACTCCAAATCAGGAGGAGAAAATTCATTATTTTAACTTTGGGGCTAGAATAAGAAACAGGAAGTTGGCAAAGAAGCCTCACAGCTTAATTCCATCATGGTAAGTCATAAATGTTACTTTCATCATTACTGTGCTACACATACACTGCATGTAGGACATACATCAGATTTTGTACAATAATCAAAAAAATTATATTTGACATAAATTACTACACCCATGTAACATTAAACACTATCGTATGGTTTCCTTATATTGCATTGCAATGCATGGCTTCCTTGCACTCATTCTGTCAGCACAAACCAGTCAAAATTCTGTCCTTAGAATTAACAAAGCCCAGAGAGAAAGACTAACCATGTTCCAGAAGTCCCCTAGGAGAACATGCTGATCTTTCTTCATGCTCTCTTGCCGGCTTGTGAGGTGAAATTCTCATATGCAATTGTCCAGTACAATCAGAATACTCAAAAGACCACTATCTTACCCTCAAAGCAGATGGAGGCTTAACTACCACAGCAGTAATTCTAAGGCAACAATAAATTAAAATACAAAAAGGAATTGTACCTATATATAAAAATCTCAACATTTGCTTTCACCACATTGGAGACCTGGCATGCTTTGTGGCATGCTTAACAACAGATACAAAATTTTATCAGTGGAGGCATTCAGACTGCAGGACAAGAAAAACAGTCCAACATTTTTTTTTTTTTCCAACTGATAGAGTTTGCATACTTAATGTTGTGTACTGTTTTTGAGTTACTTTAATTGAAAATGAATAAAGTCATTTCAAGAACTTACGTCAATGTAAGTATGGATGCTTACTTCACCTTAAGAAAATAAAGCAGCACACCCACTTAAGACATTTTAAAACAAGTATCACCTAGTGCCTATCACCATATTCAGAAATTTGTGCCATTATGGAAAAAAAAAAAGAAAGCAAAAGGAAAGATGTGAAAAGAATTCTAGGACTGAAAACTGTATCTTAATAAAATGTAATTTCCTGTATGCCCAGAATGCAATTTTCAAAAGTTTACAATGCTGAAATTGTTCATGGAATTCCTCAGCTCCCGAGCCTACACACATCCTCCTACTATTCCATGCAGTTGCACTTTCAGGCATTAATTATGATTTTTCAATACGCATGTTTCAGGCTTGTTCTAGATTTTAGATTACATGAAAACAAATTGTGGAAAACATTTTTTTGTTCCCACATCCATAATAGAAAATGCAGAAAGGAACTTCTTTCAAATTAGAACAGCACCCTTGGCAAAGATCAAAGTATTTTTGAAATATTATGAGTGAAGAAATTATAATCAAAACTGGTTTGCAATCTTCAAAAAAGCCTTTGTGTCTGTAGAAATAATAACTAATAATTGTTTTAATTTTTTAAATAATTTTTAGACTGTTATAATTGTTCACACTGATGTTGTTTTAAAATACAGCGAGGGCTAATTTGCTTGTAATTATTATGCATAAGACATTTTTCAATGAAGAAACAGAAAACTATCTTTTAAAAATTCTATTAACCTTACATTTTTACATCCCTTTGATTTTCACTGAGAATGTCATTACTGTCACGCCACCCAACCTCTAGCTATGTATATTCCTCAGAAGGGAAGGTATATGACTTCCCTGTGAGCCAATAAAATCAGTGGGATGGTTATTTGGGTAATACTGCCAGCACTTCCCACAGGACAGCATGTAAGTTGATACGCTAAGTCTACCCAGGAGCATGGAGTAAGATTCAAAAGTCTATCTCGTAACATGGGAGTCCCACATACGAGTGTAGCACACTGTTGGAAGCCACTGAGTCAACTAATTAAAGACAATTTTATAGCCAGACTATTTGTTATCCTTACCCTGCGCACACACACAATGGCCTAAAGGGAGCAATGGCTCTCTAGGTATTAAAAAAAATCTTCTTTTGTCATATATCTTCAAATGCAACTCTTATGTTTACATGGATATGTTGTAACAAAGCTCTTCAGTAACATTAATATTGATTAACAGTATTTTTGAAAGTAAGAGACGGAAACTGCTCTGCAGGTATTAGTGCAGCAAGACTGAAAACAATGACTAGAAGAAAAGATGACCTAAATAGATGAATAGTAAATGATAAAAGACACCCAGTGGATTTTATCTAATACCATAATGATAAACAGCCCCTTGGATCTAACTTTGTTTTCCCCTATTTAACTTAATTCTTAATTAACTTAATGAATTAATCCTTAATTCAACTTCCAGCAGTATATTATCATATTTCTGTAACAATTCCTTCTGAAATATGCTATTTTGTAGATTATTTAATTTGTAATACTCTCAATACCTGATGAAATAACATATCATGACTAGCTGTCGAACCTGTCATGGATTTTCTGATATATTATTTCTCAGATTGAAAATGCTTTTCTATAAAAAAGAAAGTGCTCATAGGAACATGCTGATTTGTGTTAAAATGAAAAACATTTAAGTTAGGGTCAAAACATTCTGATCAAACATTTTCAGACTAAACATTCTTTTAAAGAATAACTGATTAAAAACTTATTTTAATACCTATAAAATTTAAAGTTAAAAAAAAAAAACTATATTCCTCTACTTTTAAGCTTTCTACATTGTCATATGTAGAAAATATTGTCATTCCATTAAAGGAATTTCAAAGTGCGCTTTTATATATCTGAGAAATTCTCTTTCAGTTTGAGATGAAACTTTTCTGAAGTTGGTCCAATGTTACCATACAGTGCTAAAGAAATATCAATTTACCATCGTCTTCTTTTCCAATATCATCCAACAGTTAAATAAAATCTTATAAAATCTAGAAACGTTATTGGGTGGCAAGAGTTTTTTAGCAGAAGTCTAATGTTAATTAATAGAATGAGGAAGTTCTGATACTGCTACTATTTCAAAGCAAAAAGAAAGTCAAAGTATCGGTATTTCTGTTAATGCTTTGGATAACAAAAATGAATGCATTTATCAAAAGTACTAGACTGTATAGGTAGATATCTGAATTTCACGATTTACACACCTGCACTTCAGAAATATATGATCACGTGTCCAATAGCAAATGCTAATGAGGACAAATTTTCACATTTCAAGAGAGCTTTGGTCATTCACGTCTTGCTCAATCTTCAAAAACCCCAGTAATCACTTTTACAGTTACTTTAATTGCAAGTATAATAACCACATTAGCAGCAGAAAATAAGAGCAAGCAGGCTTGTTTTCAGGTTAAGAAAACAAGGCACAACATAATCATTCTGAACGTGATCCAATACTCATTATGAATTGTTATGTCAAAGAATTCTTATCTGTGTGTTTAATACCGCACATATCAGCACTGAACCAAATGGCAATATGATAGTTTGGGGACTGTACTGTCTCTGTAGAACATAAGGTAATGAGACGCTATGAGAGTAGTTACAAATAGCAGAGTGATAAAATATGCCTGTAAGGTATAACTTTATCATTATACATGTAAATTTCACCACATTTAGTAGCATGCACGTTAGTAAAACAAGTCACACCTTGTGTTTAGCTGTGACATTTGTTACATTCATGTGTCATAGTCTTATCACTTGGCAGCACTTTCTCCTGTGATAAGACAGTCTAGGAGGTCTGCAAAAGCAGTGACTCAGCACACAGATTCTTCAGCTTCTCATCCTATTTAGTCTTGGCCATGAAAAGACTGCTTCCATCCCCCAGTGCACCACTGGACTCTCCTCAGAAAATTTCTTTCTCTGTCAGAATCTGTGGTAGTGCCACTAGTTTTTTTTATGCAGATGCTACCTTATCAGGACCATTCTTCAATTCACAGAATCACACAATCACAGAATCAGCTAGGTTGGAAAAGACCTCTGAGATCATCGAGTCCAACCTATGACCTAACACCACCCTGTCAACCAGACCATGGCACTAAGCGCCACGTCCAGTCTTTTCTTAAACACCTCCAGGAACAATGACTCAGCCGCCTCCCTGGGCAGCCCATTCCGATGCCTAATCACCCTTTCTGTGAAGAACTTCTTCCTAATGTCCAACCTAAACCTCCCCTGATGCAACTTAAGACCATGTCCTCTTGTCCTATTGCTAGTTGCCTGGGAGAAGAGAATGACCCCCTCCTGGCCACAACCTCCTTTCAGGTAGTTGCAGAGAGCGATAAGGTCTCCCCTGAGCCTCCTCTTCTCCAGGCTAAACAACCCCAGCTCCCTTAGCAGCTCCTCACAGGGCTTGTGCTCCAGACCCTTAACCAACCTCGTTGCCCTTCTCTGGACACACTCCAGCACCTCAACATCCTTCCTAAATTGAGGGGCCCAGAACCAGACATAGTACTTGAGGTGTGGCCTAACCCATTCCTAATTCCTAATTCCTAATTCCTAATTCCACATTCCTGATTCCTAATTCCACTTCCTTTCAAGGTGCTGACAACAAGTGTCTCTAGCTTTCTCACCAAATTTCTCACCTAGTTTCTGGCCAGTTTATCTCTTGGAAAGAGATTATTTTTATGGATTTAACAGTCCCATCTGAGCCCTCTTGCTCAAAGAAAGATGTCACTGTCTATCCCCTTCCTGTCAAGACATTCAAACCCTTTTTCTTGGCAAGAAGTTTTTCTTTCCTCTTGCTGTCCCTTACTCGCTTTTATTCGCCCTCACAAAATCTGTAAGTAACCACAAAAAGGACATTTAGTTGGACCTTTGCATAGATCTCAGGCTGGGTTTTTCAGTCTCACTAGTCTTTCCATTCCTTACTGCATCATTCTCTTCTGCGTAAGGAATAAGGGCTCATACCTGTCCATACTAAAAACAAGATAACAAGGACAATTGGTAATTCTAATCCTCAAACTGTACGGTCAGCTGTGCACCTCTAACGTTATGTATTGACACATACATTTGCATTTCTCCCTAAGTACAAGGAACTACTAATCAACTTCCAATTTTCAAAGTCAAGAGCTTGTTTTCCTGCTTAAATCTTTTCCTGAATCAGCCAAAACATCTAATAGCTGTTCTCCCAAAGTAAATGATACAACTTACGTTGAGTTGCTTGGGGTTATGTTTTCAACTTATCTTTGAAGCACGATTTTACCATATATATTCATAGCCTATTTAGGAAATCTCCCTTCAGTTTTTGCACTTCATCACACTTGGAACAAAGTATTATAATTCTTTGTCCTATCAGGACAGGCAATTCTCATCCAATATAATGTCTGACTAGAATTCCTAGAAACCCTAGATCAGAACCTCTTGAACTTGCCTTCTATATACTGTATTCCAGAAGTCAAGGTATTCTTTTTACATTGTTGGTTGTTTTTGTTTGTTTGTTTGTTTGTTTTCTCCCCATGGTGGTTAATCCTGAGAAGACTACTTTTTCAGCCACCCACATCTCACCTTAAAAATAGGTGTAGTCTTGTCATTATCTACGAGTAGAGGAATGAGTAGATTCACACTCAGAGAAGCAAAGCTTGAGAAAACTGGACTAAGATGTATGCTCCATTACTACTTCAGCAAACCAGTTTACATCTCCAGACCCTGGGTGACAAAGCCTCATAATCATTGCACCACATTATCTGAAGTTGGGACATACATAGAAATGGTTTGATCCAAAAAACAGAATTGAAATGCTTTTTCATTCAATCCATGAAATAAGAAAATGTATCTTTATCATAGGCTAGATGATAGGCTTTATCTAGCAGGCTAGATTATTTGACTTTTTACCATCAGCAAAAAATTCTGAAAGCTGTCCAAGTGACCTTTTCCAGATAGCCTTAATGGTCATCCTTCTAAAAGAAATGTTCCAACTTCTACAAATCATGGCTAGCCTCCCTGAAGAGCCTGCCTGAATTTACTGGGATCCTGACTGAATTACCTATAAATCCTAGTTCCAATGCCTTACCAAACTTCTCCACCCATGGGTACTAGGCCTTCTGCCCACTTCTGTTTGGCAATAAAAAATGAAGTCCCTGCGGAAATATTTTGATTGTCCATAAGGTGCTGAAAGAATATTTGGCTTTGCTGGTGTTATTACTGCCAGTTTAGTGTTTCCTGACTAGTCAGAAAATGAGAGTTAATGAACTAGATGTGAGGATCGAGAGAGAGAGAGAGAGAGAGACATTCCTGATGTAATATAGACATATAGGAAGTATTCTTAATTTCTTAATATTTTTAAAAAATTGTAAATGGATTAGTGGGGTTCAGTTTTATAGAAGTTGTGAATAAAGGCTTTTGTCAGTATTTTGTATAAAACCAATGAAGAATGACATTAAAATGACTAGATAATAACGAAGTAAATAGTCAAAGGGTAACAGTGTGTGCTTACATTTCAGCTGCAGGCCTAAATGGAGAGATGTCATCACAGAGACCAGCAATGTTTTCCAGTAAAATGTAAAACAGGCTCTCAGGCATATAGAAAAATATTTCTACTTACATTTAACCACCAAAAAGTTGGCATAATCTCATTACTCCAACATTACTTTAACAAAGAAATACTGTTAAGAACTCTTCATGCAGTACCCGTAACTCAGTGTGAAAGGGAGATGGGAGTAGAGATGAGACAGGATGAAACAGGAAACATTAGGAAAAACAAATCTTGGTGTCCCAGAGAAGGAGATAAGAATGGTACCTCACCAAACGATCCTTACAGTGATTTTTGAAGTTAAGGTGAAGATGAGCAAGTTGACATAAGGCAGGTATTTTTGACCTTAGTATTAATTTAACACAAGACAGGAGACAATTATGGTATTTTGAAAGGACTGGTATCCCAGTGAAAAGTAATGAAGTAACAATATCTGTTTTTTAAAAATCAAGTTCTCACCATCGCTATTTCCTTTTTCTTTCACACCCTGAGTAGTACAGATTTTGAGGAAAAAAAAGCAAAATAAGTTTGCAACAGAATAATATGCTATGCAGTGCTGAGACAAAATAAAAATCAGTCTAAAAGTTTTCCACCACTAGTATAAAAGCAGAACTTAGATTTGATATCACTGTAGACACACTTTTCATCATCTTGCACCATTGAGAATAACTCAATGAAAAAATCAAGAACGTTGATTTGTTTACATAACTTTCTAAAATATATTCGCTAAAATACATTCCCCAGAGGTTTTTGTAATTTCAGAATTGCACAGTAGTCCTATTAACACACTGGAGATAGGAAGTAAAAGTGAATGGTAAAAAGAATGCAATTGAGTAGTTTAACTTACCTAGTCTATTCTAAGTTAACTAAGAAAAGTACATAATGGGCATAAAAGTAAAGAATACAAGACAAAAACTGAATATTTAAATTATTTTTAAAACAGCTACAATTGCAAAAATATTAATCTGGGAATGTCTTCGCAAAGGACAAAACTTTTTATTACCATTTTCATGTAAAAACAAAGAAAACTAAACACGAAGATGGGCAATTTTCCATTTTCTTAGGAAGAGAGTTTAAATATGAAAATAATGCAGAAAACAACTTAAAGAATTGTATTGCATCTGATTTCTCTGAAGATTTTGTGGTTATTACTCATCTGTATTTTATACTTCTGTTTTGAATGGCTCTGATTCCTCATTAACATTTACTTAGAGTCTGGCTCCCATCTTCCTAGTATCAACTGCAGCATCTAAGATCCACATGAGTGTCCTATTATGCAGCAGCTCCTGACTGTTCAGAAACAGCTTTATCCAAAAGACCAAAGCTGGACTGCTGCACTATCAAGACAATTGCATGCACTGAGCACTGTTCTTGTAAGCAAGTGATTAAAAACAAATGGGAACTTTTTGATGCTTATCTTAGTCAAAATTATCTGAGATTTTATCTGTTACTGAGCACTTGGTGTAAAGGAGAAAAAGATTTTCAAGTCAGCAGAAGTAACGACTTTTCTTTTCCTTCCCAGAGGTAACCACAAATCAAGGGAAAAGTAAACAGGGGAGAGAAACCATACAATAATCCTAAACAGTAATGAAAAATTAAAACTGCCAAAGAAAACGAACCATTTTATAATTTTCCTAAAACAATTTCTTCATTCACAAAAATACATAAGTCTACTACAGAAAAGTGACAATTTATTTCACTGGAAATACTTGCATATTGACAAGAAGATACTAATAATTTCAAGCTTTTGATAAAACAGGTATCTTTTTTACATCTAAAAAGAGCCAGAAGTAACCAAATAGTTGCTTTACTTCTCACATAAAGAAACCCAGCTCTGCTTATACTCACTTCAGACTCTTTCAGATCTTTCCTTCTAGTCTGCAGTAACTCTTCATATGTTTTTTCTTCCCGCTTTAACCTTTTTTCATATTCAGCTAGCTCATCTTGGAGATGATTAAATAACATCCACACATTTTGCTGCTTAAACATCACACCACTTAAATTTTTCCTTTGAAAGAAAAAAATAAATTCAATGAAGTAACCAAGAGATTATGCTACACTGTTTTATAGTCTCTACTTATAGGTTTAATGTTTAATTTTTTAATAGATAAAATGGACAGTCTTCTCGCAAATGATACCCTTTAAAAAAAAACAGAGCTCTATGATGTAGCTTATCATGAATGTCTAGACCACTTAAAGACATTCTACCTATCAATCCATATTCAGTAAGTCTGTTGAGATACATAACTCTCAATTTTCAAAAACAGTTTGCATTTTTAAAAACTGCTTTCTAGAGAATGGACTGGTTCACTTCCATGTGTGAAGTATCTGCTGGAATAACGATATTCTGAGACCCAGAATGAGCTCATGGCCAGTGCCATATTGGATAACTAATATTTTATTATTTGTTGGGACTGGAAATGGGAGCTTCATACCATTTGTATATTTTTTTTATGTCTCTGTCTTTACCTAGTATGGTTTCTTTAATCTGCACAAACGAAATAAGTAACATTAAGCAATTTTTAGAGGTTTCCAGTGTGTACTAAAATTCTGTTCTCTCATGATGTGTTCTTCTGTTACTTTCAGACTGCAAGATAACCTAAACTAGAGCCTTTTTGGTAATATAACACTTGGCTGCGTAGTTAAGACTGTATCACAATGTGCATACAAAAGAGAAACTTCAAGAGACAAGTTTAAGCCTACTTTTTCCAATTTTCAGGCTTTCTTGTGTAAACTTAGTGTTATTTTAACACTAAAATAAAACATTTTCTAATTTCAAAACAAATCAAAGTCTGAGAAAGGGAAAAATCTATCATGTAAAGCTTATGCTGACCTCTCAGGAGCCATTTATGCTGTCAAGCTAGGAATAGTTGGGACCAAAAATAATGTGTTATCCTTTCTTATTGATTACCGGATGCTTGAAACAGCAGAGGTATTTAGGAGTTTTGGATTTAGTTCTAAATTCTGGAGGTCACAAGATCCTCAGGACAGTCTCTTCTGAGACTTTCTGCAGAACAACAACCCCGTTTGCAGAAAATTAGAGCATCTAAGGCTTCCTCTGAATCAGTGTCTACAAAAACCTCTCTAAAGAGGGGCTGAATAAGGGATCCAGCAGAAATTACCTAGAGTTCCTTTTCAGTGAAGCACCCTTCCAGCCTTCCTAATCTCCAGCACATCCCCTTAACTTGCTTTCCATCCTTATTTCCTTCTTACTGGATGTAAGGCAGACAGTATCTGAACTGATGCATATAAATGGTAGAGACTCCAATATAAATAAGCGTGCTTCCAACACAAATCTTAAGTTCACAGGATTTACTCATCATCCTTCTAATTTAGTTAGCACCAAACTTCACTGAGATTAAAAAAAAACCAAAAAACTGGAGTGAATGTATTTCATGTTCATTCTTAACTTCAGATATGAAGATGTGTCTTTATCTCTTTCAAGAGTGCAAAAGCAATTTTTCCAAAGCCTTTGGTATAAATCAGTTTCTAGGTGGGATACCTGTGACATGATTTTCCCTTGGTTAGCAGCTTAGGCTAATTTTTGCTGTAGCCTGTTCAGTTTTGTAGTCAATTCCACTGTGGAAAAAAGTATTTATTTCAACTTATTGCTATTTTGAAAACATTGTGTCAATGTTTATATTTCACTCTCGTAGCTATTATTTCGTCTTTTTATTCTATTATTGGTACACAATAATAAGTGAAGAAAGTGTTATTCTTCAGAGAAAGATGCTATCAAGGTAATTGTTAAAGGACGCCAATGAAGACTGACAACACAAGTAGGAATTCCTTTATCTCAAGTTCATCCAACAGATCAGGCTAGAATTAGCCCGATGACATGCCAAAAAAAAAAAAAAAAGGAAAAGTAGAAACAATTGGTCCTTTATTCTCAGTTTTTCTACCAAGTAAGGCAGGAATCAACATTCTTATGAAAAGAAAAAACATCAGTTCAAATAGGTGAGTACGCATAATGTTGAACTACTTGTGTAACACAAAATATAACAGGAAATGGCCAGACAAGACTTTCTTAAGACAGATTGATGAAATACCATGTGATACGTCAGATTATTGGAAACATTAATAGAATAAGGTAGATTAGCCTGAAAGAAAATTTTCTTCTGAATATTTTCACCATTAATCATCACTAATGAGACATAATAAGCAATGAAAAAATACCAACAACCCCAAACTCTTCTTCTCCTTTGCCCCTCAAGCACAGAAAGGCCGAATGCTCTGACAACTGGAAGGCATAAGAATGCTGTCAAGAGTTTTCAGCAAGTCACATTATGGAGAAATTCCAGTGTGCCATACATTCTGTGTTCAGGGAATGACAAAAAGGAAGAATATATTTGTCATTGGGAAAAAGAGGGGTTTTTTGGACAGTTTTTTGACTTTACAATTCTTTCTACTAGATGAGATTTCTAAGAACCAGGTTCTCAAGAAAAATGCAAAGTTTTCATTACCATCTATTTTAGGTTTAGAAGCTGAAGAATTTGTAAGAAAATTCCTCTTTAAAAGAGAGCTGGACTTCATAGCTATTTAGAAACAGTGAATTGCTGGAATAACCTCTCAGTACCACTTTTTATTGACATTATCACTTTTTTCTGTGAGTCTGAATACAGCATTTCATTGATATGAAACTACTGACTACTAGCTGAAGAGCTGAGGAAAACACAAAGAGATTGTCAGTTGTGGAAAGATGCTTTCCATTCTTGAAGTTCAGTAAGTTCCACTGCACATTGGGTCCCTCTGAATCATTCAGTTTGAATCAAGAGTTGGAAAAGAATATATCCAGTCCCACATATCCAGCTAAAAAATGTACATAAAAAAACACTTTTTGTTTTTTCCCAAGCCAATAATCTCAAAGATCTTTCAACATCGACAATGCATTAAGTGAACGAGATGACAGACACAGAGCTGTATTATAATGACACCAGGATTGCTTTTTCATTATTTAACCATCCTGCACAACTCAACAATCTGAGTGATTTTCTCTTTGACATTGCACAGCAGGTTCACCTTTCTCCTTGAAGAGTAAGCCTGCTGTGCAATCAACATATATGGCCCTCCAAGGCTTGTGTGGCCTAGAAGGCAGCCTGCATTATCAGTTGGGTAGAGTCCTTTGAGACTATTTTCAGGACTCATCAGTCACAGTAAGTGTAGGTCCACACTTCTTAAACCAGAGAAAACACAGAATGTGAGGAATCCTCCATTAATTAAAGACGCAACTGACCATGAATATCGTTAGATTTCCAGAAGTAATTCTGATACCTGAAATTCAATTTGGTGGGCAGACAATGTATCATGAATAACTTGTACAAATGCATTAAAACTACAAGCAGTAATGTCCTAGTTTCAGCTGGGATAGAGTTAATTTTCTTCATAGTGGCTGGTAGGCACCCTGTTTTGGATTTAGGAGGAAAATAACGCTCATAACACACAGATGTTTTGGTTGCTGTAGAGCAGTGCTTACACAGAGCCAAGGACTCAAGGACTTTTCAGCTTCTCATGATTCCCAGCCAGTGAGGAGGCTGGGGGTGCACAAGAAGCTGGGAGGGGACACAGCCAGAACAGCTGACCCAAACTGGCCAAAGGGATGTCCCATACCAGACAACATCACATGGGACAACAAAACTGTGAGGGTTGGCTGGGGGCGGGTGCCGCTGCTCAGGGACAGGCTGAGTATCGGTCAGTGGGTGGTGAGCAACTGCATTGTGCATCACTTGCTTTGTATATTCTTTTATTATTACCATTATTATCATTATCATTATTATTTTGCCTTTCTTTTCTGTCCTATTAAACTGTCTTTATCTCAGCCCATGAGCTTTTACTTCTTTTTTTTTTTACAATTCTCTCCCCCATCCCACTGGGCTGGGGTGGAGAGTGAGAGAATGGCTATGTGGTGCTTAGCTGCCTGCCGGGTTGAACCACAACAAGTAATCAGACAAAAATACTTTCAAATTATTGAGGAAAAGTGCATTATATTTCCTATAAATAATACTGTAAAATAATAAAACTACCTGCTCTAATAGTAATAAAGTAAAATTACTTAATTACCTCAGTAAAAGTAATAAACTACCTTTACAAGTTCATGTAATAGGTAGGTCTTACCGCAAATCAGTGAAAGATTTTTCTGTATTTTCCATCTGTATTTGCTTCATGTTCCATAATGCAGCAAGTTCTTTAAGTTCATTTTTTAAATTTTCTATAGTGTGAGAGTATTCAGTAATTTGACTGGAAACAAATGATTTTTTTTCCTGGGAATTAAAAAATACATAGCATGTAAATTAGCAGGGCTAGATTTCCCAATACTGCATTTTAAGCACATGATTATGGGCAACAATTCATGAAAATGTATACTCAAAGAAACAGAACTGCTTCTAGAGGGTCAGTTGAAACACTTAGTGCAACGGGAATAATTGCATTTCCATTAGGGCACAATATTGTACATCCAGTTGTAGCCCTCCCACTTGTTGTACATCTTCTACTAAAAATCCATAAATTTTATTATGTCACTTATATTTTTGTAGTTGCCTGTGTTCTGTATATATAGTATGTACGTTTGTAGGTCACCTTCTTGATATAATACATATCCTCTTTGATTCTTGCTCTTATACATAAAAGTCTTCCAAATAAGCACTGGCTTGTGCAGCAAAAACTTTATTAATGACAGTGAAAAGGAGCAATTTTCACATATGCCAAAGTCTGGGCCTATTTATTTCAGCATATGCAGAGTCAGTGTCTTAACTGGCCACTTTTAGTGCTAGACCATCAAATTGCTTACACACTGCAAAACTGTTTTAGGCAGATACTTAAAAAACTGAACTTTCAGGAAAAATCATATTTTTAGATGCTACTGACTCTAGACAGAATGGGGCTTACTCACTATCTCCGAAAACTGGCATTACTCATTTAGTTGCCCAAATAGAGAGTTTTTTTCTTTTAGATACCAATTTTTTTCTTAACATAGTTGTCCTGTACTCCATGCAGTGGAGGACTGAAGCACAGAGGACAAGACTGCTGAACTCCTGCCTACTTTCCTCATCTACAAGTACACAACTTCTCATACAGATGCTGACACTAAGCTGCTGAAAGACATTAAATTAAAAACACTGTCTTCACTAAACTTCCTATTCTACAGAAGAGAGATTAAAATCGCAATGTCTTTTTCGTTCCAAAAGTGACTGATAATTACAGGACCAAAAAAAGAAGAAAAAAAAAAAAAGTAAAGATTCATGACAGAAGCAAACAATACTTTCAATAGCAACAGTATCTGGTAAACAAAACTACAGCTTCCTCAAAATGAACAAGGTAAACATAAAGCACTGTAGCAGCACAATAGTATTAAACAGGTGGGAGTCTACTATTTGGGCAATACTTCTAAAGTGGTCTTACTGCATTAGGTTTTGTAACCCATACTCATGTGCTGTAAGCAGCTACGTAAATGGTTTAAATTAAGAGGGAGGAAATTACCTTTTGATTATCCTTATACATACACATATATACAGATAATTTAAATACACACACACATAAATACAAATATTTAACACCTCACAACTTAGACAAAGAATACATGTCAGTATGTAAATAAAGGCCAGTATTTTTAAAATTTCTTCCTTAGATACTGCACCTTTTTTCTGAAGCAGTAGCCTGGTGTATAGTCTAATGATCTTTTTCCTTATAAAAGAAGTGCTTCCTAAAGGTATACCTAAATAGTAGCTGAAAAAATCCAGGAACCAAAGCTTTTGTAACAGATGTGAGCACAAGCATGAAAGTGTGTGAGGTACCACAAACACACGAAATTTTTAAGGCGTCTGAACTTTCTAAAGTGTAATATGTATCTGTATAGGATTAGGTGGAAATGTCAGGTTTCCTGCAGAAACATAGAATCACTAGAAGGAAAATGAAGATACGGTAATTAATGCAAATCCCTAGGCAACTGAACCGCCCATATAGAGTCTCAAATCTCTGAGGAAAATCATATTAGTTTTAGGCTCAGCACCAGGGGAACTTAGAGAAATGTGATAGCCTGTGATACATAGGATGTCAGAGCAGATGAGTTGTCCGGGCCTTAATCAAATTATGAAATCTGAGATGATTGAGGTATCAGGGTCAGATATAAACATGTACAGAAAGAGGTTATGACCTGTTTTTTAGGTAAAGAAAGTCAAGTTCCTATATGAGCTGTGTCAGAACAAAACTGTCAGTGAAAAAGAACATCATCTACTGAACAGCATTCTTCATTCTCCTCAGTTGCTGAACTAGACTACCAGTGTATTATGGGGTAGAATTCATATGCTCTTATCTTGGTATCTAGCTTTTAGACATTTAAATGTCAGCAGACCAAACAAAATCACTTCAAATTCAATGATGAGATGCAGTAGCCTCCAGTGTGTGATTCGTCTTGTCCTAAGATAGATAAACTATGAAGGACTGGGTGAATTGCTTGATCAGCTGGAAGTTGGAGACTCTGTATTACTCCTGTACTAAGAATTCTGCGGAATCATTGCCCTTTCTTCCATAAGATCATTAAAGCTACACACTGGGCAAGCTTTAAACAGGCCAATATCATAATCTTGAGAGAGCACTAAAATCTCTGAACGTATCTTTAAATAATTTCCTTAAAAACAATATAACATTACAGAATCATATAGTGTACCCCTGCACAGCTAGAAATATGAGTTATTCTTAAAAATAAAACAAAACCCTTTTATAAAGCCCTTCTTTTATAAATTTTCAATTGCTACAATCAAGGAACAGCATCAGGCTCTAATATTTAAGGTATTCAAGTATCATTACTAGTTCAGTGCTCTGGCAATCTCATAAAATGGGCTTTGTACATTGTTTAATTCCACTTATGCAGAACACTAACTCAGATATTGCTAAAGTAACAAATGGATACAGTTATTTACTGTTCCTAGGAAATGCAGCCTTAAAACTAATCTTAAAAAGGGTAGAAAATCTGCAGTAAACCTGCAGTTTGCTACAGCACACTCTTTAACAGAAAGGGATGTATAAACTGTCTTCCCCACCAAATTTAGAAACCTGAGTGAATCAATGACTTCCCCAATCCTTAATTTAAGATTGTCATGAATAATAAGTCTCAAGAGTTTTTCAATAGAAATTATTGGATTCATGAAAGCTATTCTGAAAAACATAAAAGCTTTTTTTTAATCTATGTGACTCATCTTTGAGACTAGTATCTAACTTAAGTTTATACAATACACAAATGAAAGAATAGAACAAAATCTTAGAAAGAAAACACTTGTTTCTTGTAATGCTTATAACCATATTTATATAAAGCATAGCGTTCAGTAACGAAATTCAATAATTCCCTTCAGTTGATTATACAGTTTAGTAACTGATACAGCAGATATAAGCCATCATTTACAAAAAGATGCCATCTGCTGAGCAAACATGCAATCAGCAGGCACTTTCTATTACACTAGAACCCTTTTCGTCCTTTATTGATTTTCTCCATTGCGTTTCCAAAGCCCCTCAAGCAATCTGAGCCAGTGTAGCAAATGAAGAAAGCAAAAGACTTCTCAATGACCCCAATATCAATTCTGCTTTGTACTTTACCCTGTCTCAAGGCTATGGACCTCATAGGTTAATACAAGCAAGAAACAGAAATCAGTATGTACACTATATGTATATACATAGTTCCAAAGCAACTGTGTACAAATGACAGCCTAACCTTCGAGATTAAACGTACTTCAGAAAAGACGTAGAAGCATTAAATTATTCACCTGTACATCGTTTAATTGTTGCTGCAGAATACTTCTTTTTTGCTCCAGTTTTTGTTCTGTTTGCTCCTGTTGTTCATCTAGATCTTGTATTCTCTGATCCAAATAGGAGAGCTTCTGGAGACAATATGCACAAACAGATGTGTTAGTATTCAACAGTTATTGTCTTAAGTTCCAGAGAAATCAGATAATATATTAGTTGTTAAATACTTTACACTTACTATTCTTAAGCTTATTTTTGTTTACCCCTAAAAAACTATTTTTCCATCAATACAGTATGCTCATTTGTATGTTTATACTCTACGCTTTGAAAGAAAAATGCACATCTAAAATAGAAAATATCTTTGCAGCTTCATATAGTGTTTATCAGTGTTTATCATCACACAGAAAAATACCACTGCTTACACTTCTCCCCATGCTTCTCTATATTCTTTCTGCCAAGAAGCTACAAATAAAGTTCTGTAGCCAAAATACATATTTGGAATAGCTTCCATGGAAGTTGTATAAAGGACAGAAGAAATTTTTACTACTTATTATCACTAACTCATCAAAAATACAGTTAAAGACAGCTAATGAGAAGAGGAAGAAGAACGAAAATAAAATATTGGAATATCTCATTTTTGTATTTTTCATTAATCCATTCTATTATGAGTTAGTACCTCAAACAAAACAAAAGTTGTTGTCTATTGTATTAAATTAATTTGCATCATTACTGTGAGCAACAAATATTAAATGATGGAAAGTATTACTAATACATGTAATAAAATTTTACTTTATGAAATATACTTATATAAATTGTATAATAGCTACATTGTTCAAAGTTTTAAATCCAATTTCTGATATAACAATAAGTATTAAAATCAGTATTAATATTTCCATTCTGAAACATTTTGAACCTTTAATCAATGAGCAAGTTCTTCCTTGAAATTACAAATATCTTTCACACATCATTCACCATCTGCTTGGGCAAACTCTGTTTCCAGGCTTTTAAAACAGAAGCAAATACATAGCTATAGATGATGATATATAACTTACACCACACCTCTCTAGGTTTCCCAGAAACTAATGATGTGATCTTTGTCACATTGTTTCTACTTAGGTTTAGTTGGGGAAGGGCTAACAACATTAGTCACTGCCATTAATGCGTTGTTTTGAAAATACTATTAGCTATTAAAAGAATCTTTTTTTTTTTCTCAATTTTTCAATTTGACTTATTAAACCTGAATCAAAAATAAACTATCAGATAATTCATTGTCTGAACTCGAACTATTCAACATTCTCCATTGCTCCTCCAAAAGCATTGAAGTATTGCTACATGCAGACTATACCAAGAACCCTTCAAATAGAATAACAATAAAAAATGTAGAAGATCTCCAGTGGCAAGCTCTTTACCAGTAGTCAGATAAGTGAACCATAAACCTACAGACCGATTCTGTAACAACTTCTTATGGATGAGGCAGCAGAACCTTTTGTATCTGGGCTTTGACCAAAAATAAAAAATCCTGTACCTAAACTAAATAGGTTCAAAAGATGTTGACCTTACTTGATGGTGAGAATGATCTGTAAGATGCATACAGATTATGGAATACTCCAATCCTGAGCTCGGGACAAAACCCATCAATTACTAGTTTTGCTTAGTGTTGATTTTGAAACAAAAATGAAGGCATTTTGCTTTTTCTTTTCTGGTAGGAATGCCCTCCTCGTTCAGATACTTAAGAAATAAATCCTTCTTTTACACTGATTGTTGCATTTTCAGTTCAGGTACATAAAACACTTACTTCTTTGGGGGGAAAAAAAAAAAGGAAGCTCCAAGTATCTTCCCTAGGTTGTAAAACTGCTCATTACAGTGAGCAATGCATGTGTCTATCTACATACTAGTGGTGTTCCTCAGGGGTCTATATTAGGACTAGTATTTAACATCTTTGTTGGTGACATGGACAGGGGTATTGAGTACACCCTCAGCAAGTTTGCAAAAGACACCAAGCTACATGGTGTGGTCAACATGCTGGAGGGAAGGAATGCCATCCAGGGGGAGCTTGACAGGCTTGTTGAGAGGTGGGGCCATGTGAATCTAATGAAGTTCAACAAGGCCAAGTGCAAGGTCCTGCACCTGGGTTGGGGCAATCCCAAACATGAATACAGGCCAGGCAATAAGTGGATTGAGAGTAGCCCTGAGAATAAGGACTTGGGTGTACTGGTGAACAAAAATCTGAATATGAGCCAGCAATGTGCGCTTGTAGCCCAGAAAGCCAATCGTATCCTGGACTGCACCAAAAGGAGCGCGGCCAGCAGGTCAAAGGAGGTGGTTCTCCCCCTCCACTCTGCTCTTGTTGAGACCTCACTTGGAGTACTGTGTTCAGCTCTGTGGCCCCCAGCATAAGAAAGATATGAACCTGTTGGAGTGGGTCCAGAGAAGGGCCACGAAGATGATCAGAAGGCTGGGGCACCTCTGCTGTGAAGAAAGGCTGAGAGAGCTAGGGTTATTTAGCCTGGAGAAGAGAAGGCTCCAGGGAGACTTTATAGCAGCCTTCCAGTACCTAAAGGGGGCCTACAAGAAAGATGGGGAGGGACTTTTTAATCAGGGAGTGTAGTGATGGGGGTAATGGTTTTAAACGAAAAGAGCGTAGATTTAGATTCAGTATTAGGAAGAAATTTGTTACTGTGAGGGTGGTGAGACGCTGAAATAGGATGCCCATAGAGGTTGTGGATGCCCCATTCCTGGAAGTGTTCAAGGCCAGGCTGGATGGGGCTTTGAGCAACCTGGTCTAGTGGAAAGTGTCCCTGCCCACGGCAGCGGGGTTGGAACTAAATGATATTTAAGGTCCCTTCCAACCCAAACCATTCTATGATTCTATGATTTGCACATATTTCATGGTGGCATTCAGAGAAAAAGGCTTTGAGTAGTACTCAAAGCTTAATTTAAGCATATTGACAAGAGGACAGCCCACAATTTGTGTTGCTGATTTGTACAATTATCAGTGTGAAAGCCAAACTTTGCTGCACTCATGACAGAAGACTGAAAACCACTGAAATTTTTCCAATGTTTCTAGTTGTTGTCTGAGCCGTTCCTCCAAAGAAGAAAAGGAATAAGCACCTGATCAAGAAAAGGACATATGAAAAGGATAAAGAAAAGTTATGGAAATTCTTTATATATATATATATATATGTGAATAAATTACATTCCAAATAGCTCTCCAAAGGAAAGACTGGATGGTTTCATTTGGTGTTATGCTTAAATATACATAATATATACTGTACAGCCATTACATCCTGCATTAAACTAGTGGTTCAGATTTTGACAGTTTCCATGTCATTTCAGAACAATAAGGTCTGTTTCTAGAGATGTTGGTTGAGGTCACAAGTGGACTATGAGCACTGCTTAAGGAAATGATTGTCTACCTAGCTAAGGCCTCATGTTTCCAAAACTGCTAGTAAACTGATCCACTTACTATGGGGTATTTTTCGAAAACATCCATCATTGTAATATCTTGGTTTCAAACAGTAATTTATTTAGATAACACTGTCCACTGTGCACTCTGCTCTCTGTTACCACTGTTGTAGCACTCCACATAAGCAAAGCTTTCAAAGATCTAAAAGATCACCAGATCTAATAGAGGAAACTCTAGTAACAAAAGAAATGCTCTTCAGCCATAAAACTTCAATTAGTATTCCTGTTATTCTTTTGAGCAGGTCTGCAGAGAAGGTTACTTCCCTGAAAATTTTCACAAGGTTTTACCCTTAGGAAAAGTTAACATCAATATACCGAGCACATATGGGGAATAAGCTACTAGGTCATCACTGGACAACTGGAGCAAAATGGCTCTTTAGCCATACTTCCAAGATGATAGAAGGGCCAACCAAAACATGTCAGACTACAGAAATACTCTACCAGAAGCAAAAGGAATGTAGAGATTGGAAGAAAATGGTGTACTTAATAAAGCCAATTCAAGTAGGTTGAGGACCTGTATTTAAGACAAAAATCTTCTTTTTCTTGTTATACATAACAGTCCTTTCATGAGAGAAAGGAAAAAAAATTTGATCAGTATCACTCATAAAGCAGGGAACAGAAGATGGTCCCCAGCCTGCCATGGCTTATACATTGGTTGCCCTTTTCAGCTTATAACTAAGCAAAGAGGTGGAAACAAGCAACTACTAAACAGTCTTCCCTTTTGTAAGAAAATGGATCACAGAAATTAAAAGAGACAGAAAGATTTTTCTAATATAGAAGGCAAGAAACATCAAAACTAAGGCTGGGATTACACTGTTATGTTATGTTTTGTTATATTGTATCGCAACACAACCACACAGCTAAACAAACAAACTCTTCAGACCTGTGAACTTCTGTTTCCTCTTATTTTTTCTTTTTTTTTTTTTTTTAAATAATGACCAGAAAATACACTAGCAAATCTACCAGAATCTACCATTTTTACCTCGTGGTTTTCTTTAAATATTTCTTTTTTTCTTTTAAACTTTGTTTCTAGATCAACTACTTGTCTCTCTCGCTCTTCTATTCTCCTCATATCTTCTTCTCTTTTCCTCAGTTTCTCTTTTCGCTTTTCCTCTAGCTCATCATACATTGCTTTAACCCTGGCCTGTTTATTAAAATATATGTAGAATTAGCTTTCAGTACTGAAATCAGAAGCAGAAATTAAACATGAAAAATCCAAATCTGAAAGAACATTTATGCTCTTAAGTAAATACCATGATAGACCAAAACATTTTGTATATACAAAACCAAAAGTTAACAAATACAATATAAGGTGATTAAAAATGTCTTCAGAATGAAGGAAAAGTTGGCCATTAAGTCAGCATATGAATAGGAAAGGCTGAATAGCCAGTAGAACTGGCAAACAAACACAGCAGAGGAATCAGCAAGGAACATTATGAAATGCAAATATTACATTGAAGCAGACAATGAATTTACAGTAATACTTAAGCAAATAGTAGAACAGAATTCCATAAAAGAGGAATTGAAATTCCAAATACTAATGTCAAGAGTGAAAATCTTTTCTGATGGGAAACTTTATCACCATAGGCATATTCTCAGATTTAAAAAAAAAAAAAAAAGGAAAAGAAAAAAAAACATTGAAAAAAAAAAGAGAAGGAAGACAGTGCAGAGTGGAAAGGAAAAATTTTTTGCAAAATAAATGAACACCCTTCAAGGTTGGGAAATACAACAACCAGCTTACATCCACCTCAGTCTTCTCCCCGACAAAAAAATAAAGAGAAAGAAAGAGAAATGTTATGTACTAGCAGATATGTACTTCAGGAAGTGCAGCCAGGTCTTACATATATTTGCAATTTCTAATACACCAAATTCACCATCACTTGAACTCAATTATTTATCTGTCTAGCACCAAGCGAATATATAAAAATCATATAGATAGATAGATATAAGTGGAATGCAGCTGGCACCATTTTGATTTCCTTTAGCTGTAGAACCAGAATGAAATATGCCAGGAAGATTATTAGGAAAGAAGGCAAGGAATGATCATACATGCGACTTAATCTTTTCGAAGCATCGTGCTACGTAAATAACTCCTTTTTGTAGTTTTAAACCATAGTCTACAAACATGTTTATCCTTACTGGGAGTGTTTCAAGTAGTAAATGCAGCAGAATTTCTGAATTCCTATAGAATGGCACTATATTAGGTGAAATTATAGATAAAGTTCCAGGCAACAACATGGTTGTTAGATGGACTGGACAAGCTTCCCAGAAAACCATTAGCATTTCTGGATCTCTAGTGGTTTATACTCAGATGGCATTAGGAGATTCCCTTTAGCTGTCTCAGAACAGACTCTCATCTAAACTGCTATGCACTTTTAGAGTCACTAGTTAATGACAGCTTTTGATCTTCCAGCAGCTTTTGACACCATCATTAAGTTTTGTCCTATTAGTATGAAAACACCCTTGACATCAAGGATATGAAGATTGTCTAACCCAGAAAAATGCGTCATTGGAAAAAAATAGAAAATATAGTTGAAAAAGAATTTTAAAATCTCCTTAAAAGAAGTATAAGATACTTATAAAGATGAACCTCGTTATTGTGAAAACAAATGAACTACAATGAAAAAAGCAGTTCCGAGAAGCAAATTTACTTCCCATTAGGGACGTGTTCTGTTCCCATCTGTAGAAGGAAAGAAGTGGGCTAGAATTGCCACTAAGTGGTCTTTGCAAGAACCAGGAGAGAAGAAGGAGATTTTTAGTTCCAATGAATAATCAAAAATTATCAGCAATGAATCCAAAAAAGTGAGGAAGATGTTTGGAAGCACCAAATCAAACCTGTTATGCTGCATCAGTCAGGCCCAGAAGCATTCGCTTCAGCCTTCTCTCAAGCAAAGCCTGAGAATCAAAAGGAAGTTGGGCATCAACAACAACTGCATACAACAGAGACCTTGTGCAACACATGGCTTTGAAGAGGAGCATTCAACTCTTCCTGTTAATGTCAGGAGTGAACAGGAACTGCAAGATCTCTCTTAGAGATTGTCTTTCTAGAAGTGGGAGATGTAGATAGCAGATTCTGCTACTGAGCTTTTGCAAGTTCAAAGTCACAGAGTGGAAAAGAACAAGCTTTGTAACAGAAGAAAGATGGAGACTGTGAATATCCCCAGGCAAACATAAAAGGATCAGACTTCTTTCAAAAACTTAAAATGGGAACAAAGATCTCAGAAGGACTTATGGTCATCACAGTAAATTCAATGTTCAGTTCTAAAGAGGAAAAGCCTTCGAGACCTGAGGCTGGGGGTTAGGCAGATACCCC
>VXAL01019004.1:10570-26140 GCA_013399475.1 Chauna torquata
GGGATTCGGCGCGGTGCCCCCTGCGGCGGCGCGTCCTGCCCGCGCCTGGGGGCGGCTCGGGAGCTGCGGGCGAGTCGCTCGCCGGCCGGCAGCCCGTCCGTCCCCAGCTCCCCTCGCTGCTGGGCACCCCGGTCTGCGGGGGTGGCGGGGCACGGGTAGACCGAGCCCGGTGTCCCCGGGAGCGAGGCAGCGCCGGCTGCGGCAGTAACTCCCGGTGAACGAGACAAGCGGGATCTGCGGTGGAATGAAAGAGCGTTAAGATGGTCTGGTCTCGTCTGTAGCTGGTACCGATTTTTTTTCTGCCCTAAAAGAGACATCAACAAACCTGTCCAAAACTTGGCCACTAGTACAGGTGTAGCTAGGAGAGGCCATTGCCCTGCCAACTTCTGCAGCGCATCTGCTGCTGAATGCTGTGAAACACAATTGCCATCTTTCCTCTGTTCCTGCAGCGCGAAGTGAGCGAGGGTGTTTGTTCTGTGTTGGAATGGGCTGGAAGCTCAGCTCTGCTGAGAGCAGGAAGCCAGTTTGCTTAGTATTTAAAATGAGGAAAACAACAAAAAAAACCCAAGTTGTTAATCTGGGAAAGCTTCATCAATCTGGGTGTTTTATTTTTATGGCCACAGAAGGGACACAGACAAATCAATGTCTGGTCCCTTTCAGAAGACAAAAGTCATATGTTCCTCTGTCGGCTTCTATGCCTTTTGCCAGTTTTGGTGGTTCCGTGTAAAGTTGTCTGTCTTCCTTAAAGTATTTCAACACCCTGATGGGGAAGAATAGCTACAGTAAAATATATTTGATATAATATGCTGAAACCACTAAAGTCACACTAGCTTTGCAGGTTTTCTTTTTTCTTCTTTTTTCCTTTTTTTTTTTTTCCTTTCCCCCCTCTTAAGGTGGTTCTTTTTAAAGAAAATTGACAGCTTTTCTTGTAATTTCATTCTTAGGGCAAATACTTTTTTTGGAAACCTTATGATACATTGCCACCTGAATAGCGGAATCGTTCTGTATCACGATGGTGGTTTTACAGGAAAGACCTTATTTTCCTCCAGTAACGGTGGTTACCTTCAGCTGCACCTTCAGCATTTCTTTGTATTTCTCTAGGCTCCTGATGGCCATATTTTTCTGGAAGCCTTTTCTCCAGTTTACAAATATGCACAGGATTTTTTGGTTGCCATTGCTGAGCCCGTGTGCAGACCAACCCACATTCACGAATACAAGCTGACTGCTTACTCCCTGTATGCTGCCGTTAGTGTCGGCTTACAAACAAGCGATATCACCGAGTATTTACAAAAACTGAGCAAGACTGGTGTCCCAGATGGAATAATTCAGTTTATCAAGGTAAGACTATTTTATGGGTATTAGAAATACATCTGTTGCTACAAGTGATATCTGCTCCTGCTGCCTCTGCTTCACTGATATTTTTTGATGCTTTTTTTCTTACTCATTCATTGCTTTTACCGTCTTATTCTATTCTATCATTCCGTTCCAAGAGAACAGAGACTTTATCTTATTTTTTTGTCTTTGTCTCTAGTATGGCTCCACAAACGTTATTTTCGCTATAGGTCCTGAGTGTGGTTTATAGCTGTAAGAAGAAAGTCTGTATACCAAAGTCTCTGAGTGCATGCTTTTAGCCAGTAGGAGTTGTATGTGGGGTAAGTTTCCTCAGATTTGCTCTGGAAGAAGATTACCAGTGCGGGGTGCAGTCTGGAACAGCTGGGCGCTATAAAACGGAGCCTACCTTATCCTGCGGGTACGTCCTTGTAGTCCTGGAAGCAGGTGGGAATGTAAAACCTGACCTGGGTGAGAGGATGTGGGCATGTTCTGAAAATATCTTCTCAAGGTGGTTCTATAAGCATAACAACTCTGCAAGTGGATGTTTGAAGGTACCACGCTTCCTCACAATGAACTAAATTGCATTGCAGCGGTTGGTCCCAAAGCTAGGATGGCTGTTTTGCATATTCCTAATGACCGCTCTTGTCTGTTTGCAGCTGTGTACTGTCAGCTATGGGAAGGTGAAGCTGGTACTGAAACATAACAGGTAAGCGACTTTTTCTGTAGTTAGTGTGGAAGAAGTCTTCCAGTTACACAGCTGCGCATAAATGACTGTGGTCTTGGTAGGCGCTGATTTTTACAGCTCCCAGCTGAGTGTACATGCATTAATGCAAGATCATATTTTCAGTTGTTGAAAGTGTTTAATACATTAGTGAGTGAATTCAGTTCGACTGCCACAAGCTACTAGTGGTTATCATTGCATTTCTAAAAGTAGGATGCAAATTTCCTCTTCTAGCTTGTTTCTTTAATTGGTTGGACCTACAATGTATCCTTAAGGTTTTCAGATAATTGTTTTATTAATTTCTTCCTAATTTCCAAGGAAATTTCCAATTTCCAGTTTTTCTTTGGCTGTCGTTCAGTCTCATGTATCCTGACTTGTTATCCATTCTTCAGGAAAGATAAGCAAACCCACTGTCAAGAGGTGTGTGCTTCTGTGAGATCTGCTTGTTCCTAGGTTGAATCTGATGTGTTTTAAACATAGAAGATAATGTTGGAAGGGACCTTGAGAGGTCAGCTAGTTTAGACCTGACCAATATTATCTAAGCCTAGGATTCTGTGGTAGGGAAAGGGAAGGGAAGGAGACAGCAGAAACTTAAAACCTATGTCTGTACCTTGCCTGTGTTTTCTTTCTCTTTTTCTATCTTCTGCAAAGTTTTGCTTTGTCTGACAGCCACAGTTAAGCCCTGGGCTAAAATCTAATGCTCTGCTTGTGCTGCTGCTTTTCTGAACCTACTGTTGTGGGTAAAACTAACGCTAGTGTTAGTAGCAGTCTCTTGTCTGCTCCCTAGGTGTCTCTAAGAAAAAGATTTCTCCTATGCCCCGTCAGACGCTCTTGGCTCACATTGTAACTGTGATCTTTTTCTTTTGGGCTTCTTTGGTCTTGTGGGTAGCACTTTAAAACACCACACGCAGTGTTTTCACAGACTCGCCTCAATTCAGTCTCAAAAAAAGCTGACTCGTGTCCCATGTCACAAATAAGACTGAAATGCAAGAGATACCTCTTGGCAGTTCTTCAGGAGTTTTCCCACTCGTGTCATTTTAGAGAGAGACAATCTGAGCAGGATAGATAACATGAAAGTATGTGATGCTTTTGGTGTGAGGCATCTCTTAAAATTTTTGATTGTCATAATTTCTTTATTTTTAAATTATCACCCCCAAAATGGGATACTTGAGGGTGCATGTGGGACAGATATAGATTTGAGCATCTGTGCTACTCTTCCTGTATATTATGATAATTACTTCATACAGATGTTTTTCTTTGTTCTTTCCTTTTAGGTATTTTGTGGAAAGTACCCATCCTGATGTCATTCAACAACTTCTGCAAGACCATGTTATTAGAGACTGTCGCCTGAGAAATGCTGAAGGTGAAGAAACAGAGCTCATTACAGAGACATTCACAAGTAAATCAGCGGTATGTTTGGTGTGTTTTGAAATGATTGAACTGACATTAGATAAACTGTTAGGTAGTTTGGAGTGATAATTGTTTGTTTGCTGTGTCAGCAGTTGCTTTCAGTTCTGTCAGCAATGCTCTGTGCCTTGTTAATTAGCCCCACTTCAGTGTGTAGGGGGGGGACCATCTCTAATGATCCCTTTGGTGAAAATTCTTTTCTATCTATTTCAGATTTCCAAATCCAGTGAAGGTGGCTTTGGTCCATCAACATCACAAGGAACAGATGCTCAAAACAAGCCGGATGTTCCAGCTGACTTATTTGAATTTTATGAGCAGATGGATAAAGATGAGGAGGAGGAGGAGGAAACGCAGACAGTGTCTTTTGAAGTCAAGCAGGTATGAGCACTTTTGTCTCTTAGCATTTGTAGCTTTGAGGGATGTGCCCAGGACTCACAAATAAGTGTGAGAACTTAATATAAAGTACGGTGGCGCCTTGTTTGATGGGAGAGATCACTGGAAGTCAATAAAGTTTCTTTCCTTTTGCCTTCCAAAATCTTAGGATCTTCCTTTTCCATACAGAGGGAGGCAGAATCCGTATTGTTCCTTCCCTGCCCGTAAGGCGTAGTGCTCACAAGCTAGGGAAAGGTTCCAGGGGTAGGATAGGTTCCCTCTGTGTGCAGCTTGATGTTGCTTTGTGCAAGACAGGTGAGAATTCAGTGGAGGGCGAATCTGCTGTTGGTTTCAGAATTTTTTTTTTTCCTTGCGATTCATATCTGCAGAAGGAGCTCTTGGTGGTTCTGTTCTCGTAGCTTCAGAAGGGTAGCTGGAGGTTAGAGCACAGTCCTGGCTTGACCTTCAGGGAGCTTTTGCAAATTTTTTCTAGTTGCTTCCTGGACTTGATGATTCTAATGATGTCTTACTGTGGAAAACAGAAATAATACAAAGAGAACTTTTTAATAGCCAAAATATTTTCTAAGGAAAAAAAAACCCTTGTGGTGATTGAATCAACCTGTCATTGTGGTGGAGTAACTGCATTGCCAGGGTATGAAGATTTTCCATATAACAGATGTGCAGCTTTGGTAGGTCCTTCCACGTAACACATAGAACCCTTTGTGTCTCTTACTGAGCTCTTTGTTGCAGGACTTCAGGGTGTAGTTTAGTCACTGCCGGATAAACATTGTAGATTAATGTGTCATGTACTTCCATCTGTCTAAATAGTCCTCTCTAGCATGGACTGTTATTTAAAATGTTTGAGGGGGGTGGGGGTGGTCATGAATAAAGTTCTTGAGATAAACTTTAACTCTGGCAGACTTCATGAGCATAAAAGATAAATGTAACTTCACCTGGTACTATGTAATCAGTGGTTGTTTTAAAAAAAAAAAAAAAAATTCAGATGTGGAGAATTTACCATCTGAAGCTTTGTCTCCTCCTCACTCAGGAGATGATTGAAGAACTTCAGAAGCGTTGCATCCATTTGGAGTACCCTTTGCTGGCAGAATACGATTTCAGAAATGATTCTGTGAATCCTGATATTAATATAGATCTGAAACCTACAGCTGTCCTCAGACCCTATCAAGAGAAAAGCCTAAGGAAGATGTTTGGAAATGGGCGAGCCAGATCTGGTGTTATTGTCTTGCCATGTGGTAAATTACTGAATTGATTTTTAGAGGTTTTGTTCTTTGGGGGTTTTGTTCTTTATTTGCCTACAATAAAGTAACTTTCAAATCTGATAACGGCTTAGATTTCAAACAGTAGTAGAGACTGGTCTGAGTATTGGTATGCAGAGTCCTGTTGTTTTTTAGCGAGTGGGTGACAGCACAGTGGTGAGGGAGAGCCCAATTAGTAGAGCTGTTAGGTGTATGCTCAACGGTGCTGTCAGTTTTCCGTGTAGTGACTGAAGAACTGATTTGTGGTTGTGATAACTTAGATTACCATTAATGCTTTCACTGTGCCCTCTGAGTCAGCTCTGCTGATCTTCCACTGAAATGTAAAACTGCTGGCACTGGAATATTTGTTCCTTGGGTAGGAATGGGGGAACTGGGAATACAAATAGTGGCATGAAGAGGGGTGCAAGCAAGAAAAGAGCCTGTGCACACAAGTTCTGGACAGGGGAGTTTGGGAAAGAAAAGGGGAATATGCAGATTGGGACAACCCACGGGAAGCAATAGAAGAGGGAGAGAACAGGAGACGGCATGGCAGCGCCCTTGGTATTAGAGGTAGAGGGGGCACATAGGAGATATGGCGAGGGCCTGAAAGAGTGCGTAAGGGATGTTGGAGGAGGTGTGAGGGAGGAACGGAAGGATGTAAGGACTTGCTATGTGGTGGAATGTACGTAGCTGGCAGGGGCAGTGGGGCAGATGACATCTAGTAGAAGCTTTCTGTAGCCACCTGGAATTTAACCTGCTTTTGAAATGAAGAAAGCATTATGATTGCTTCTAACTGGCAAAAGCAACGACTGCAGTGATTTTCTTGAGAAAGCAGCATGTAGTAGGCAGTCCAGCTGTTTTTGTAGAAGTAGATAGTCCATTTCTTGAAGACTATTAAAGAAACAGTGAAGACTTTGCCCTTATATGATTTCATATCCTTTCACAGTTTTTCTGTTTTCCTTCACTCTTTTTCCTCCTACTCCAGTGATATCTGTGAGATGAGTAACGAGTATCACTCCTCTTTCTCCTCAGGTGCTGGCAAGTCTCTAGTTGGAGTGACAGCTGCGTGTACTGTCCGCAAGCGGTGTCTGGTCCTTGGTAATTCTGCAGTGTCTGTAGAGCAGTGGAAAGCCCAATTCAAGATGTGGTCCACCATCGATGACAGTCAGATATGTCGGTTCACTTCTGATGCCAAAGACAAGCCCATTGGTTGTTCCGTTGCTATCAGCACATATTCCATGTTGGGACACACGACTAAGAGATCCTGGGAAGCAGAGAGAGTAATGGAGTGGCTTAAAAGTCAAGAGTGGGGCCTTATGATACTTGATGAAGTACATACTATCCCTGGTAAGGAAATGGTGTGCCCCCCCGCGTACTATAGATACTGTTAATGTTACTGTGCTCTTACAGAAGTTTATGGGCCTTTTTGCTGTGTTTCTCATGGTAGTGGTTAAACCCACGGCGTAGGGTTTTGAGACTTAAACAAGTAGCTGCCTTGTTCTTTTTTTTTTTTTTTTTAACTTTTTTTGCCTGATGCCACAGAGTTTAGTTGACAATTGATTTTTTTTGAAACCCTTCATGTTAGCCACTTTGTTCTCTGTAATGGTAGTACAAAATACAAGTGCCTTCTCCTTTTGTGTAGGTTGACAAACTGCTCTATGATACCTAAATTAAATCTGTGTAATTTTACTGTAAATGAATTTGTTATGTGGATGGTAGTACTCTCCTCAGGAACAGGACAGGAGTTCATCTGTCTTCTTTGCTTTTGAGATGTAGTTGCACTGTAGGCTTAGCTTTTAATATCTATTTCTTTTCCATAAAATATAAGTAACTATAGTGATTAATGTCTGGAAATGGCCATTGTATTTGAAGTTACTATGTAATTGGAATCCACTATTGGAAAGTAATAATGTGGTATTAAAATATCTATGAAATAATCCTGGCTAAAAGTACCACCCAGGATTCTGTTAGCTGCTTTACCTTGCTTTCATGGTTTAATTTGAATATAATTTAGTCTTTACTGAAAAGATAGATTTCAGAAGTAGACTTTTTTGATTAACTGCCATTTTGAGAAGTAGCATGTTGCTAGCACGGTTCTTTCACTCGTTCTTTCTTTGTTTCATAAATATTAAGGTATAGAATCTGCTGTGTCCACAGACTGTGCAATCACAGGATTTGTAGCAATACTAAAGATAAGTCATTCAGCCGTATGTTAATCCTGAACGTGCCAAAGTCAGCCAAAAGTCCTTGTGTCAGAGATCTTTCTGTGAAATACTGCATGACCTAAGATAAATCATGTAACCTCTCTCTGAGTATGTTACTTTTCTTTTAGGTAAATAGAAAATAATACAAAACCAGAAGGTTTACTGGGACTTTCAGAGCACACAGAAGGTGTAAACTAAAGCTGCAATCAGTGTGAAGTTTTTCTGTAACACAGAACACTGTTAGAAGTGTATGTGAAATGGGGTAATATTTCCTAACACTGTACTTGCTTTGTGTTCAGGAGTTTTTGATTTTTTTTTTTTTTTTAATTGCAGTACTTGTATTCTAAAGCCATTCAGGAAAGTAAACAGAAAATTTGTCTTGTGTTTCTTAGCAAAAATGTTCAGACGTGTGCTCACTATTGTACAAGCCCACTGTAAACTGGGACTGACTGCTACCCTGGTCAGAGAAGATGATAAAATTGTTGACCTGAACTTCCTGATTGGACCAAAGCTCTATGAAGCCAACTGGATGGAACTGCAGAACAGTGGCTACATTGCTAAAGTCCAGTGTGCTGAGGTGATGCTCTGCTTTTCAGTACTACTAGTGTATATTTAGTATGCTTATAACTCTTTTTTTTTTTTAAGGAAGAGCTATATTTAACTGGGAAAGCAGGTAACCTTATGACTTTCACTTACTTTGTAGCTCAGACAAGGCTGTCACGAGTCAATATGCGCATGTTGCAAATCCAGTAGTGTGCCTTCAGCGCTGTTTTTCTTTTTGGGTATTGTGCTTGGTTGGCTGTCTCCAGTTCAGCATTCAGAAATGCGAACAGCAGCTGCAGCATTGTAGACCTGCTTTGATGCAGCTGGCAGTCATGTCGTCTGACTTGACTTCATATCTTAAGCTCAGTTCTGTATGGTAGTGTTGGTCAGGTGGTGTGCTTGAAGCTGCTTTTTAGAGACTTCATCTGGTAGTCTAGTCTTCTGAGGAAAATTCTTGTAACTATTAAAACAAAGAAGGATAGTAGAAAGCTTAAAAAATATATATATATAATCATATAATAATAAAACAATAAATAAAAATAAAATAAATAATAATAATAATAAAATGCTTATTTCAAGCCTTAAGGCATAAGGATGCAAATGGAAAACATGAAACAGGATCTTGCTATTTCTTTCCAATATAATGGTGTGTGACCTCTGTTCTTTCCAGCAAATGGATAAGTGGTATCAGATGGTATCAGATAAGTAGAAACCTTTCAGTCAGGCTCCCTAGGATGTTAAAGTAGTCCTTCTGGGTCAGACTAAAGGTCTAGCTTAGTATATTGTCTATGCTAATTAAAAAGATACTTAGGGAAGAGTATAAGAATAGGGCAAGCATATCTGTTACTTCTCCTGATACCTCTCCAAGCCCTTTTATGAGTTATAATTGATTTCTGTGTAACCCTCAAAGGGTTTCTTTTTCATGATCCTTTCTGGTCTGCTGTTGGATAGAAGCAAAGTTTTAGCAGCTACAACTTGCTGTGGTAACGTTTGATAACTTCACTCTCTGTTGGTTTTTAGCTGGTTTAGTGTGTGTTTTCTTTTTTCTTTTCTTTTTTTTTTTTTTAATTTTTATTTTCTTTTTAAACCTGTCTTGCTAGTTTCATTTAATTCTTCCTAGCTGTAGTACTGGAAGAAAAGATGCAGAATTTATCCTTTCCTGGTCACTCCTGATTATCATCAGAAGCTTAAGAGCTTATAATTGGAGTACTGCCACCTGTTTCACTGGAGGAATAAAATTGACCATAATGGGTTGTGTGGCTTTCATTGTTCTGTGCATATTGTGATCTGTTTGTTACTGCTAAATGAGTTGTCTCAGATTTTAGGAAGTCTTCCTCCTACTTTGATTTCATCTCGAATAGCAAAGTATCATTTGGCAGGAAACAATCATCACAATTGCTTCTTTTTGTACTTTTAGTGTAGAATCAGGAGAGTCTTCCACATAAAATAAGATAGCATTTCTTTAAAAACAAAATCCGCAAGTGGATTGAATTTCCAGTTTCTTGCCTGTTAAAGTACAGAGATTATTACAAAGATTACTTTACTAGCTGTGATAAATGTATTGGAGCTACAGTACATTATAGATAATTTATGAAAGAATCGGTTGTAGTTTTTATGTATTTGTTACAGATAATATCCAAGGTTGTTAATATTATCAGTCAATCAGGGTATTGGAAAAGTAAACCAAACTGACTTGTAGCAGCAGTATCTGCTGCTTTGTCTTGTGAGTCAGTTGTTTTCCTTTTGAACTTCATGCAAACCAGGGGTTGTAGAGATTAAATAAATACTTTTAAGAAGTAATAGAATGAAAGTGAAGAGTACCTAGAAAATAACTAGGTTGAAGGGGAGAGTAATCAGTCTGCAAATTCAAATCTGACTTTTGTTAGGCATTTTGGTTAATTCCACCATGGCAATGTGATTCTTCTCTGTCCCCGAACTGCTCTTTAGGCATTGGAAATTAAAGCATGGGCTGCCTTTCTTCTGAATGATGTGAAAATTTATATTCTTTAGGCCAATGTTTTGAAATAACATTCTGAGGTGTTACCAAAAGCAAAGAATCAAAAGAAAAAAAAATCTGTTTTGATGTCTGGGAAATAAAAAGGCTAATACATGCACAACTGTGTTGCATATTTGTTCAGATTTTCTTGGCCTGTTGTTGAGAAATAGCATTTTTTATCAACTTTCTTTATTCTCTATAGCCACGAAAGATGTCTAGTTTACTCTTTAAGTGCGGTCCTTTCCAGGTGGCAAGAGAGGGCAGTGCTGCTGCCTGATAAAGCAGGCCATGGTCATTGCAGGTGCTACTCTTTCACTGTGCTAGAAGAGAAAATGACAGTTATATAAGCAGCTACAGTCTATTGAAGTAACTGTTAACTTGTTCATACACATTTAATAATACTAGTGTTTTCCATTTAGCTATATTTTCAGACTTCTGTAATTTACACATAATCTCTTAACCAGCTGCCGTACTAAGTTTTTGACTTGGAGTGCATGTCTTCCAAATGTAAAACTGAAAAGACCAGTGGGGTGGGAAATATATCTATTTCCAAATCCAGAACAGACTGTAAATATAACTCAAAGTATATTGTTCCCCATGTAGTCTGAGGCACTGAGCAATTGATTAATTATTTTATGATGATCAAATATTCAGTATTCGTATCTCCTTACTTTGAAATGTTCTCTTCTGATTTAAGATTTTTAATCTTCCATGTACCAGTGTAGAATAACGATGGAGCCTATTCAATGCATAAATTTATTGTTACTGTAGTCAAGTACTAAAAAGAAGCCTCATCTAGAATTTAACTCTCTGGAAGAATGTTTTGAAACAAAAAAAGTTCTTAAAAGCACAGCACAATTCAGGTTTTTTAATAAACTCATGTAAATTGTCACAGTTGTGAAAAGATTTTTTTTGTTAACTTCCTTAGCTGAGCAATGGTTATGAAAGAGGCTTTTCTTCATGTAAAGGATGTGGTAGAAGAAGCCATGTATAGCAGAATAAATGTCTTCTAAGTTACATGCACTATGCATAGTGTCATTATATGCTATAGTGTCGTTGCATTTGCGTAAACTTTTAAACTTCATAATTTCTTCTGTTTTCATGCTACAGTAGAGAAATAAAATCTCAGTGAGCCTAGACTTGTACAGAACTGTGATATGTATTTATGTATTAAAATAACTGTAAAGATAAAGTCATTGAAAACTTCTAATCAATTCTGTTTTGAAAGATGTAGACTCAGTATCTATTAAAATAAAGCTCACTCCGTTGTGGATATATGAACAAAGGATTGGTAAATTTGTTCAGATGAAGACTAAATGTGTCTTCAGGTTTTCAGAACGTGGATGGAAACAAATTTTTAGGGAAAAGGCTTTGACTGCAGTGACAGGGAGACTACTAGACGGTTCATTCCCTTAATACTTGCTTTGTAAAATGTAGTAGCATTCAATGAAGCTATCAGGTATGAAACAAATATTTTTCCAACCCTGTTCCAATCACTCCCACTACCTATTCCTGTCATGGATCTCACCGCAACAGCATTTTGGAAGGCCAGTATATTAATGAGATCAAAAAGAGTTTGGCAGTGTTGGCGACTAAACCAACCAGCACCTCTCATGTTAGTACAGAAATTACTGTGTGAAGATTTGTGGCCTGCGCTATACAGAAAGCTATAATGTATTAGCATCCCCCAATATCTTTTAAATTCCCACTGGAATAAAATAACTGAGGGTTACTTAGTGCATGTTTTCTAATTCTAGGTTTGGTGCCCAATGTCACCTGAATTTTATAGAGAATATGTAGCTATCAAAACAAAGAAACGGATACTGCTGTACACCATGAACCCAAATAAGTTCAGAGCCTGCCAGTTCCTGATTAAGTTCCATGAGCGACGGAATGATAAAATCATCGTTTTTGCTGACAATGTGTTTGCACTGAAGGAGTATGCAATCAGACTTGGGAAGTAAGTGTTCACAACCAATGATGGCACTGTTGTTTTCCTCTTTCATGGAAAATTATCTTGTAGTCTGACAGATTTCGGTAACCTCTAGACATTTATTGTAATACTTTGATTTAACTCCAATCCTCCTATATAAAAAGGAGTTTGGGAGGCTATTCTTTGCATGTATTTTATTGGCATTGCAATGTTATTCCAGTGTAGAACTGTTTGAAAAGAATCTCTGTTTAGCACTTGGCTCAGAGGAGTTTTCATCCAAGTTTTCTGTGAATGACTTAGTATTTCTCCATCCATTTTTTTTTTATTATTATTATTAAAAGCTGGTGGGCAAAATGAGGATGCTTTTAAAAATGTTACCAGAAGTATTTCTATAGTAGAGAGACAGTGGAAGCTATGGTCCGAGAGGAACATTTTCAAATGAACACGCTCTGGATCTTTCTTTTGGAGCCCAGGGCCTTCCTCCAGGTTCTCAAAAGGTCTTAAACTTTAAACTTGTTTAAAAAAAAAAAAAAAGAAACTTTTTGGTATTCTTTACTGTACCAGTGCATTGCCTAGAACTACTGTAATCATTTAATAAATTAAAGCACATCGCATCCTTGAGCTCCTTGGCTACCCTAAATGACTAAAATGAGTGCACTTATGGAATGCATTGAAAATAGTTTACTGAGAGGTTAGCATCAATGCGCTTGTACGGTTTGGGAAGGGATGATCAGGGAGAGTGTTTGCAAGGATCAGGCATAGAGCAATTCCTTGGGGAAAATAAGCACAGAAGATGGCCTCATCCTTTCTGTGACAAGCCCAAATAATGTCTTGCTTGTTGGAAGCAGTGGGGCATTTTGACTGTATGATTTCACGTCTCGGAATTTCAGTCGTACTTAGCAAAACCGCAAACAAATCTACTTACGCTTTCCAAAATTTATGATCAGTTTTGAATGATCATAGTTTAGTGGTCGTGTTGTGTCGGCTTGCTGTGGCATCAAATAGCAGAGCTAAGACTGCTGGATGAATTCCAACTCCCGTGGTCTCTTTCATCATTTTTTAAATCTGTCTGGACAGAGATTAGCTGTAATGATGCCTCTGGAATGTCGTTGGCAGTGTTCAGTGCACCACAGAAAAAGAGCCTTTAACAAAGACACAAGCGAGAAGGGGGTGCTTGCTAAATAGTGCAACAGGTTTTAAATGCAGAAGATACTGTAGAAGTATGGCAGGAGAATTAGCTGAAGAAATATTAGGTGCTTGCTTTTCATATTCTTGACTTGATTCTCCTTTCCGTGCATCATGTATGGAGCTCCAGTTCATACAGCTGTAAGTGTTAGAAAGAGAGGAGGGTTGCAGTGCTACTTGAATGTGAGAGTGTTTTAACCAGAGAATTTTCTAATCATAGTTTATTATGGGCATGCTCAAAGGGGGCTTTAGGCATAAACAAAAAGGGGAACTGCTAGTTTGGGTGGGGCAGGAATTGCAGGTGCAAGTAGGAGAGAGCAGCCCTGTGGGTGCTGCAGTAGTAGCCGAGGCTGTCTGCCCAGCTGTGCTGGCTCAGCAGCTCAGTTCCCACTGCACTTCTCACTGCCTGGTTCGCACGTGTGAGCTCCCCGATGGAGGGATAGATAGCATCGCCTGGCTGCCTCTGCGCCAGCTCCTCCTCCACCCCTACACGTTCCCTTGGTACTGCCAGGGAAAGACCGTGCACATGACAGGAATTATTTTCTCTGTAACTTTTGGGGCCACAGAGTTCAAATTTGCATAGCCAGCTTTTACTCTGTCATGGGTCCATCATCCAGGGTTGTATAGCTCACGCTGTCTTTTTACTGGTGCTGTTAATATATTTAAATCACTCTGTTTGAAGGACTATGCCTTTATAGTTTTGACAATTAGTATGTTAATTAATGGGACATCTTTTTGCAGCAAGGAAAAGGGCTCATTTAAAAAAAAATCTATCATTGGACGTTCTACGTTTGGGAATGTACTCAGATGTGTTAATGAATTATTGTCAAGTAGGGAGAAGGGGAAGTGGGGCTTAAAATGGAGGATTGATAGGAGTTCTAGGTTATTCTGTGCTTAATTTAAATTTTCTTCATAGTAGCTTGTATGGTGCTATGTTTTGGATTTTTGGTGAAAATAGTGTTGATAACACACCAATGTTGTAGTTGTTGCTGAGCAGTGCTTGCACAGAGTCCAGGTCTTTTCTGTTTCTCACACTGCGCTGCCAAGTGAGTAGGCTGGAGTGCAGTAGCTCGGAGGGACGCAGCCAGGGCAGCTGACCCACAGGGATATTCCATGCCATACGATGTTGTGCTCAGCAATAAAAACAGCAGGGAAAAGTGTGCGAGGGCTGCTGTTGCTTGGGGGCTGGCTAGGTATCAGTTGGCTGGTGGTGAGCAATTGCATTTTGCATGACTTGTTTTTCTTCAATTCAAGAGATTTTGTTTCTCTTTATGTATTTTTTGTTTTGTTTTGCTTATAAAACTGTATTAAGCCTATGAGTTTTCTCACTTCTACCCTTCGATTCTCTCCCCCTTTCCACCTAGGGGGAGAGTGAGTGAGAGGCTGTGTGGTGCTTACCTGCCTGCTGGTGTTAAACCACAACAGTCCTTTTTGCCCAACGTGGGGCACTAAAGGGTTTGAGATGATAGCAGATTTGACCAGAGTGCATTAGAGGGAACTTACGATTACGATATCTGTTTCATAGTTGCTGGTCACAGTGTTGACTTGTTTGTTGTCGACATTGTTTTATTTAATTAGTGCCATACTTCCTTTTTTGCTGTACATCAAATATGAGAGCTTGTTAAAGGCTGTTCTTGGCTTTTTCAGTTTGCTGTGATGTGTAGCACTTGGTTTTGTTTTGCTTGGGAGACCTATGATAAAAGCAGTGGCCTTCAACCTAACCTGGTATTTGGGCCCTGCATTGCTGTCATCCCTGTGCTTCAGGATCCATCTCTCAGAGACAATTAGAGACAATTTTCCCTTTTCTCCTCCAGAAGTCAGTTTGTGGAAGAAACAGTGAATGGCACCTTCCCTTCTTTTCTTGCATGGTAGATGTTTTGTGCCTTGTTACAGTAACTCCTCAGTATCTTGAACATCCTTTGGTAACCAAAGTATTCTTATAGGTATGTCTCAAGAATGTGTTTCTGGCTTTTCCTAAGATTAACCAACTATTTAAGAATATCGCTCAGGGATATGTCCTGAGGCAATGTGATTACAGGTGGCAAGGTGTGTGAGAGAGTATGGGCAGGTACCTAGAACAGTTGTCACCTCTGATGGTCTGGGACTTCACCCCCTGAACAAGTGCAGAATCCTGATGAAGTGATGGAATGTAAGCTGTATCTAAATCTGTTCCATTCTTTTATCAGTTCAAATGTGTACTGTGCTCCCTGCCTTGGTATCTTAGTACCTCATAAGAAATGACTGAGAAATCTTGAATTTGTTTAATTTGCATGTGTTCTGTTTTTTTCAGACCCTATATATATGGTCCTACTGCACAAGGAGAAAGAATGCAAATTCTGCAAAACTTCAAGCACAATCCAAAAATCAACACTATTTTCATTTCCAAGGTAATAGAGGACATAGTGTGTTATATTACTCATCTTCAGAGTGACCTATATTTAAGAGCAGGTTATATATGCACGTTGTGCTTTTGACATCTTTGTATCGCAGCTAACAAAGGTGTACTTTGTACTGAGTCTTTGTTTATGATATATGGAAATCAGATGCTGCTTAGAGACTGCTTCTCTGTTGTAGGTAGGTGATACATCCTTCGATCTACCAGAAGCCAATGTTCTGATTCA
>VXAL01019004.1:26561-47188 GCA_013399475.1 Chauna torquata
GCTTACCTGCCTGCTGGTGTTAAACCACAACAGTCCTTTTTGCCCAACGTGGGGCACTAAAGGGTTTGAGATGATAGCAGATTTGACCAGAGTGCATTAGAGGGAACTTACGATTACGATATCTGTTTCATAGTTGCTGGTCACAGTGTTGACTTGTTTGTTGTCGACATTGTTTTATTTAATTAGTGCCATACTTCCTTTTTTGCTGTACATCAAATATGAGAGCTTGTTAAAGGCTGTTCTTGGCTTTTTCAGTTTGCTGTGATGTGTAGCACTTGGTTTTGTTTTGCTTGGGAGACCTATGATAAAAGCAGTGGCCTTCAACCTAACCTGGTATTTGGGCCCTGCATTGCTGTCATCCCTGTGCTTCAGGATCCATCTCTCAGAGACAATTAGAGACAATTTTCCCTTTTCTCCTCCAGAAGTCAGTTTGTGGAAGAAACAGTGAATGGCACCTTCCCTTCTTTTCTTGCATGGTAGATGTTTTGTGCCTTGTTACAGTAACTCCTCAGTATCTTGAACATCCTTTGGTAACCAAAGTATTCTTATAGGTATGTCTCAAGAATGTGTTTCTGGCTTTTCCTAAGATTAACCAACTATTTAAGAATATCGCTCAGGGATATGTCCTGAGGCAATGTGATTACAGGTGGCAAGGTGTGTGAGAGAGTATGGGCAGGTACCTAGAACAGTTGTCACCTCTGATGGTCTGGGACTTCACCCCCTGAACAAGTGCAGAATCCTGATGAAGTGATGGAATGTAAGCTGTATCTAAATCTGTTCCATTCTTTTATCAGTTCAAATGTGTACTGTGCTCCCTGCCTTGGTATCTTAGTACCTCATAAGAAATGACTGAGAAATCTTGAATTTGTTTAATTTGCATGTGTTCTGTTTTTTTCAGACCCTATATATATGGTCCTACTGCACAAGGAGAAAGAATGCAAATTCTGCAAAACTTCAAGCACAATCCAAAAATCAACACTATTTTCATTTCCAAGGTAATAGAGGACATAGTGTGTTATATTACTCATCTTCAGAGTGACCTATATTTAAGAGCAGGTTATATATGCACGTTGTGCTTTTGACATCTTTGTATCGCAGGTAACAAAGGTGTACTTTGTACTGAGTCTTTGTTTATGATATATGGAAATCAGATGCTGCTTAGAGACTGCTTCTCTGTTGTAGGTAGGTGATACATCCTTCGATCTACCAGAAGCCAATGTTCTGATTCAGATTTCATCCCATGGTGGGTCTCGAAGACAGGAAGCTCAAAGACTGGGGCGAGTGCTGAGAGCCAAAAAAGGTAAATGAGGTAGTTCTTGAGCTCTGGTCTGTGGATTATAGTGCAGCATTTAAATAATTATTCAATTTAAATGGCATACTGAAACAGATGAAATAAACTGCATCCTATTAAATAAGCAAGTAGGTTGAAATCCCGTAGGAGAGAGGGTTTTTTTATAATGCCACCCTGTCTTTCACTTGCAGCATCTTTTCTTTCCTTTTTCCCATTTTTTAGCCAGAAATGTGTTCTTTGTTGAATACTTTCTCTCATCTTCTTTGCCCTCCCGTTATAATGTTTCACTCTTGCCAGAACAACGCTGAGAGTTTTTTTCTGCCTTTTTGTTTCACTTTTAAGAACTTAAGATCAGCTTTGTCAAATGTGTATAATGTCAGTAGAAGCATTCAGTGTTCCTGGAGCCAGAACACCAAATGATTTTTTTTTTTTCACCCAAACTTGTGGATTTGTATAGAGATTTTTGAATGACAAATGTCGAAGTAGCTCAGTAATTAGTCCATGTAATTGCTCTTCACATCAGACTTAATAAGCCGAAAACAAGAGAGAGAGACTTTTTTTCTTCCCTAAAACTTACTTTTTCAAAGAAGTGAATTAGGAAATTCTTGAGTTTTGCTTGCTGTTGAGCAGACTGCATTTCCTAGTTTTTCAGTTAAAAGGAATCTGATTATTGGCGTTAAGTGATCTCTTGACTCAAACATCCACTCCAGTTGTCTCCAGTATGGATTAAGGGACTTGGAGTAATGCAGAGCTGAAGCAACAAAAACGCTTGCAGTTGGTGGCTCAAGCAGCCCGACCAAAAGCAATACATACACTTAAAAGATGTAGTAGGCTGCTTTTTGGGTGGAAGTGAGGGCAGGTTGCCTGTCCAGCATTTTAGCATAGTTGTTAGTCACTAGCAGGCTTGTGTTAACTATCCTGCTGGTTCTGCGTGTTTTAGGTTAAGTGTAACTTGTCCAGCAATTGCTCTGATTGAGAACAAGTAAACACAAGCCACTGCACAGAAACAGAACTATGTCTAAAAAGGGATAAATATCATCCACTTCCATTGCGTTGTGTTTTTTGTTGTGCTAAGTTTATGAAATTCATGCTTCTTATGGTGGCTTCTGGAGTCAGTGAGTAGAGATCACCTAGAAAACTGTCCGATTGTATTGGCATTTTTATTTTTGTCATGGTTAAGTAGAAGGTCAGTAGGATTTAAACTATGGTGGGGTCAGGGTTTTAGGAATAGCCTCTTTGGTTACTAGAGATCTGACTGGTTACTCCTATGTGTTTCTTAGTTTGAGGAATATTATTGGGAAGGTGGTAATGGGATGCTTCTGTCACTTTTTTTTTTTTTGACACTTCAGTTTGTCTTGAACTAAAGCAAACTGTTTCTTAGACAGAAATTGCTGGTTGACTCGATTAACTGAATGCTTCCTAGCAGACTCTGACTTAAGTCTGTTCCATTAACCATTAAACAGGGAATGTTTAATATGCTCTAGTTCAGTTTATATCTTCCTGAGACAAGTTAAAAAGTAGCTCAAGGCAAAAGTGGTTCTGTTTCAAGAGTTGTCTTGTGTAGGGTAGTAATAAGCTTGAAAGCTGGTTTATGTCACAGCCTGTTGGCACTTATTTTGGAAAGAATTCACTAGGGAAGCAGTCATAATTTAGTGGAGACTGTTGGTAACTGTCAGTTGGAGAGTGAAATTATTCATAGTGCTTCAGTTCTGTGTTTGGCTGTCTGGAAAATGACTATTGTAAGCAGGGTTGTTGTTTTTTCCTTTTTTTTTTTTTCATCTCTATTTTTGTGTCGTTTGGGAAATTTGACTTTCTTGTGCTGATACAAACTTGCTGCTGTTTTCTGTAGTTTTCTTCCTACCAAAGCGCACACTGCAGTCCTGTCAGTGCAGTTCAGCAAAGGCCCTTTTTGCTGAATGGAGCTAAACACTAGAAACACAACAGACCCAGTGATCTGAGACCTGCCTGGTTCACATTAAATCTTCAGGCAGAAGTCATGGGTGCTCATTTCAAACAGTAAAGCCCTAAATCGTTTGCAGGAAAGAATGAGGTCTTTTTGTGGCCCTTGATGCCTGTTTTCTGCTTACCAGTCTGCCAGTGTTAGAGCTGTTGAGCTGGAGTAAAACCATTTAAAATGGATTCACTTAATAGAAATGACGCTGCTGCTGCTTTTCTCAGAAAGCCCTTAGTTTGGTCCAGCCTTCCTATACCTTTTTTTTTTAGCCTTGCTGCTTTTGTTCTTTCTTTTTCTGGGTTACTGTGAAGAAATAGGTGAATTGCAGAGAAACTGGATGTTCATGTGATACTTCTTTATGTTGTCCTTGGACTTATGTTTTAGTCAAAGAGAATAAATGTCTATACATCAGTGAAGGAAAATGAAGCATTTTTTGGGACGGTAAAGCTTTGAGTTGGAAACACTTCCCAAAAAAGCTGAAGGAAAATTAACTTTTTGCTCTTTAGTTCTTCTTTCAGTTTTTCATTCCTTGATAATTTCCTCAACATGAAATTGTTTTAGAAAAATTGTGTTACTTGAAAATCTCTGGAAAGCACCTTTTTGATATATATAGATTTTTATTTTAAAAATGGGATTTGGTTTACAACTAGTTGTGGTTTTGCAAAACACGAGGAGCTTTTTATGAATAAAAATGAATCTTAAAACACTTTCTACTTGCACTTGAGATCTGCATACGTGCTTATTTTATGTGCAGTTTGTACTTCTTACTGCTGAGGCTTTGTTTGAAAATGCATAGAAAACCTGTGTTAGTGAATTAACAAAGTCTTCGTGAGATCTTGGGTTTTGAAAGAGAACCCAGTGCTGTTTGGGTAATAGATATAACAACTGTTAGGTTGTTTTGCTTGTTTTTGTTAAAAGATACACAGGCTAGTTCATCCTTTCATCTTGCTTTTAATGCAGAAAGATTGCTAAATGCGGTTTACATCAATAAAAGATTTCCTTTGTATTTTCTGTTCAGTGTTTTGACGTATTAAAATCCTTGTTCTTGACTTTTTACCACTTATTTGCAAGTCTGTTATGTAAAGCATTTTATCTTTGTCTAGCATAGTAAAGAAGCAGGTCCTTCTCAGAGTACCAGCATAACTGTTAGTCTAAATTTCCATTTTTTTCCCCTTTAATGCATGCTTGAGTTATTAAAAACAAGAGTGAGAATTTCCATGTGGTGTGCTTTGTCAGTCAATTTATGTAAGGTCTGGGTGCAGCTTGTCTTTAAAATAAACTTTGCAGATTGATTTTTTGGAGAGACAGTTTGTTTAAACACCTGTTTTTACTACTTAGTGCTTTTTTGTTCTTGGTTATGGTGTTCCAAATGGAATTAATCATTGGTATCTTTGTCTCGTAGGCATGGTTGCAGAGGAATACAATGCCTTTTTTTATTCTCTTGTGTCCCAAGACACTCAGGAAATGGCATATTCAACAAAGCGACAACGGTTTCTTGTAGATCAAGGCTATAGCTTCAAGGTAACGCATCCCTTCTATTTGTTATCCTTGTGGCATATGAATATAACTTTCATATTCTTTCATTTTACGACTAGGTCAAATACTTGAGAATTCCCATTGTGGAATATATTAGTGAAGGTTTTGCTTCCAGGCAAAAACTGTTCCAGCATTTTGTCATCTATATTACTGTGAGAGTAGACACAAGTAGCTTAGTACAGCTTTCTAGGAAGGTAAGTATTCTGAATTCAAACCAAGCAGGTGCTGGGGAGTGAGGCAGAACTTCACTTGTGTGGTTGGTTTATGTTCATGCTGTTCAGTTGTCCATCCACAAAGGCCTCCTACTATATATTATCATACTGGTTGTACATGAAACATTGTTGATAGCTGTTCATGTTGTAGCGGCCAGCAGCAGTTGAGAAAATTTCCAGAACATCGTAAGTCACAAATAATTTCCAAAGAACTCCACTTTCAAACTAGTATTTCACTATGGAGAGAAAGTATTTTTGCTTGTGACTGAAGAGAACATACAGTGGACAAGATCCATCCATCCTGCATTCATACATCTGACTCAGGGTGGGGGGAAATCAAAAAGTTAGGTGTCTGAAATGTCTAGCCACCCATTCCAAAACAAATACCTTTCAGGGATTTTTGTTATGCACTGATCTTGAGCACCTTTTCCCCAGTGCTGTCCAAAACCTGCAGTGGTACAGAAAATCAGTCAGGATGCAGCCATGTTGGTATGGTGGCTCTGTGTTAGCAGAAACTGTTGTAGCTAATGGAGGTCTTCAGACTGTGCTTATTTAGCTTCCACTAACTCTTGCTCTTGTAATGTTCTCTGCATGGAATGAACTGTATCACCCAAATCCGAAATTACTCGGTTGAATGTTAATTGGTTAAGAAATGACAGAATTTACTTTGGAAAAAACTGTTACTGCAGAGTAGAAATCTTCCTACCTACAACTAAAATGTAGTCCTCAAAATAGGGAAGATTTTCAATGTTGACAGCGTAACAGAGCCATGACTTGTAAATCAGAAGTTTCTCCTAAAGTCCTTTCATAAAGGACTTAATACCATCTCATTTCTCCAGTCCTGTGTTGTTTTCTCTCTTCTTATTTTTATATTTCTAGATGTGTGATAACCTGTAAGAATGCTCTTTAAGCCATTTGACTTTCAAGATTGTTCTCGTGATTGTATCCTAACCTATTGGCTAGGATAGTCAAGGAACTGCAAGGTGTGCCCTCTCTTGGATACAGTGATAGCGAGAGGTCAGACAAAGTTAGATACAGTGAGAGCACTGTCCTCTCAAAAACTAGTTGCTGCAGCCAGAAGGCACCAGCCCGGTCTTCCAAGGAAACCTTGAAGGTTGATCACCCCTTGTACTTCAGTGTATTATGTACATCTATGTGTTGTCTTCCTCCAAACATAAAATCTCATTCTGCCAAAGCTCCTCTATTTTATAGATTCCAAGGTGTATCATTAATTTTTCTTTTAATCCACATAATTATATGCTCAGCTATTTGGCTGTTAGAGGCAACGGTGTGTCATGATAGCTCTTGCTTTTAGGTAAATTTATTCCTTTACAAAAGTGGAGTTTTACTGCTCTCGTCAAGAGCATTCCCAAGAATGCTTCTTCCAAGAAACATTGCTGAGGAGTAAAAGATAGGGTTCCCATATGTGCCTTTAGGGAACAGGCTGTACCTTATGGTGTTGACAGAATACTGCAAGAATAGCATGAGAATTGCAGCAAGCAGCCTCTGCTGGATTGCACTTGACCCTAGCTGGTGAAGATCTTTTGCTTATGGGGCATACATACACTATGGGACATCTCTGTGTGTAAAACCTCTGTGAACTGCAGCCACCCAGAAGTAAACTGCTCTGTAATCTGAGGCCCCGTTAAAGAGAGCTTTAAGGAGGTCCTCACACTCAAACAGGCACATCACAGTCTTTAGAGGTAAAAGCCTTGTTTTGCTTTATAGTGGATATATTTTGACAAAATTGTAGATCAGTTAGCTGCACCTAATTACAAGAAATGTATCTGCGTAGCTATAGCCAAGAAGATTAGAGAAATCTAGTCCTAGCATCTTTGACTTAGTATGGGAGTCTAAGTAGTGCAAGTGGCAGCTGAGTGTCTGGAGGAACATTTTATCTGGCCAGTACTGGACTGGTCTTTACTTGCAGTTTAGTAACAACATGTTAGAATGTCTATTTTCTTCTGTTTGCTTAAGTTTAAGCCTTAGTCATAGCTGGCATCAAACAATAATAGGGCTGGAAGGAACTTGAAGAAACCATCTGTTGTGTTTCTTCATTACAAGCCAGGATCAACTGTGTATATTGTCGTTCCCAACAGATGTTTGCCTTCATGACTCTACCTCACCTTTAGGTAATTATTTCAGTGCTGATGTCTTCTCCTTTAGAATTTTTGCTCCTAATGCCTAACCTTACTAAAAAATCAGTACTCCCTTAGGAAGGTAGCAGTTTGCACTTTTCTGCTAGGACTTACTTTCTTCTTTTAATTTATCAATAGCTCCATTCTCTGCCTTTCAGCAAAAAGAGAACCAGAATAATTTGTTTGCTAAGTCACACATTCTGGCTTTGCTTCTTAAATAGAGCCTTGTCATCACAATTTGCTATGTGGAGTCTTAATTATCTAGAAGATTTTTGAATTGAATTGAATTGAATTTTAAACCAATACCAGAAGAACTTACTATATCAAAGAACTGGGGATCACTTTGAAGTTGGGATCTGTTGAACAGCTTAAAAAAATTGTGATGCAGTGGGAATTCTTTCCATTCTATGAATCACGTTAGCACTGTTTTGCAACAGCTGGAAACAGGCTAATGCAATTTAAAATTGCTTCTCATGACTCCTTTTTATTTTTGAGATGATCATAGCACATGTGCTTGTTAAACAAGAGGAACGGTAGTGTTCATTTGTCTGTATAATAGGACAAGTTGCTTCCCTGATTGGTTTCTTAAAACTAGACATTTCTTAGACATCCATTTTTGATTTAAAAATTGGCATTGGCAGCAGCCGATGACATTGATTGCTCATAGTAGTGTTTCTGTCCTGTTTTGCAAAAGTGCTACTTTGTGTCTAATGTGGATTTGTTTTGCCTGAAGCTGTATTTATATTGTTTTATCAGTTTTTGTGATCAGATCCAGCCCAGATTACTGATGTAATTAGTTTCTAATTCTACTGACTCCAGATAAACTGAAAAAGGAGAGTGAGGAGGAGAAACACTAGGTAATCAAGGGAAATGGTTGAATTTTAATGTCTTGAAATGTCTTCAAGTTGGAAACATGGTGGGAAAACTATGATTGTCATGTATAAATGTATGTTTACCAGAACACGTTTAACTGCAGGAAAAATTCTTATGAAGTTATCAGAATACCTTTACTTAAGAAAGCAAGCTGCCTATTGTTACGCTTCATGTCAAAAAATTGAGAGCTTTTCAATCCTTCCGAAAAGGAGAACTTTCGATTAATGAAATATAGGCGCTATATTGCCAGTAGATGGCATGTGCCCTGCATCCATGGTTATCAAATGACTTACTAGGAATTTCAGAAAGAACTAACACAACACCCAAGTTATTTTTGTGTGCTTAGATGAAAAATTGAAAGAGTCCTTTTGCTATACTGCTGATGTTTTGTTGTAGGTTGCTGTGCTGTCTCTCAACACCTGATCGTGAATCTTAATCTGTTAGGTTTTTGCCCATATTTCTAAATGTTTGTGCTAAAATTCTCAATGTCTGGAAAGCTAATGGATTATTTTTAGGAAATATAAAGTACTAGTTCTTAATCTAGACAAATCTAGAGCCCGCAGCATAAAGTTAGCCTTCCAGTAAGGTTCCTGGTGTGGGCAGTTTTTAGCAACAGCTCTGGACAAAGAATGTCGGCCTTTTTTTTTTTTTTTTAAGAGGGGTTTGTATTTTGCATTTCCAGCCAGAATATAACGGGGATTGTGGGGTAGAGGGCACACTTGCACACCCACCACAGCTAATAACAGCATAACAGTTCAAGGCAGTTCCAACAGGATGTAGAGTAAGGAATGCTTCTCTTGGTTTTGAACAGCAAAAACTGAGGAGGAAGAACCGCTACCTTGTACTGTGCTCTGTTTCTTAGGTAATAACAAAGCTTGCAGGCATGGAAGAAGAAGAACTTTCATTTTCATCCAAAGAGGAACAGCAGCAGCTTCTCCAGAAAGTCCTGCAAGCATCTGACCTAGATGCTGAGGAGGAGGTGGTTGCTGGAGAGTATGGTTCAAAGTCAGCTCAGGTAATGAAAAATGCTTCAAAAAGGATGACCACAAATGCAGCAGAACTGGACCACTCCATTTTAATTCTGAATGTGATGCCATCAATGATGCTATATTATCTTTGTGAAATATTGGAGAACTTTTTTTTTAAGCTGCATTAGCACTTGGCTAATTAGTTGTTGGGCACTAGAAGGAAGTTAGACAAACAGAATTCATGTCCTTCTTCATCATATTTGAAACAGTTGACGACTGATCTGTTGTTACGGATTTTGAAGTCCATCTTTTCAGTCACAAGAAAGGAAAATATTTGAAAACAGTTTTAAGATACACACGTCAGAGCACATGCTTTTTGGTGGTGGCATTGTGCTCCTTGAATCATGCCCTGATTTCTTTATGCAGTGGGCAGAAACAAAAGGGCCACCTCACTTAAGTCTGTAAACTTACACTGAGTGGCGGGCAGTGACTTTGTAGAAATTCTTTAAGGAAAAAAAATCTTCGAAGGCTTTTTGGTATTAAAGTCAGTGAATGAATAGTGCTGCCCAGTAGTCAGTGGGGATCAGTAGGTTAAAGCTGATCTGTCTAATCGCACACTAAGCACGTGTTTCTCCCCTTACAGGTGTCACGTCGTACAGGCACAATGAGCTCTATGTCAGGAGCAGATGATACGGTTTATATGGAATACCACTCGTCTCGGAGTAAGGCATCTTCAAATAAACATATCCATCCGCTATTTAAACGCTTCCGGAAATGATGGCCTTCATGTGTGCATTTTTTTAAAACTGTGGATCCATGTACCTGTTTCCATAACTAAAAATATGGATTTGAAATTTCTGGCAGGTCCTCTTAAGACTTTTTTGTATGCATTTGTATAGCCACATATTTACTTAGCAATATATGTGCTGTCATGGATGAATGTGAAAGGAGAAAAGGAACTAAATCCGATCACAGGAGAGACATTATCCAGTGATTGGATCCTGGTTACACCTGTCTGGTTTTCAGGGTAACTAATAGAATTTATTTTTATCAGCTGAAGACCCGTTTTTCAGAAGAATTCTGAAAAGGTTTTGTATATGAAGTTTGTACTGATGTTAGAAATATTATTTATCTGATTACTGTGTCTGCTTAACAAAATACCGATGTTTAAAATGCTTAAACAAAAATCATTCATTGAGCTGAACAAGTCCTGATAGGAGCACTTGACATAATATTTTTAAACTGGGAGCTAGTTTATACTCATGACTTAACTTGTCTTAAAATTCTAACAAGTTGTTTGAAGCATGTTGTAGTTCTAAGACACGGAGAAAGAGGGATTCTGTCTCCAATGTAAACTGGAGGAAAGCATTAGTAAATACAAATAAACTCCTTGCTCCATTTTCCTAACTTTTCATGCTACTATTGAGAATTTGCTCAAATAAAACTGTTTCCCTTTTCATTTATATTCTATTTATTAATCATGCAATAAAAACATCTTAACTGCTAAACACTGCAATGTCACTATCGAAGTTATTGTCAAATCAGAGTGTTTTGACTTGCCACAAGATGACTTGGAAGCAGAGATGTGAAGGAGAGATTCCTGGGTTTGAGGCTTTTTTCTTAATGAAGACAGTGAAGTAATCTTCTAGAATATGTGAGGAGAGGTGGGAGAAGTTTGTGGCAGAAAGAGCACTTTTTAAAAAACTCCCATTTAATATTGTAACAGTTATACCACTTGGTATTGTATTGCGGATTCTTTTTATTTTTCTGAGAGTATGCAGAATTTTAGGAACAACCTATGAAGTAACATTGATCTTGATCTGTTGTTTCAAAATAGATTAGTATAAATCTTTGCCGTACTGGAAGGAGTACATATGGTAAAGCTTTCCTGGTTGTATGACAAACGTGTTTCAGAAACAGATTAATTCTTTTTAGTATAAACTCACAAATTGAGAATATTTATTGAAATCTTGGAGAAGCATAATTCAGAATACATGGTACTTGTTTTCAGTTCCTATATCAGAGTCAGCTTGTTTTGAAAATGGAAATGATCTGGTTCAGTTTAAACTTTTGTTCTGTCCTCTGAGCTGTATGACGTAATGCCTGGTTCTTGTTCTGAGCCTTTTGCCTCACAAGCTGGGACCAGTCATAACAGTGCTTGAGTGGCTTATATGCAGAAGATTAATGTGCAGTGTTCTGGTGCTGATTTCCACTCCCCAGTTTTACATCATTATTTCTGTCTAATTGTAGTTCAAACTAGCTCTTGTAGCAACAGTTAATGAAAAGATAATCTAGCGTAATGGGAAGGGCCTGTGACAATGGGATAGCTGAGAAAGTAAGCCAGCGGCCCTCTGCATTATTCTCTGTGCCGCACTTTATGATTTGCTTTGGAACTATTCTCCATTTTTCACAAACTTGGAGGAAAAAAAAAAATGCTAAATTTGGAAATGGCTTAATAGCAATACTAATTTTTGTAGTTGTAGCGCTAGCAGTACCTGGAATTGGAACGGTGCTGTACTTCTTATGCAGTAAATCTTGGCTAGGACGTCTAATGATCTTACTCTTCTAAGTAATGGGTCTATGTGAGATGCAGTACTTTCAGCATCAAGTAACGCGTAATAATTTTAAGAGGTAAGAATGACTCCATGTTTCGTTAATAGCAGGTTGGTATTCACAGTTTAGATTTTATTACTTTGATACAATTGCTGCCTGCTGTTACTCCACACAGATGATAGTATCTGTGAGTGGCAGGCTGGTATGCAGTTACTCGACACAAAACAGTTGCTGTCACGCATCTATACTGGAATACAGCCAGTCAATTCTGCCTTCCAGACAGGAGTCAGTCGCAGAGAAACACTGCTTGTTCCTGGTGCTTTTGTTGTGCTTGCCCCTCACTACTTGCATAGTCCAGCAGTGCTCTAAGGTATGACTCTGAGCCCTGTGGGCACAACAGACTGCTCCTGAATTAGTCTATAATCCCAACCCTGTAGGAAACTGAGCCGTCTTGTTCAGCTACAAAACTCAGCACCAAATTTTGTCACGAATGTCTTTATTTAAAGCAGTATGGTAGGCTGCTTCACAGTGACCACACCGTGTGTGTGGTGGGCTCGAACTGCCCTGTGGCCTGAATCCAGAGAATGAGGGCCCCAGCTCTCTTAAGAGTGCAGTCAGGCCCTTGCATGCTTTATCAGACACTTGCTGGCCAGTGCTTCCCTTGTGCAGATGGATTGTGAGATCCCTTGCTAAGTAAGCTGTAGAAACGACATAGCTGAGAGCTCCATGCTTGCCTTGAAAGTGGGAGCACATGAAGGAAACCTTGCTTTCTGCCACTACACTACTGTATATGTACCTTTCTGAGCTGCTGCCTTTAACCCTGTGGGAGTATTCTGACACAACACTGCATTGTCTAGGAGCAGCCAACAAAGTGCAATTCAGTTCATGGATCCAGATGACCTGCAAATGAACAGTGATAGCTCAATGATTATCCAGAAAGTATTTGTTCTAGGCTTCTCACTAATCTGGGGGCAAAATAACAGAAATTTGTATGGCAAAACTGTGTTTCAGGCTGTGAGCCATGATAGAGGCGGGTGAACTTTGGGGTATGTACATTATTTCTTGGAAGTCTGTGAAAAGAGGTGCAATTTCCTTGGACATAATTCAGGTTTCGTTACTGAAATAAAAGCTTTTACTCTGCTTCCTGTCCACCTCCTTAGCTAGGCTGAATTCCATACTGAGGAAACTTACTGTTTTTAGCTTCTTTGAGGAATTGTCATTTCTTTATAGTTCTTTGTTCGTGTTTTTGACAGGCTACAATACTGAAACTTGCGTTTGTGCTCTTCATCCTCGTGGCAAACCAACAACTGTCTGTGAAGGGATTAATGCTTGAAGAATATTGTTGCTATTCCTTAAAATTACTTTCAAGATTAAAAGGGCACAGTGACATTGGGGTTGCAATTTCAAGAAGCGTTGCAGCTCTGCAAAGCACTAAAATACAGACAATTTTTTTTTCTGTGTGGTAATTTTATGCCCTTCTGATGGTCACAGGTTTTAGTGGTGCCTTATTTTTTTACAGTGTGTTTAAAAACATGGGACTTTAAGGCAACTACTTCTCAGGTCCACAATTAGACAAGATAAGGATCTATACCTGCTACAACAAATCTACAAGTAGAGCTGAATTCTTTACTTGTTGCAGTCGATTCATGTTTTTTTGTTTAAGCATTAAATAATCATGCGCAGTGCTGTTAGCACCTGGGATTGACTATCCTGCTTGGATTTGTGTGTCTTCTTTTTGTACAATACTTGATTAAGATTTTGATTGTTATCATATGGTAGATGAAACCAGAGATTGAGAAGCAGTTTTGTTTTTCTTTTAAACTAAAGCAGCTTCAACAGTAAATTACCTATAAGCTCTGTTCTCACCTCATAGTCTGTTAAGTTCAAATTTGTCTCTTTTTCAGGAAAAAGAATGGGAATTCAAAAAGCATTTATAATTCCAAAGAAGTGACTTCACAGCTTGAAAAGATCTTTCAGAAGATGTGTTTAAGGCCAGTCAGAAAAAGCAAAAAACATGACTAACAGCATGGCTTTTTCAGTGAAGAGATGTTTCAAATTACACTGAAAATTTTTGCTGAAATTTCTGACATTTCAGTACTTTTTCAGCTTTTCTTCCTTGCAAAAGTTCTGTAAGAGCCTATCTTTATAGTGTTAGCTGAAGGTGTTACTCAGGCAAAGTTAAATGCGTCCCATCAAACATCTTTTACTTCCATACATGCTTTTAGATGCATTAGCTATTTGAACACTGTGATGTTTTATATGCAGTACAATATTTATGATACTGTTCGAATAATTACAAGCCAGATATAGCCAAGGCTATTGAAAAGTGAAAATAATTCTGAGAAAACAGAATTCCTGCTAAGATGATAATGTAACCACTGACTCCGAATAGCAATGTTATTAGGACACAAAGAAAGCTTCAGCTGAACTTTGGCGGAGTTCATGCGAAGAGGAGGGCAAGTTTAAATTGGATTTAGAAATAACTCAGTAAAGGTAATAAAGCACAATTAATATGACCCCACTAGGGGGTCTAGACTGAGAGAACAGTATGACTGTGGATTTGGAGACAAGCTATCATCCAAAAATAATACACTATCTTAAATTGCCAATAGTCAAGTTTAGTTTATATTGTGATCCCGTTACGTACCAAAAGTTAACTAAAATTGAATCACTTCTACTGTGAAGAGGCATGTGCTCCAACTTGTTTGAAATAATAAAAGTCCAAACTGACTAGTTACTTAAAACAATTTTTCGAAATCAGCAGACTGACAGGCTAGGACAAATGTCATTGTTTAAATTTAAAGAATTGTGTTTTCAAGTTGCTGTTAAGTCTGATGAATACATGTGCTGGAAGATTCTGGAAGTAGGAGAAAATGTTTATCTTCCAAGTCACATAAATGTGTTTTGGTTGGCTAGGGTTGATGGCACAACTTCTACTTTCTTTATGGTTCAGTGGGCTTACGTGGATTGGAAGGAACAGGTTTTATATTACAGCTGCTATATTCACCGTTATTCCTGTGAATTCCATGGCTCTCTGACTCTACTGACTGGACTTCTGTTACCTGAAACAAATCTGTGAACGTATTTGGGAGGAAAAGGGGACCAGACAATGCTGATCCTTCCACCACCTTAGGTTACACCCTAAACCATGTGAAACCTGCTGCTGCTCTGTCAAATGTAGGTACGTTTTATTCCTTTCCTCTTTGTTTCTCCTTTTCTAGTCTCCTCTAGAAAACTTATTTCAGCTTTGTCTCTCTTGTAGCATAAACTCTGGGTTTTACTGATAACGTTGATTATTTAACATCCTGCAGTTGGCAAATTTGACCTCCATCTTGGATTCTGCAGTAGTAAGTATGTGAAGTGTGGCAGTAGAACGGCAAACTTAATGATGCATACATTAATAACTCTTATTTGACAGTCAAACAGAACCACAAAATTATGATCTGGCACAGCAAAGAGAAGAAAATAGTTTAATTACATATTCCATGCTGTGGTAGCCCACATGTATTCATTCACATTCACAAGTATTCCCTTCCTGGTTTTGGCTATTTAACCACCATACGATTTGGCTATTGTTATTTGAAGTATTATTTTTCTATACTTTGCCTAGAAAAACAAACTTGTATCAGCATTGATGGATTACTGTAGTATTATTGATAATTATTGTATAGTATTGTACAATAGAATTATTGTAAAAGTGTATCTGAGCTTGTATCTATTAGTGGCTCTGCATTTCTACTTCATCTAACAAACCTCATAGAAATATCTATTATTTTATAAATATGTTTGGAACATAATATTATGACAGGATTTTTTCATAACCTATTTTGTGACCCTTCTGTCATCCATTACTCATGGCAAACTGTGGTATGTAGGCTTCCTAGGCCTACGGGTACTAAGTTTTTGCTGACACTGGTCCTTAGAGCTTCTGGGCTACCATGTGCACTAAGTAAAAATTAGGTTTCTGTGGGTGTCAATCCACTCATATCTCTTTTGTGCAAGAAAGTTCATTTTAGGAATATGCAGAACTGCATCATTATTCTCCTTTAAATCCCTCTTATGTTATATCCAAGAAACTTGACAATTTTCATCATCGATGTGTTGCTACTTTGTGCTTTCTTCATTTATTTATTTTTATTATACTCAACTATTGCCTGTAAGCAATTTTGGAAATTCTTCAGTATTCTTTATTTGGTGGGGTGTGGGAGGTAAGACACTGATGGTACTTTCTAAGCAATAAACATACAAGACACTAAATAGTTGTGGAGGTGTCTCATGGGAGCTCCTTGGTTAGGACTCTCTTCTCAAATAGCACATGGATTCTGCCTTTTCTTTAAAAGCGGATAGCCAGTAAGTATAAACTGTTATTCAAAATGAATTACATTCATTGACTTTTCCCTGTAATTTTTTTCTCTTTTTACACTAATGAATCTTTGCATGTGAATAATGGGAGAAGCTTTCTTACACTTCCCAATGTTGAGCACGATCTCTAAATAGATAATTTAAAAGTTTATCCAGACAGCAGAGAGAGAGGTGAATTCCTCACTAGACTTGAGACAATAGATATCTTTTTTTTTTTCCCTTGAAACTGGCTTTATTGTGATAAACCTGATAGTTGGCAATCATAGAATATTTGAATAATGTTAAAGATTTGCTGAGGATTGCTAATAATGAGATCTGAAGATCTGCAGCTGTTTTGCATGCCACACCAGATAAGTTAGAGAATAGTAAATAGAGAATGTATATAAATGTATACAGGCAGCCATTACATTGGAAGATGCATTACTGATCAACGTAAGTATTTAAGAACAGCTTGGCAAGGTAGGAATTATGTAATGAATAATCCTCCAGAGAGAGACTACAGAGGTGAAGTATAGCTGCCTTGGCTGCAATTTAGACATCTCTATTTTATGTTATTAAAATCATAATAAAACATTGTCTTGTATTGTCCCCTTGTACATTGTATGCAAGTTCTATGGTTTAGTCTTTCTTGAAGTGAATGGAACATGATCAGTGTTGTCTTCAGCTCAGTTTTTACTGAAATTGCATTTCCTCTGAGTGTTTACCTATCTATTTTAAATAGAATCTGTGTTTCAGACCATTTTAGTGCAAACAAGCAAAATCTAACGAACTAAACTGCCTAGGAATATAAGTAAAAGTGTGAATTTACAACACAGTTCCTATGCTGGGACTACTACCACCTCCAGAAATTCCTCAGAGGAAAAACAGGTACTGTTCTGGTGAAGTACTTACAAGACAAAAGTTCCGAAACTCTTTTTCAAGTAGGTTGACTAGAAAAAACTCTCTCTTGCAATTAATTTCATGAAAAAGGGGTCATTCATTGCAAAGTAAGGGGGAGGGGAGAGGGAACTGAATGTCCAAATATGGAACTAACTGCAAAAATGTACAACCAGAGAAAGCTAGTGCCAGCTGCAAAGTTGTAGCCTCACCGTATAATATATCCGAGTTTCTCACTAGCATATTAATAGAAGCAGATGCAGGTGCTTTACATGATATTAATGGTGTATGACTGATACAAAATACTTACCATGCTGATAGATGTGAGCAGCAATTTTTAGGAAGATTGCACATATTCTCTCCATCAATCTAGAAATTAGAACATGAAAATCAATTTTTAAAGCTGGAGAACTACTGCATGAACTTGAAGACAAAATTCACTTTCAAATTGTTAGTGCTGGTATCAAGAATTTACTTTTAAAATTCTGATATAACCTTTAATGTGTACAGCTAAGGGATTGTATCAGTGTTCATTGCAAAGTGTATTCGTATTCTTTTCATTTTATTTGTTGACTTACAATCTAGGGACATTACCTCTTGTTTAGTAGCTTTAAATTTTTGTGGATATTGTTCTTAGAATATGGCAAATCTAATTTAGATAATGTAGTTTTGATTGCTCTTTGGATGTTGTAGGACTTCTGTCCATATTTCCTATCTAATAAATAAACATTCTGTTTTTAAATCCTCCTACAAGTATCTCTTAGTGCATCTACTGTTTGCTCTGAGAGATACTCCCTGTCATTCTTCTCCACTGTCCCTGAGACACAGAATTAGCCTTCCACTTACAATGATAAACTTGTTCTGAATTCTAAATTTACCAGCTGTTTTTATTTTTTTATTTTTCCCAGAAGCATTTGTTTTATAAGTAGCGGTGTCTCCCAAACCATCTTTAGAGAAATGTTAACGAAATAACGTAGCTACACCACGCAGAAATGTAGATGGTAAAGGGAAACTCCAGAGGTAATCTAGACTGGGATATGCCCAGACTGTGCCTGACAGATGTTATCAAAAATGTTCTTACAAAGTTCAGTAACAGCAATTACATAGCTTCCCGAGGTAGCTTGGCTATCTGAAATATCTAAGAGAGAACCCGGAAATATCTGAGGTAGCAAGGCTATCTGAAAATCTAACCAAGAAATTTGTAGCTGCAAACTAAGCCTATTATTTTTTCTGTCTTCTTCCTCTGTTATGCATCCCTTCTTAACAAAAGATGCGTACATCTGTAGGCTGTTGTCATGTTCCTGGTAGTCATCTTCACCGGATGAAATAACTCTCTCAGCCTTCTCCATATATCATTTTTCAAAAGCTTCTAATTTTTTATGTTGCTTTTCTCTGGACCTTTTCAAATATAATGAAGCCTGTTTCAAATACATTAGTTTAGCTTAAACCAGTATGTACTTTATAGACATTAAGACTGTTTATCATGTGTCTTTTATTCCTGTAATATTTAATGCTGTATCTACAAAGATTGATGCATGTCTAAGTTAAGAAGTAGATTTATTTCAGTGGAATTGTTCTCAGTAATAAAATTAAGCATGTACACAAATCTTAATTGGATTGTGCCCCCAAAAATATAAATGCAGAAAAACGTACAGAACACAAGGAAAACAAAGACAAATAACTTAGAACCTCATTAAACTTAGTTATGACTAAATTGCTGGAAAAGTAAGTTCTGGAAATGTGGATCTTGCTTGAGATGTTCCGCTGTCCTCAAGTTTTACCTGAGCTTCTGATTCAGTTTTAACTGAGGTGGTCTCTTCCTCATCCTTTCAGAAGCTGATCAAGTTTTTACAGATTATCACTAATATTTTCAGAAGCACACAAAAATGGGCATGAAGACAGCAGAAAGGCTTTTGATATTGTGCAGAACACACCGATAAACAGGTTGGAGCTCAAGTTCTCTGTGTATTATTATAGTCCTATACAGCCAAATTGAGAAGATTGAGAACTGAGAAAAGCTGTGGTGGAACTCTGCAAGCAATTAAAAAGCACTGGTTATTTTCTACAAAAGTTGATACAAGGTGCTTACGAGGTGTATCATATCCAAAAGATATACCATTTTGTAATACAAATAACATCCCTGGGTATTGTAATTTACAGGAACTGTTTGTAACATTGCTGTGGAAAACCATTGCTATTTGTATGTGGATAAAGAAATGTTTCCATATGTTACTGGATGATAAATGGTACTAAGAGAACTTTTCACAGAAAATATAGTATTTTCTAACATATGGGAATGAATTGATGCTACAGGGAAAAAAAAAAAAAAGATAGCCCTAACCCCACCTTCTTAATGTAGGAGAAAGTTGGGATAATCCACATGTGAGATTTTGCCAAACCATTTTGGGAAAGAGGGAAAAACTAAATTTTGGCTGGATGCTTAATGGTAAATTTATCTGATTTGAATTATACAAAATAATAGGTTCGTTCTATTCAAGTCTTATCCCAGACCCACCCCCCTTTTCCAGCCCTAGGGGAGGGAGCGTTAAATAATGGTCTGTGTAAACTGATGCTCATGCAGTAAGAGTTAGGAGAAGTGCTGCTTGTACAAGTTAAAGCAGGCAGTGAAGAAAGAGCAACCAAACAAAAAGCAGCTGCAGGAACAAAGTGGACCTTTCTAAAATTGAGACATGTCTTTCCTCACGAGATTTTTGACAACGAAATGCAAGCAGACGCTTGAATCTGAGAGGACTTACTTTTACCATGCGCTTTTTGTCAGCAGGTTTCACCAACTGCCCAAGCTTTCCAGCAGCCAGTCTCTGGAGGTGCAGAATAACTCGCCCGCGGCGGCAGAGAACAAAGCCGAGGGGACGGTGGCAGACTCGGGTCGCGCAGGGGAGCTGCTGAAGCCCACCCCGCAGCGGCTCGGCAGGGTGAAGAGCCTGCAAGAAATGCCTGGACCCAACACTCTCTACAATCTCTACGAGTTCTTCTGGAAGGACGGCTTCGGCCGCATTCATGAAATCCAGGTACAGCTTAGTCGGCTATTTCATGTTTTATTCACGCCAGGATTACTTAAACCTTTCCTCTTCTTCCTCTCACAAAACATTGCTTAATCACAGTTACCAGCACCGCTGCTAGTCATCGCAGCGCCGTGCTCCCGCTGTTATGAAAGAGTTGGGATTAGAAGGATCCTCATTCAGTCTCCGTGTCCCTTCGCTCTTGGAGGTTTAGCGTTTTTGTCTCGGTGAAGAGCCTACGAGTACGTGGCTTCCGAGCCGTGCAGGCATCTCCAGGAGCTCCCCCCCTTCCCCTTTTACGTGGGGCGACCGCCTCACCGGCACCCCCGGTCTTTGAGCTCTCCCCCTTCTTTTCGTGTTTATGCGTATTTGAACTGTTAGGTGGCTGCCTTAAGACTCTTAAGGAGAGAAAGAAGGAGGAGAAGAAAAAAAAATCCCGTTTTTTTTTTTTTTGGACTGGGTTGCTTCACAGACTTGCGAACGACTTATTTTTGGCGGGTGAGCTGGGAAATGCGGGCTTTGCTCGAGTCTCGGACCGCAGCACGCACCCTGAAGGTGAGGCCGTGCCGGCACCTCGGGGCGTTTCCACCCCGGACGGCCTCGGTCGTGCCGTGGCTTGCGGCTGAGGCACCGCCGCCAGGGCGGTGGGCGCAGCTCCCTCAGACAGCGGGCGGGGGACAGCGGGGGCTCCCGCCGGCTTCCTTCCTTCCTTCAGCTCAGCCCGGCGTTCCTCTGTTGCGGCCAGAGCCCATTTTGTCTCTCCAACCCTCACTTCTACCCGGGCCTCCTTACATAAATATACTTCGCATATACAGGTCGCGCAGGGGGCGGTAGATATGCCTGG